>VYXB01004610.1:443578-470819 GCA_013397135.1 Pachyramphus minor | reverse complement strand
GATCTGCTCCATAACCTTGCCAGGCACTGAGGTCAGACTGACAGGCCTGTAGTTTCCCGGGTCCTCCTTCTGGCCCTTTTTGTGGATTGGTGTGACATTTGCCAACTTCCAATCATCTGGGACCTCCCCAGAGAGCCAGGACTGTTGGTAAATGATGGAGAGCAGCTTGGCGAGCTCTTCTGCCAGCTCCCTCATCACCCTTGGGTGGATCCCATCTGGTCCCATGGACTTGTGAGGATCCAAGTGGCTCAGCAGGTCACTGATTGTTTCCTCCTTGATTATGGGGGTACAATTCACCTTCATATTCCTGTCTAGATGCTCCAGAAGCCAGCTGTCTGCAGAGCAAATCTTGCCATGCCGTTCTTTCTAAGGTTTTTCAATTTTTTTGCCCTGTTCTTGGTCTGCTTAAACTTTGCACTATTCCAAGGCAGATACAAAGCCAAGTTTTAAACAACTGAACATCAAGGCATATCAGGGTGTACTTGACTTGAACATTTCTCTAAAGGATCCCAAAGTGTATTTCGTATAGCTGTCCCCCGTGACAAGAGAGTTCTCTGATGAGTCATTCACGAATCTTTACAATATCCCAGTCTTCCTCCCAACCTATTCAAATGGCACTGATTTTGAGTACAGCAAAAAACCTCCATTCTGAAATACTAATATGGATTGAACTTACATGATGATTAAAGCACTTAGCCATCGCAAAATAAATAAAAAAGAAAGAAACAGAAAAAGTTTTTGGTTTCTTTTTGCTGTTCTCAGGCATTCCTGCTGCCAAAAATCAAATGGCACTGCTGGAAATCATATAATGCTCCATAGAGATGGTAGGCTTTTTTTTTTTAATTTTCATTTAGAGAGAAATAATTGTGCAGGCTGTTCTGCCTTCTAAAAATAGAAAACTGCAAAACAAATTAATTTTACATTTGCATTTTATAGCCTCTTCACTGAAGTATTTTCCTTCAAAATATGTGAATTCAAGAACAGTAACACCCTACTAGTCATTTTTCAAAACCACCAAATATGCAATACATATTATCTAAAATCCTCTACTTTATTTCATAGCTTCATGTTTCTTCTTCAAAATGTTTTACATAAAATACATGACAGAATTGTCACCTTATTTTGCAGTTTATGATATAAACAAGGTCACTGTATAATTCAGAGCATAAAAACCTTTTCTGATGGGGAAAAAATTGAGTCTTAGAGGCACACTGTAAAGTTAATTGGACCACTGGGAAAAGATATTTCAGGTAACTAGCTACAGTACACAGGGTTTTTGCCACCATGTATACATATTTTTCTCTGAATCCATCAGTTTGCTTGTATTTTCTCTAAGAGAGTAATTTAAATTATGCATAGAGCTTCTCTAACATATTTTATGCTACATGCAATCCTCATCGAGATGGTCTTGCTGTGAAATGAATTTCATTGCAAGCGGTTGTTTACAAGTAGTTGTTTTCTGGACCTGTTCTTCTCAGTACTGATCACTTGAACCTCTGCTTTCAATATTCTGGACAGGATAACTGCTATAGCATGCTGACATGAAGTGCTTTGCACTTATTCTAAGT
This sequence comes from Pachyramphus minor, assembly GCA_013397135.1. Taxonomy (NCBI): domain Eukaryota; kingdom Metazoa; phylum Chordata; class Aves; order Passeriformes; family Tyrannidae; genus Pachyramphus; species Pachyramphus minor. The sequence goes on along the minus strand of VYXB01004610.1, from coordinate 469,251 downwards.
AGATGCACAGAAGTTACAACCAGATCGATCAAGTATGGAGCAATTGTTCCTCGTGTATTTCCTTCAGTACTAATAGAGTTCTACTTAAGGCAGAATTATTGATTATTGGTCAGGTCTTTAGGTAAAGTTGAAAACTAAGGAAGATTTACTTCAATATAAGAAGAGAGGTGACAAAACTCTTACCAGGGAGGATTTCTCCATGGATAATAGTGGTGTTCTATGATGGAGTGACTGAAACAGTTGATAAGGGAAGATGGACTGATATCATCTACCTAGACTCCTGCAAAACCTTTGGCACAGTCCCATATGACATCCATATCTTTAAATTGGAGGGAAATGGATTTGAAGAATGCAATATTTATTAGACAAGGAGTTGGCTGGATGGATGCAGCCAGGCAGTTGTGGTCAGCGGCTCTATGTCCAGGTGGATGCTGGTGACAAGTCATGTGCCTCAGGGCTCTGTCTTGGAACCAATGATCTTTAATATCCTTATCAATGACACAGACAATGAGATTGAGTCACCCTCAGCATGTTTGTAGATGACACAAAGCTAAGCAGTGCAGCTGACACAACAGAAGGAAGGGATGCCATCCAGAGGGACCTGGGCAAGCTCGAGGAGTGGGCCCAACTGAACCTAATGAGGTTCAACAAGGTCAGGGGTAAGGTGCCAAGCCTGAGTTGGGGCAATCCCAGACCTGAGCACAGAGTGGGAGAAGACTGATCTCCTGGGAGCAGACCTATGGAGAAGGACTTGGAGGTCCTGTTGGACAAAAAGCTGGACATGAGCCAACAGTGTGTGTTTGCAGTCCAGAAAACTGATCATATCCTGGGCTGCATCAAAAGCAGCGTGGGCAGCAGGTTGAGGGAGGTGATCCTGCCTCTCCCTTCACTCTGGTGAAACACCTGGAGTACTGCATCCAGCTCTGGGGTCACCAACATAAGAAGGACATAGACTTTTTGGAGCAAGTCCAGAGGTGGGCCACCAAGATGACTAGAGGGCTGGAGTAGCTCTCCTATGAAGACAGGCTGAGAGAGTTGGGGTTGTTCAGCCTGGAGAAGAGAAACCTCCAGGTAGACTTTATAGCAACCTTCTAGTACCTAAAGGGGGCTTTCAAGAGAGCTGGAGAGAGAATTATTACAAGGTCATGTAGAGACAGGACATTTAAACTGAAAGATGAGATTTAAATTACATGTTGGGAGGAAATTTCTTACTCAGAGGGTGGTGAGGCACTGGAACAGGTTGCCCAGAGAAGCTGCTGATGCCTCATCCCTGAAAGTGTTCAAGGCCAGGTTGGATGGGGCCCTGGTCTAGTGAAGATGTCACAGCTCATACTAGGGGTGTTGGAATTAAATGGTGTTTGAAGGCCCATTTGGAGCCAAACCATTTTATTATTCATTCTACGATTCTATGACTCTTGTGACTAGGATTACAATTTACAGTAATGAAATCAACAGGTGGCTCTGATAATTATTGTGATGTATATTTAAAATCAGAAATGCTATTTTAGGCTGGGGGCACATAGTCAAGCTTTATAGTCCCTTTAGATCTACCTGTTGATTTGACCTTAGCCTTTGCTTACTTGCTTCACTTGCCAGCCTCCAAATGTAAATAACTCCTGGAAAAATGAAAATAAATGCAAGTTTTCAGTAAAGCAGAAGATGGAAATACGGATAAGAGAATAGGAAGGATTGATTACTCAAAAGGATTTTTTTCCACAGTACTGCCATTACCTCTTTGTCAAAAAGCCACATTTAAGCAGGGTTAAAAATATTTCTATATAAGGAGGTATGCAACTATCTGTACAAATACAAGTACATGTTATGTATTAAGCATTTGTAATGCTAATTGTCTCAATTAGATTTTTGAATTATAATGTTGGTATAACATGAGGTACAATCTGGAATAAAAAGAATGACTGTGTGAAAAAAGAGTGAATAGTAAGTTATATTAAAAAGTACTTCCAGCTGGCAATGTTTTGCCTTAAGTGACTCCTTGAAAATACAAGGCAAATTAAAGGCCAGCTTGTTGTAACAGAGCTTGATACTAGTTGACTGATATTTTTTTAATACAAAAATTCCTGTGTATAAAAGCTCTTATGCAAATGTTTATTTTTAACCCTAATCATGCATCTTCACAGCCATACAAATTAGAGAGGAAAACAAGACATTGTCATAAAGTAAACACAAATAATTTTATATAGGACAGTCCTTTTTATATGCATGTACAGATAAGAACATTTCTTAACATCCTCCCAGATGTTATTCACACAAATGATATCTTTAAACACTGTGAAGCAGTGAAGGTCTAGCTGTATTGCTAGAATCATGTTACATGAAATCCATAGATGGGCTTCAAACATCTCCTGTATAAGTAATATTTATTGTGCACCTTTGAATTTCTCATCTGCATTATAATCATTAATGCATCTTCCCCTCTCTCAGTTGTTTTAACAATACCAACCTTTCTGCATGTGTTCAGAAGCATCCTATTCCCCAGCTATTTGGCTTTTTGTATTACAAATGTTGATTTTTTTTTTCCCCACCAGTTCACATTATTGTGAGATCTAGGACAGGTGTCATTCAGTGCTGAGCCTGAAAAAACAGAGGATCTCTGGATCCTGCTGAGTCAGAAAACCTTTCTTTATACCACAGGAAGGGAGCAACTGACAGCTTCATAATAGGATTCACTACAGGAGGTAAGCACAAAGCAGAGGGGTTACTTCTTGCTAGGTGTACTACTCTCCTAATTTTGATTATATAATATTTTGGCACATAAAGAAAGAAACTCAAAGAAACAAAACAAATATTTTCAAGATTATTGGAAATATATTTGTAGAACTATTTGATTATTAATATTACATTCACATAAGGAAAACATCAGTCACCTCAAAGTTCGGGGAGAGAAAAAAAAAAATCACATTTTATGTTTGATGGCAAGTAAAAGGAATAACAGAGGTACTTTTGACCTTATTACCTTCAGAAGGATGTCACTGGTGTCATTCAGTAGAGTCCAACTACTACAACATTACATTGCAGCCTTTAGCAAATTCTGCCCTTCATCAGCTCTTTATATTGAAAATACTTCTCTCACAGCTTTCTTTATTTTTTTCCATGTAATTTCCAAAGTATTTAGGGCTGGGATAGTGCCTTTATAAGCATGTGCATACAGTGCTGACCATTCCCAGATTTTGGGCTGTAGCAGACATCGTAGTAATACTGTGATTATGACTGATAATATTCCTTTCATCCATAAACAGTCTAACAAAATAACTTAAAATTCTCTCTGCTTTTAATACGTGTTTTTTATTATGACAAATATGGGAAGACATTTTTAATTTGGTAACAGTCTCTTGAGACTTAAAAAAGAACTAAAACCTCAAAAGGCACAATGAAATGTTGTTTTTATCATAAATGATAAGAACACAAGTAGAGAACTGTGAGAAATTCTTTTTATATCTCCCCAGCCAAACTTTAGAAATCTGGTTTTTTATTAGTTAGGGAATATAGATGAGAACTATTACTACACTAAGAATGGAATGCCTATTGAATGATATTTCTGTGAAAAGAAAGCCTGGCTACAAAGAGTGGTATTAAAACAGATGTTGTATAACACAGAATTTTTTAAAAGTAAAGATTATCTCCTCACTCTTTAATTTCTAGTAATGTACAAAATCAGTCTACAGGCTTCAGCACTCAATAGGATTGGTAAATTTTACTCAGAACTGGTTTGCAACTGAAAAATAATATTGGTTAAGGGCCATCCTTTTGCTCTGTTCTTACTCACAAAGATGATCTATTTCTGCTGATCAAGCTGTACATAAACTGTGCTGTGCCAGAAAACAAATTCATGCTGTGCCACAGAAGTAAATAATAGTGGAAACACCCTCACTTATTAATATTTCAATTTCTTCCCCAGATTTGCCTTAAAGGAAGGGGAAAACCCACATCAGTTCTTGGCTTTTACTGTGTTTACTATGAAGATTTTGCTGTCACTTCTCTATTATCAAGAGCATCAGTATTGTAAAAAACTTCTGCTTATCACAGTATGTATTTCTAAAATATCTGACCTCTCTGTGTTCTGAGTGCAGAATAGTTCTGTATCCCTCAGCAGTAATTCTGTATTTACTTCACTAGGTGTGACTGTGATATACCTTCCTGGCAGCTCCTAACAAGCTGCTTGGTTGCAATTTTAATTTGAACTATAAATCTTTCTTTAAATAGGTAACTGTTTAGCTTATGTACTCAACAAGTTGTTGTGGGTTTTTTTGTTAATTTGTTTGGCTTTGGTTTTGCTCTTGCTTTTGCGGTTTGGTTGGGTTGGGTTTTTTCCCCTTCTTTTTCCTTTCCCTCAAAAAATGAGAAAATCTGGAATATGTTAGCAGCAAACTCTATAACATAAATAAGGCTATTATTTTACCTAAAATGGCATATTTTATATAACCAGACTGGTTAATTTTTTCCTGGCTTTCCTCATATTTTTCTATTAACATGCTGCTCTCATGTTTTGGACTGTGGCTATGACCATCTCTCTGTGTACATGTTCATGCCACTGCTACCTGTAACTGTGAATGGACTAACACAATATACAAATCAAAGTGTAAAAGCAATGTTTAAACACCTCTTAACACCTTTGTATCCTAATTTTGTTTCTATCTGACTATCCACATTCAGTTAGCTGCTGGTTTATAAACCATTTAGGTTATAAGGTTTACACTAGCAGTTGTTTGCAAGTATAATCAAAAGCACTAATAAAATAAGCATAATTTAGCATTAGCAACCTTCTAGGAAATTAATCTTAATTTCCTGAAAAAAGTGAATCTTCCCTTCTTCTCCCTAGAGCTCTTCAAGGACTCTATCAGCTTTCAGATAGTATCAAAAAATACTAAATCCTTCTTCTATAGTTCTAAAGAGACACTGACTTGAACTGAAATTTGACTAGATATTTTATGAAAAGTTTGGAGGTGTCTCATCATTGCATTTGTAACAGGTTTGCTGATGCAAATCTGAGTACATGAATCTCATTTGAAAGGCAAAACATTTGTCTGTCCAAAGTTAATTTTATCAGCACAAAAATTAAGGTCAAAAGGAAACTGCCTTCCCTCCTCAAGTCTCAGACTGCCAGGAAACACAATGTTTATAGTGCATTCTCCAGCTGACTAAAAAGCCTTCCATTATAAATCTCATATTTTTACCAGAATGTTAACCCTGCAAAATATAAAGTCACATAGATCAGTAACTGTCTGTACTAAAATTCATGATGTAGTACAGTTCCCCAGATTCCCAATTCTTCTTGTTACCCAAGGCTAAGAAGTAATTTTACAATAATTTTTCTATGTAACTTCTAAGAGTCCAACAAGACTCAATGATCATTTTTCTTTTCATGTAAGAATAATATCTACTGAGGAAAAAAATTGGCAGGTTTGGGATTTTAAGATGTAGCCTGACTAGAACTTGTGACCTATTTGTAAAGGATCCTTCTTAAATAAGCAATCTTGTTGGGTTTATTCATTACACATATTTTGTCTTCTCTTCCTGATTATTTGTACTTCCTTAGCCAGCTTATTTTGCAATTTATATACTGTATTTATTTTTGCCTGTATAAAATTCCTCCCTTTCCTAGGTTCCATTTACAAGGCAAAACCAATTTTCTAATACTACATGCTACACTACATCTTGGCTCAACATTTTGGCTATGACTTTCAAAATCAACACCCTGGAGAAATCACCCTGGTGATTGATGTAAAACATATATTTGCAGTAAGACACACAGTCTTACTGTACCTGTATAGTACACTCAAGGTTCATCTATCACTCCATCAAAACCCTATAAAAGAATCATAAAGACAAAAATCTTGCCTGTCATCCTCTTACATAAATCTTCATCTCCTCCTAATCTGTTTATAGCTACCAAAATGTTTCACATAGGCTAGACCTCAGTAATTGAATTTTCCAGACTATATACATAAACTAAATAACTGATCACTCATTTAAAATCAAAATGGATAAATTAGATATTTAATGAAAAAAGCAGGGCTTTCTGATGTGGAATCATAACCTGCATGCCTAGAAATTACCCAGGTTAACCTCTTACACAGATTAACCTGTGTAAGAGGTTACTTTTTAACAACGGTGTAAATGTGCTATAGGGAAAACCCCTTACACATTTATAGTCCTTGTATAATTTTCTTACTCTCAAACCTAGACTGCAAATAGAAGAACAACTTGTTATCTTCAAACAAATTGTCTCATACACAAATCTGAAAAGATGATTACCAGCTGTTGAGACATCAGCTGTAGTAACCAAAGGATTTCTTCACCAGAAGCAGCAGAAGATTGAGTATTATGTTCCATAAAGAAAGACCAGGACCACGAAATGCTTTTAGCAGAAAACTGGGAAAACATCTATTGCAGGTTTAGTGGGCTCATTTTTTCCTTTTCTCCAGAAAAAGAAAAGAAATAAGGTCTAGGAAACGATGTGCCATTCTGCATGCATTGAGGTATTCAATGGGATGCTCATAAAAGAACTGCTAAAGAACAACTTGTCCTACGCAGCCAAATAAAAGAGCATAAATAGGCTCATACGATGAATCACAGCCATCTGTGCCGGCCAACGAACATAGAATTAAAAGGAACTACTATAATATCCCATCTTCAATCTAAGGAAAAAAAAGGAAGTGACCTACTTCGATTCTCTTCCTAGGTGGATTAAATGGTTTTGTCCTTGAAAGAAAGGGAAAAAATCAAGACATTGAAATCACAATTAGACAACTGTTTTTCTGATTTTTCTTAAGATTATGTGCAAAGGAGCATAATTGTCTCCCTCCATCTATATAAGACTGGATACTTGTAACTTTGACCTAGTCTTTTTAATATACTTTCAGAAAACCTTCCAGCTGCATGTTGCTGCATAACTTTAACCCAAGACAACTTTGGCCAGGGGAAAGCATGAAGGATTTGAAGAAATACATTATTTATATTATATTTACACTTATGGTTTTTTACTATTTCAGGGAGTGAAAATTAGTTTTTATTAATTATTTTTCTTTATCTATGTTAGCTTAAAACAGAATGATATCCTTTTCCATTTGAGAAAAAAATGTACAGGCATTTTCTTAATGTAAAATGTTGTTGGACTGTGTGACTGTCATGAGAAGACATGAGAGAACAAGTAGATCAGAAGTTTGGCAACTCAGAAACAAGCTAGGATTTTTTAAGTTCGAGCACCTGTTCATGGCTTAAGTTTACCAGCATTAGTTTGTAGCTGAACTTTCCTTTTCTTTTTCTAATAAAGCTCCTCTAATTCAACCTCTTCAATGCTCAGAAGTCTCCACATGATGGCATCATAAATATCTGAAACAGATTTTCTTAACTCTCAAATAAGGTGGAAAACTTGGTACCAGGGCAACGAGGTGTTGACATCATTGTTACACTACACCTGTATTCCACAACAACTGAAGACAGTTGTAAGCTGACAAATAGCTCTGTAGCTATTTCAAGCAATAAGGAAGAGCTGCTTATCCTTCTATCTCATAATCAGGAAAACACCATAATATTTGTTTGCCTTCATGTTGTTTCTGATAGCAAATTCATGGAAGATTCATGTATTTGCAGAAGGCTCCAAACAACTTCAGGGAACTTTCACCAAAATGATAGAAGAGGGTAACTTGCACTGAATTTACTGTCACTTTCACTTCCTTCAGTCTCCCAAATACAGTCCACTTTTCACATTTTTCTTAGAGAAGTAAAAGGTGATTGAGTAAAATAATGTTTAAAAATGGCACCAGAAAATGCCATCAGTGTCTTACAGAATTTATATTATGCTAGTCCAATAATGGCTGGCTGCATCAGCAATATAAAGCATCCAATTTACTTTAATGAACTTAGAAAGTGGTTTGAAAGAAGGCCAAGAGTCTGTTTTAATTCAATGACAGAGCATTGGATCTTCTGATGCCCTGTCATCTTAGGATCCAGAATGAGCATTTTGTTCAATTATTATTTCCTTCTGGTTTTGTTTGTTTGGGATTTTTGTGGTACCTTCACCGGGCCGTGTGAAATTCCCTGTTGAGAAGACTATCTTTATTTAGCAACAGTAGATATTTCAAGAAGGAAGTTGAAAAAGTTGTATGAAGAAGTGTATGAAGAAGTTGAATAAAATGTTGATCATACAGTCCTTCAAGCTTGCCCACTTGTGTGAACTCCAAATCAAACTACTTTGTCCCCCCTCCCAAGGCATAGCTCTCCTATTGACTTTAAATCTCAAATCTTATAGGCTTTTATTTTTGTGGAAATATACAGGTACAGTACAAGCACCTTCCAGGACAAAGTACATTATAATTTTTGTCTTCACTGAGCATCACGTCAGCACCAAGAGAAAGGCTCTGTGCATTCAGCTTGTTTCTGAAAACTAACATGCAGTTGTCTTTGTCAGAGGAGCTGTTGGAGACTGATCAGCAGATATAGCACCATTTCCCTTTCACTTATGATATAATTGAGGACCTGTTAACATAGCCTACAAACATGATCCACCATAATTTCCATCCTGAAAATATTTATACAGATGTGTAGCAGCCACAACTAGACCAGGATCTGACATTTACAGTTTTGTAGAACTGCAATGAGCTCCCTGGTCCCAACCACAATGACCTCTAGCTCTGTCTCTTTGCTAATAAACTGTACATTTTTTCCTACTGAGAGCCCTTTGTAAAGTACTTTCATACTGCTACAAGAAGTTATTCAATTCTTTTAGTTGCCTCTAGTATGTCTGCAGGGCAGTAATCTCTTTAAACGCCTGTTATGATTTGAAATATAAAAGTAAAAATGGAAATAGGATATTTATTAACTTGTTTAATATATTTACATTAACATAATTTGAAGGCATGTGAAGTATTGTTCTCTAACTCAATATACAAGGAATTATCACAATATATCAGTACAGAAAGCATAGTGACTAAAAGTTGCTGTTAGTAAAAACCAGTCCAGCTTATTCTAAGCTCTGAGGCAATTTGGAACATGAGTTTAAAATAGACTCTTTCAAATACAGTTGGTCTTGAGTGACTTATTTTATTTTTGCTAATGGAACAAGGTTAAAATGACATGATGATAAGGAGTCTCAACTCTTTAATTATGTATCTTCTTTCATTTTAAGCCTCCATTCTAGTATAATTTCTCTTCACTGACATGCAGGCTCTGGCTGTACTGGTGAAAGTAGACTCCATCTGCCGGTATTCATCAGCTGCACATTCACTGCCTGTGCCTGGGCACAGGAAGGCTGGTGGCACAGGGATTAGAGTATGGTTCACTTCTGGAAATACAGCCTTGTTCTAGTTATGCCAGGTCTTCTCTGGGGACATCATGGTCCTCCTCCTCCTGATCCTCCTCCTCACTGGACCTGAAATGTACTCCCTTAGGTGGAAACCTCACACAATCCTCCTTGCTGGAGGGTATATATGAGATCATCAGACATTAAAAATAGAAAGGGTTAAAGCAGTGTTACTTTAATGTAAAATGCAAGCATTTAATTTTATATACAGTGCCAGTACAACCCTGATTTTGTATTTGTTAGTGTATTTCCAAACAATTTTTATTAATATTTTTGACTGTTTTATATTTATACATAGACTTCCTCATTTATTAGCAATTATCATGGAAATACTTCCTTTGCTAAGTGGTAAATGGCACATTTAAGTTGAAAAAAGGTTAATTCATGGACACTTCCATCTTTCCACTCAAGTAGTTGAGGGAGAGAGGGACGACCAGTGTCTTCATATTCCACATTTTTCCTCTCATATTTTGGGTCCCTTGGACCCTGCAGGGACAAAATAGTTTCCTAAGTCATCCTTAGGGAAGCTCCTAAGTGTGGGAATGTAGAAATACTGGTAAGAGGTAGAGGGAATCAAGTGCTGTATTTTGCAAAGGCTGGGTTATTCAAGGGAACTTAATTCTAACTCAGGACATGAAGCAGCTGAGTGATGGCATGTGGAAATCCTCGGCTTTGTCCCTATAGGGACTGTGCTGATTTTGACAGGCAACACCATGGAGCAGTTTGTCAAGTCAGTCTGTCAAGGTGTCTCCTAGGATGCTGTTTTAAACTTACATAAATGGGAACAATTGTGACCTAGAAACAGCGAAACTGACTGCTGTCATCCCAGCCAAGACTACTGTAAGTTTGCAATATGCTATTGACATATTAGCTGTTAAAATATACATTTCAATAGTGTATTTCTTGAAGCTGTCTCACATTTCAGTCCTTGGTTGCAAATGCATTGATTGTGGCTTCTCTAGAAATTGATTCATATCTCAGAAAGTCAGATGAACAAAATGCAGTGCAACTTTCATGATTGGAAGACCTATTTAATTTCTTTACATGATGACAAAATTAGTCAGTTATTAGTGTTTGTCAANTCCTCCTCCTCCTCCTCCTCCTCCTCACTGGACCTGAAATGTACTCCCTTAGGTGGAAACCTCACACAATCCTCCTTGCTGGAGGGTATATATGAGATCATCAGACATTAAAAATAGAAAGGGTTAAAGCAGTGTTACTTTTATGTAAAATGCAAGCATTTAATTTTATATACAGTGCCAGTACAACCCTGATTTTGTATTTAAGTGTTAGCGTATTTCCAACCAATTTTTATTAATATTTTTGACTGTTTTATATTTATACATAGACTTCCTCATTTATTAGCAATTATCATGGAAATACTTTCCTTACTAAGTGGTAAATGGCAAAAGTTGAAAAAAGGTTAATTCACGGACACTTCCATCTTTCCGCTCAAGTAGTTGAGTGTCTTTACATTCCACATTTTTCCTCTCATAATTTGGACCCTGCAGGGACAAACCAGTTTCCTAAGTCATCCTTAGGGAAGCTCCTAAGTGTGGGAATGTATAAATACTGGTGAGAGGTAGTGGGAATCAAGTGCTGTATTTTGCAAAGGCTGGGTTATTCAAGGGAACTTCAGGACATGAAGCAGCTGAGTGATGGCATGTGGAAATCCTCGGCTTTGTCCCTATAGGGACTGTGCTGATTTTGACAGGCAACACCATGGAGCAGTTTGTCAAGTCAGTCTGTCAAGGTGTCTCCTAGGATGCTGTTTTAAACTTACATAAATGGAAACAATTGTGACCTAGAAACAGCAAAACTGACTGCTGTCATCCCAGCCAAGACTACTGTAAGTTTGCAATATGCTATTGACATATTAGCTGTTAAAATATACATTTCAATAGTGTATTTCTTGAAGCAATATCTGCTGTCCCACATTTCAGTCCTTGGCTGCAAATGCATTGATTGTGGTTTCTCTAGAAATTGATTTATATCTCAGAAAGGCAGATGAACAAAATGCAGTGCAACTTTCATGATTGGAAGACCTATTTAATTTCTTTACATGATGACAAAATTAGTCAGTTATTAGTGTTTGTCAAAGGATGGTTCCACTCCTTTTTTTATCTTCTCCACAGAAAATGCTTTCTTTTCTGTGAATAAAGGGAAGAACAGAAACATTGGACTTGTGATGTTATTGCTATGGCTCGTGGGAGCTGCAGTTCAGAAAACAGCCACAGAGCTGTGAACACCTGCTTCCTAGATGGACAAACATCTCTTGATTTAAAATGAGTTATGGGAGATACATTGGATTCCAGTCGTAGAATAAAAAACAGATAACATGAAGATCGGCATAAATACATACATTACATTTTCTCATGTATATTAAACATTATTTTCCCCAATCAGCAAAATTTGCATTTGATTCCATGAAGCTCTGAGGATTTGTTTTAATGATTTGGTTTCTTTTTTACGCTCATGTTTTCCTTAAAAAAAAAAATAAAAAAATCTCTGAATCTACCTTGTCAAATATAACTGTAACATTAATAAAATAAAATATCAGCTCCACTTTAGACACTTCATATTTTATTAAGGGTTTTTATTCGTCCATGTACTTATAAATATCATGGAATCAGAGAAACATAGAATATTTTGTGTTGGAAGGGAACTTCGAAGGTCATCTAGTCCAACTCCTCTACAATAAGGGGGCATATCCTCAAAAAGATCAGGTTGCTCAGAGCCCAGCCTGACCTTGGAATATCTACTACCTCTTGGCAAACTTGTTCCAGTGTTTTACCAGTCTCATAATAAAAATATTTCTTCTTTATATCTTGTTTAAATCTACCCTCTTTTAGGTTAAAACTGTTATCCTTTCTCCTTTAACATTATTCCTGCTATTTTTTTTTTCCTTTTATAAGCCTCCTTCAAGTACTAAAAGCTGCAAGCAGGTTTCACTGGAGCCTTCTCTTATCCAGGCTGAACAACTCCAACTCTCCCAGCCTGTCTTCATAGGAGAGGTGCTTCATCCCTCTGATCATCTTGATGACTCTCGTCTGAACTCCCTTCTGTTCTGGGCACTCCAGAGANCCAACAGGTCAGTATCCTTCCTGTTCTGGGCACTCCGGAGCTGGATGCAATTCTCCAGATGGGGTTTCAACAGGGCAGAGTAGAGGGGCAGAATCCCCTCCCTTGACCTGCTGCTGACACTGCTTTGGACACAGCCCAGGACATGTTTGGCTTTCTGGGCTGTGAGTGCACATGGCTGGCTCATGTCCAGTCTTTCATCCACCAGCACCCCCTAGTCCTTCTCAGCAGGGCTGCTCCTGATCTTTTCATCCCCCAGCCTGGACTGATACCAGGGGTTGCTGCCACCCAGTTTCAGGATCTTCCACTTGGCCTTGTTGAACTGCATGAAGTTCCCATGGGCTTGTTGGGCTTGAAGTTCCCAAGCTTGTCCAGGTCCCTCTGGAAGGTATCCCATCCCTCAGATGTGTCAACCACACCACTCAGCTTGGTATTGGTTGCAGATTTGCTGTGGTTGCAACTGATCCCACTGTCTGTGTCATTGATGAAGATATTAAACACTACTGATCACAATATGATCCTCTGGGGGCCATAATGATTTAATGATTTAATTATAATGCTTATGAGATGTCAGTGGCTTCAGTGTAAAAAACCACAACATATGATATCATTTTTGGTTCACCAAAAACGAACTGCATTTATCATTGAGTTTAAATTCAATCAGTATATTTACAGCTTTTACGAAAATTTACTCTATTTTAAAATTTTTAAAGCTATATCCTAACTGTAGTAGTAATAGCAGTTCCACTGATGTCAACAGCCACTTTTCATTATTAGCTAGATATATAATTTCAGTTATTTAAATTCAGATGTTCTTGACCTAATTTCCTTTTATTTTTAATCTAAATAGCTCAAATAGCTATTAAAAGGCTGAAATGTTTTGTAGAGGTTGACAACTTTAAACATATGATGATATGAATGCTCCATACATGTATTTACTTACATGTTACCATCTTTCTTCAATATAAAAAGCTGAATCAAACAGGGAAGGTAAGAAACAGGCAAAACAATGTCAAAGATAACATTGCCCACAGTGTTTCATGAGGGACATGAAATAAATAAACCTCAGCCTGACACCCGGTCAGGAAATAAATGTTACTCAGATGGAAACACTATAATCATAAAGTCTGGAAAGCAATGGAAGGAAAGAGGGGTGCACCAGGGCTGAGTTGCAAACAGTCCATTGAAAGTCAAAGTCAATCTATCGAAGGAAGAGATGGGGCAATTTGGGCTAAAAGGAACTGTCAGAAGCATGCAAGGAAGTATCTCAGTATAGGCAAGACCTTTCAATACTCTGTACTTTTTTGTTTTAATCTCTTTGTTCTACAGGTTATATAACTTAGGATACCTTATGTGGGAAAATCCTACTGGCGGTTCTCTGTAGAAAAAGCTGTTTCATCACACATTTATTTTTTGAAGGCTCGTGGGTCAAAATGGATTTGGCCTCAGGCTAAAGGATTTTAAAACCAGCAAGATTTCAGCCTAATGATGCATTAAAAAAGCAGCTAGGTGGTATGGCTTCTACTCAGAATGGGTAGTAGAAAACAAGATTTGTCATTAGAAAGTGTACTCAAGAGTAATTAAAATGAATTTGAAGCACAGCCCTCTCTGGTACTATAACATCTGTTTTGAATTACTACATATTTGGAGTAGCAGTTGGTCTTTGCTCTTTATGGCTTCATAATGAAGTGAATCTTAAGAACTAATTCTTAAACATTACCAGTTTGGATTCCTAAGTATCCTCAATTATAAGCTTTCTCATGCCCAGAAAGGATTTCTATCTCCTTTTTATGGCTAAAATATAAATATGGAGGGGACTACCACTTTTTGCCGTGCCAAAATGTTTTAATAGAGAGAGTCATATATATAATTTTTACTGCATGCTACAGCTGCAATTGTAAAGCACGAATAAACACTTAAATCTTAACCACACTGTCTTTTGCCAATATGAGATGGGAATAAGCTGTCATTTAATCACATAAGTTAGAGTGGTGTGTGTTCTGTTAAAGCCTATTATTATTAAATAATGCAGTTTTTTGGGTCTAAATTGATACACATTTTAAAGCCAGTTCTATGCAGCATTTTGTCTCATTTGGAAGGGAGCAATGGGTTTTCTTAAACTATGACAACCTGCTGAATGCATGGTTCTTTGTAGAAAGCTTTATGTTTTTAGAATATACTGGACACCCATCCATACAAATTAAGTACAGTTTTTCACACAACTTTTTTGAATACTAATGAGATACAAAGATGATCTCTTGAAATACAGGGGACAGTATGATGCTTCTACCTAAGATGTCATAGTTCAGTTTTTATAACACAAAATATTTAAAGAAAATTAACGGAAGGGAAGAGAAAACGAGGTCAGAATTTCAAACTGATTTACTTAGAACTTTATTTTATATTCATTGAACTTCACAGCAAACCTCCCACTGGCATCAAGTTTGTTGGATTAGATGTGAACTGACAACTCTATACTTTGCATTTAGACTGCCAAAACCAATGTGGTTTCCTACACTGCTTTCAATCTTTATTTCATTATTTCTGACCACTTCTTATTTATATTCCTTGACTACCAGTGTTGACTACAATAAACGCTATTTCCCAATGTTTAAATTGCTGAGGTCACAAGGGCCTAGTTTTAAATAGTATTACTTTGCATTAGTTATCAGCTCATCTGCTTCTCATTTTTTGTTACATTCAGGTGAATTTTCCAGAGCACAAGTCTTATCTGCTGTCTTATGAGGGAGCCAGGGGTGTTTAGTCAGGAGAAAAGGAGGCTCAGAGTTAACAACTATCTGAAAAGAGGTTGTAGCAAGGTGGGCATTGGTCTCTTCTCCCAGGTAAGGAGTGACAGGATGAGAGGAAATGGCCTCAAGATGCACCAGGGGATGTTCAGATTGGATATTATGAAAAAATTCTTTGAAAAGGTGGTCCAGCATTTTAATGGGCTGCACAGGGAATTGGTTGCATCACCATCCCTTGAGATATTTAAAAGGTGTGTAGATGTGGCACTTAAGGACATGTCTTAGTGGTGGAGTTGGCAGTGTTAGGTTAATCATTGGATTTGATCATCTTAGAGGTCTTTTCCAACACAAAAAATTCTATGTCACCATCACACATTTTAAAGTATTGAGAAATATTTACTTCTTGCATTGCTTTGATTTTTTAACTCAGATTTGAAATTTGTGTTGAGATGTAATTTCACAATGATGAATTAATTAAAGCTTTCATAGTTTTGCTTTCCTTCCTCTGAAATGAAGACTTATAACCAGAGTAGAAAAGATTTTTACCCTCACAGACTGCCTTGGTGAGACTTGCTATAGAGTCTTGAAAAAATTAAAAAGACAAAAAATGGAACTACAGACCATCCTGTATCACCTTGGAGCCCTGCAAGGGCATGAAGCAGATCCTCCTGGAAACTCTGTTAAGGCACATGAAAAACAGAGAAGGCATTTGAGACAGCCAGCATGGCTTCACTGAAGGCTAATCATACCTGACAAATTTCATGAACTTCTCTGATGTGGTTACAGTAAGGTAGGCCCATGATCATGGGGATATTGATCATTGCCATGAAAGTCCAAAATTCTTAAAAGTCTTGCAAGGCGTCTCCTCAAACAGTTAAATCTTGACATAGTTTGTATTAGCTTTCTTAGTTGCCATACCTAGCAGTAAAGACTCTAGTACAATATACTTCCTTCCCCTACCAGCTCAGAAAGTACTTTTATGGCAAAAAGATAAACTAAACTCTTTCTGCTGTCAAATAATCAGTGTTTCAAAGTTATGACTGCATAAGGTATCTACAGTACAAAGAAATAAAAATTGCAACCTTTTGTGACGAAATTTAAAAAACAGCTCTTCAAGAACTACAAAGTTTGCAGCATGCAATTAGTTGACAAATACAACGATTTAATTTCTGAGAGGCCTTTTTTGCTTTTTCTAACACATTCTACAAAAAATGTCCCCACTGAGGACATTCAAGTGAACAGACACATGGAGCCTTGAGCAAATACCCTGGTATTTCAGAATCTGAAATTTATATGTTAAAGTCAGGGAAAGACGTCTGGATGTGTGTGCTATGACGTTAGGGATTTGCAGAGGAGTTGTGTAGGACTGCATTGAACTTAACATATTTCTTAGAGGTCATAGAATTGGTACATGGCTTTCAGGGGAATTTTAAAAATGGGAAAGAGATATGAATAGCAGCTTTCTCCTGATGGCCAGAAATTATTCAATGGAGTTGCAGGTTGGTTTCTGTTCTAAGTCAGCAAAAAAAAAACCTCTCTGAATTCAAGATGCTCATTAGAAGTACACCATTTCTTCAGAAAAGAGAGACACCACTTTCCTACCTCTACGTCATCTTCCACTACAGTGTGATAAACATGGAGAGCTTACTTGCTTACATGTTTTTTATCCACCCTACATTTATTTTTATAAAAGACTTCTCTGACACTCAAAATGTCATTCTTTTCCCTCTAATTTAGTTTGTACTCTTACATCATTGTATTCTTTATAGTAGTTCATTCCAGTCTAAGCCTCTGTAACTAAAAAGATTTTCTCCACTATGGTTACTTATAATGAAAATGTCTTTTCATAATTATAATTTATTTCAACCCAATTTTTTTGCAACCCAAAGTTTTATTTTTCAAAACATGCTAATACAGAGCTGAAAAATAAAGTCTAAAAAAACCCCCTATCTTATGGAATTCCATGATGCCCAGGATGCTTGCAAGATTATACAGAAACTTCAATTTCTATGTGTTCTGCTAACTTCTGTGCTTAAGTCATTTCAAAAATTATAACACCCACACTAATTCAGCAACTGTTTACAGGTACAGGTCTATCCCACACTGGCTTAGAGCTCCCTTGGCTCTCAGAAGTGCTCAGCAAGGATACATCTTATACATGCTTGGTTAGCTACATGTCCAGAGCTTTTGCCAGTACAATTCTTCAAAGATGACAAGGAAAAAATTAAATCTTTGTCTTATTTAAATAACTGGTAGGAATCCTACCAATTTGCTTGAAACAGAATTTCATGCGAGATATGCCAGTTCACAGGTTAAAGAGAAACGGTTTAAGTTGCACTCACATCATTCTGTGTTGGTAACGCCCCAGTCCAAAACAGTTGGATGAACTGAAGTTAAATGATTTCACCTTCTGATCCAAAACACAGTATTAGCACAATGCCCTTTGAAATCTCAACCTGAAATCACTGTTGTTTGAAAATTATAGCAGAGGAAATATATATACTAAAATTACCGTGCCACAATATACCTAATATACCAGAATATACCAGAATATACCTAAACAACCTGAAATGATGGTGTTGAAAAATCAAAACACTTTGAACAACTTTCTCTAAATAGGTAAGTTTCAGACTTGACATAATTGTTTAGTCTTTTCTGTGGTCACTAATGACAACATAAGACTTCTTAGGATGAACTCATTTTAATTACATTTCTTTTTTTTTTTTCCCCCGGAGAAAAGGATAATACTGTGTTTTGTTGTGCCAAATGGTCACAGTAGCAGTGTTCGATTTGGAAAAGAAAGCATTTTTTTAAAATTCAAAATTAAAAACCATGATTGATCAATCATGAGTATGGAGAAAACAGGCATTGAAGAGTATAAAAATGGCAAAAACAGGTTAGGAAAGTTCTAGAAATGTATTTTGTGAAAGAATTCTGGTTTGACTGCTCAGTTCTTAATCATAGCCCTTTTAACAATCCTAAATACTCAGCATTTTATTGGAAAAATCCTAGTGAGACAAACTCTCCAGGGAAGTGATCACAGCACCAAAACTGACGGAGTTCAAGAAGCATTTGGACAATACTTTGGGCACATGGTGCGACTCTTGGGAATGTTCCTGTGCCACGCTAAGGGTTAGACTTGATGATCCTTATAGGTTCCTTCCAACTCAGCATATTCTGCAACTCTGAGATAAAATTTGGCTTTTCAATCAGTGGATTGCTTTAAAACCCCAATTTGATACAATTTCCAGAAAAGGAAGAATGCTTATGTTTTGTTTTGTTAATGTTATAATTACTTAGATTTTGTTTTGAACATAGAAAAAAATGCCACATCTAGTTTTAAAAAGGATCATTAAACACTTCCATAAAACAAAATAACCAATTTCCAAACCCTGTTGTTACATGAAAAGGAACAATAATGAAATGGCAGAAAACCTCTTCCTGCTCTAATTGTTTCACTCTATAGTGAAACATAGATACAGGCAAATAAGAAAATTAGTTACACACCACAAGTGGGTGTGAATAACTTCTCAGATGGCTGTACATATAAAAGTTCCTTTCAGGATAAATCTGCAAAGGAAATTGAGGAGAAGAATACAAAACTTCAGTGATATTCAGATGGATATTCAATGTTTCTGGGTCTGGCTTATATTTTAAACTGTAGAATAAATGAGCAGTTTAGGCAATGTAGCAGAAATGATGGCCAAATACATACAAGCTTTTAAATATGGTTGATGGTTGTGCATGATGATATGCAGGATTTTCCCTTACAGAACAGAACAGCTGAATTCAGTACAGTGACAGCTACTATTTTGAGAAAAGCATAAACTGCTCTTCAAACAAAACAGATCATTATTTCTGAGGACATGAAAAATAGCTTGTTAACATTTTATAGCCAAAAATTATTATGGATCCAAAAATCACCACAGCAAAACACACCAAGAGCATTGCTGCTCCAAAAACTTTATGTTGAATAGTTTTATGCTGAAGACTTCGCAGAATACCGTTATTTATACAGCTTTTGCTAAATTTTAGTAAACACTAAAAACATTTCTCTTCTGCATTATCAGTTGAATTACCTTCTACATTTTCTCTAGGATGACTCTCCTGAGTCACTTTGGACCTGGCTGGGACTGCATCTATGTGTGCCTAGGAACCCTCAGCCCCTGCAATGCTGGAAACAGAGACAGGCCAGGGATTTTCTTCGTGAGCTGGACTTGATATTTCTTGTGGAAATGCATTGTGGGGACGTGGTTAGCTTGGGCTGTGCATTTTCCTGCCCAAGATCAAGTGGACAAGGCTGGAATCAGCCTTCATGGCTACTACAGAAACCCTGGATGGAGACAACATGTGCCAGAAGACTTGGTAACGTTAGTAACTATTTTCTGGGGGGTGTTTTTTTCTTTGTTCTGATATTTTGATTACTTCTTTGTAGAGGAAATCCACATACTTTACATTTCAGATGTGATGAAGCATTCTGCTTTGACTTCAGCACACAACACAGTCACCATTGGGTCTGTACAGCTCTTAACACCCAAAGATCTTCTCTAGATTTGACTGCATAGCCGTCATTAAGTAACATATGAGTACCTCGTGACACACGCTTAGTTTATGTATTAATTTCTTTCCTTGCCATTTTGTGCAAAGATTACAAGATATTATGAACTTGAGACAAAATCCAAGCTGTAAACATGAATTTCACAGGTTTTTAGAGATAGGCAGGTTGAGTGTCCAGGGGTCTGACATATGTGTACCTCTGCTTATCAAATCAGAGAAGGCAACAGTTTCAATGCACAGCTGGGCAAATCTTACGATCTGAATACCATAAGGACACCCTGAATGAGACCCTTTGAGCTAGGAAAGTCAATAAAATTTTAGTATGAACGAAGTGGCTCAAATTCATAAAGTAATGGCATTTACAATAAATGGGGAAAAAAAGTATGCTTCTTCCATCCCTCCAAAAAAAAGTTTCTGTTTTTATGGGTTCTTACAATAGAAATTTTCAATACTTTGCAAAGCTATATTATGAACCACATGAGATTCATGATAATGATAAATACATTTGCTTGCAGTGAGAAAAAGATATCCCTTAGATATGTTTACAAATTCTGTGGCAGAGAAAAAAACAAATGCAAAAAGAAAGTACACATTGCATTTCATCTCTCAAAGCAATTTCAAACAAATGAAAGCACAAGACTATATTGCTATAGTTCTAATTTTAAAGCTAGAACTACACCTTGAATACAGCTGTAGTTACAGAAATTACAGAATGCATTCTTATAAAATATTCTAAGGAAAGAAGAGTACCAAAAATGTTGATGTTAAATTAAGAGAATGTTAAATCTTCTAAAAGAGAGAAAAGTCATCTTTGAAGGTTATCATTGGTGCATAAATAATTCTAGCCCATCTTTTATTTTTTAATAAAAGTTAAAAAATAAGGCAATTGTTTATTATTATTTTTTCAGCTTTCTAATTTCTGAGCCTCCTTCTCAAATGTGTACCACCAACAATAAAAACTACAATGCTTATTTTAGTATCAAAGTTAGAGGTTTCCTTAAGTGGCTCTGATATGAAAAAAAAATCACAAAACTAGAACACAGTTGTTCACTTCTAGACATTGCTGCCTACATGAAATCTGTCTGCTTACCAGCAAGTCCTAGTTACAATTTTATGACTTTGCAAGGGCTCAGAACCTTTCTCCACAGGATAGCAGAAACATGATATACACACCAGTGCCACTGATATGTCAGAAAAAAAATCACTTAACTGACAAATCAGAGATTCAGACAAGTTGTTCATTTCTTCATTGACAGCATAAAAAAAAATTAAACTGCCCTGATTTTCAATTTTCTTGCAATTTTCCTTTGCAAAGAACATGCATTGATGCATTGATCAACACCAAAAAACAGTGCAAAAAGTAAAGAAGACTGGAAGGCTTTATGGCCCCAGTGTCTGTTTAAGAAAAGTGGAGAGACATGAAGCCACAACTGCTGCCTGCACTCACACAAATGTGAGTTCATCCCATGAGGACTGGAAGCTCAAAAGACAAATGGGTACCATATCCTAGTTCTTGATAGACAAGTCTTCGGTTTAATAATAAATCACTTTACCTATTGAAAGTAATCTGCTTATCATACAGAAAGTATTCTTTTTGAAACACATTCCTCAGTAAATATTTTTCTACATGCTAAGTAATCTTCAAGAACTGACAGAAATGTCAGTTTTTCAAATAATATTTGAAACACAGGGATTCAATCCAGATTTTAGACATATAAAACATAAAAACACAGCAATCCAGGAGCTAAGTGTTCCTTAGCCAAGAATAGAAAACACAATCCAAACCCCAAATTATTATGTTTAATAACAGAAACTTTATGGAAACATAATCTATAATAGAATCTATCTATAGTTCATGTCAGAAGATTAAAATATTTTAAATGCAAATTGAACTTACAATAAATCTTTCTGATAAAGAATTAAAAGAAAAACTGCAGTCTTAGCAATAACTGCATGTAATTTGCATATAAATTATTTACTTCCCAAACACGTTTCATTGACTAAAAGTAGAGCTTTTTAATGTAAATTTGTGTGTATATTTATATATGTGTGTATACACGGAAACTTCCCTGAATAGAAATAACCCAGTAAAGAGTATATGAAAATTGGTAATTAAGAGCATCTACAATTAGAAATATAATTATGTAACACATCCCTAGAAGTCATATTATTTACTATTATTCTATAGTAATACTATCATTAAACAGGAATCACTATCTAAAAGAGGAAATTTAGCTATATTGCAAGATGACAGTTGAATATATTCTTTTAATGCTGTGTTATTCTCATAGGAAAGAAAAAAGTTTTATGTATTTCTTTAGAAGAAAAACAGAACAATGTCTTTAAATGAGCTATGTTACATTCCTCCACTTTCTACACTAGATCTTACATTTTGTAATATTCTGGGTAATGCTCAAGATACAGACCTCTTTGTAATTACAAGCAGTGTCAGCTGGCAGTTACCTGAGTGAAGAGGATAATCCTGGTTCACTTCTATTACAGCCTAAAATCTATTTTTTCCTTTTGCTTTTCTTCAATCAGATGCTCTGTGTCATCCAGAGAAAAAAATTTGATCACACAGAAATGAAAACCACTATGAAACATAAGGCATGGCAAATGAAACAGAAAAGTTCCTCTTTTATGAATATTTTAAAAGATCTTGACTATCCAAGCAATGTCTTTCACAATTTTCTTGACCTTTCATTTTTCTTACTTTTCCTTTTTTTCACCTTTAAGTTTTCTTCTCTACCTTGTCTTTATCACTAAAACAAAAACCACTCAATCTCTCAAAACAAAACAATTCCAAACAGATAAGCGACCCCCCCCAAAAAACCCCTAAACCAAAACACCGAAACCCCCAATCCAGAATCAAAACTGTGTTTTTGTAAGAAGATGTGCTCTTTAATGTCAGTCCTACATTCTGCCTATTAGTATTGGGTGGTTGTTGGTCAGTTATTTTGAATATTTGGCAATATTGGCAACATTTGAATATGCCAAATACAGATAAGAGAAATCCCACAGCTAATCATTCTCTGAAATTATGCCTTTGTAAACTAAGTATCTATTCTTTAGATGTTGACCAAATCTGTGCATTTTATGGAGCTACCTGAAGCGAAAGTTTGCAGGGAGCCATGAAAACAGTTGCTTTTGTACTCCTAATGTTAGGATAGACCCACTCTAGTCTCTTGCTATTGAATACATTGAAGATGTGATTAACTCTGTTGAATTCACAACAGGTTTTCCAATACGAAATATCTGATAACTTCACTGTTCTGCTTTCACCTGCTCTCTTTGAAATGGAAAATAACCTTGAGAGCTTCACACATCTCATCACTAAAGATGGCAGAATAGTTCTTGTGTAGCAAGATCAGGGTGTCCCTACACAATAGAAGAGAAGCACATTCTGTTTCTTCTGTAAACTTATTTGAGCACGACTGCTTATTCTTGGAGACAAGTTTTCTCTAATATATATATGACTTTTCAGAAGCAATTAGCTAGAAAAATAAAAGATATTTCATACAGTAAGTGTCATAATAATGCAAGTACTTTGCAAAACACAATATAACAGCATGTGGTGTTAGTCATGGGATTAGCATAAAAATCATCTAGATTTCCAGTCTAACACAACCAGGTATAAACTTTCCAGAAATAATAGAGATGACAAAATACCCACCTGGAAAAGTTCTCAATCTTGACTTTACATTCACCAACAATTAATAAAACTAAAGTTCCAGAAATTATTTCAATCTGGAAAGTAGATGTTATTAATTGACTTTAACCCTTTTATTGAGTGTGCTAAAATATACAATGTGCAAAGGTGTCAGGTAAGGAAGCAACCAGAAATAGCATTTTGGAGTTATTACAGCCTAACCTGCCATTTTATTAGTAATTGATCCAAGCACCACACACTTTAGTAACTGTCTACAAATTTAAAAACTAAAGAATTATCTTGTCATAGTGCATTCAATGCCACTGAACCTTAGTATTGTATGTGCAATACAGGAGAATTCTGGAAATAATGAGGCAACTAGGTTTCCTAAATTTTTTAGAGACAGGTATGATACAGAGGCTTTTCTTACTCAACTCAGGATTATTTAGGGGAATCTACAGAAACACAGTCTTCCACATCTGAGAATACAGATTTCTTCTCCTTCCTGCCATTGTAACCAAGGAAATATTAAGACCTAGGAATACAAATTTAATGCTACATTCTAAGTGCTTTTCATCTACTTTCTGTCACTACCAAAAAAATATACTAAGATGACATTTATCTAGAGGACAAATATAAATGCAGGTTGAATACAATGTGTTTCAGAATTAAACCTGAAGTTCATTGTAGAATAATACAATAAAAAAGTACATCTGAAGCAGTAAGAAAAAGCCAAAATATTTTATGTTGATGATTGACAGGAAAACAGAAAAAAGGCCTACAAATTGTAACACCAGCCTATTTTTAAAGCATACTTATAACCTTTTCTGCATTTATATTTTATATCTGAAAACACTTGTTTTGAGCTAGCTGTGTGACAGCTGTGATTCTTACTGATGAAAAACCCTGAAGATTCACTAGAAGCCTTTTTCTTAGTATAGAAGAATTATATAAATTCTTCAAGATTGATTTTGAATTCAGTATGTTTGCCCTATAATTCTCTTGATGTTGCTCCAAAAGTTTTAATGCTTAGAAAATTTGTCAGTTCTAACACATTTATGATTAATCTACAGCCACTCGATCCTTTACCAGTGTATTTCCTTCTTTCGTGGTGTTTACTTTTTTGGACAGCAAATTGTATAAACAGTTAACCTTTCAGAAGGTTAAAAACTGGACTATTTATTCTCATACAAAGAGCCCTGATCAGTCCTCTTAACCTATTCAGTTGAAGTGAATATTTTTCACTCTGCAAGCCTGTAATTGTACATAATGTTCCAGATAAGACCTTTCTGAATTTAAACTTCTTTGATCTAGACTTCCACAGTATCCCTCTTCACAACATGGCAAAATATAGCAGAATCTATACTAGAGAAGAGATTCATGCAGTCTAACTTATAAACTTCACAATTTAGTATCTTCAAAGAAATTCCCAAAGAAATACAGAAGAGAGGTGGAAGGAAGTGCAGGTTTCTCAGTGGATGGAATCTTCCATGAACATGCAAAGCTGTGTCTTGTAATTTTGCTTTGATGTTAATTCAGAAGCTGAAGGAGATGTTATGAAATACAATTGTTACTTTTTGTTTTGAACTGTTAAAAAAGTATTTGGCTACAATTTAAAACCTTGACATAATGTGTTCTATGTTATAATTACGCATCATTCATGTTCAAAAAAAAAGCAATTTCTTGACAAAGTTAAATTCTCAAGTTTTTGTATCACAAGAATATGAAATTAAGAGATCTAACATATTACTGCAGATTAGCCACTTCTCTCCAGATATTAAAACTATATATAATAAAGTTTGGTTACTTACTTAAGACATAGTAGGTGGTTACAAACTTAAATTAGGGTGAAGGCCTTTATAATTAATTTTATTTTGAAATTAAGTACATTTTCATAGGCAGATCATAGCAAAATACCCCATACAAACTAAATAAAGTATTGGTAATATTTAGCATCCTCATGAAATCCTGTAGCAAACTCATGAAACAAGTGGAAAAATTTTAATTCCCTTGAATTTCTTTTAATATTATTATGATTAAACACAGATCTCCTTCTAAATGCGTACTAAGACTTATATTGTGTTTTAGCTACACCAGCCTCTTTTAGCTTGATTTTAAAAAAGACCAAACTCAATAGGAAGGACTAAAGAAAGTGAGAGAAAATAAAATTGATTTTTAATGTAATAGGTTAGAGGTATGCAATGTATATGCACTTATCACAGAATCACAGAATTAACAGGGTTGGAAGAGACCTCAGAGATCATCAGGTCCAACCCTTGATCCACTACCACTGTGATTCCTGGATCATGGCACTCAGTGC
>VYXB01004610.1:430388-443137 GCA_013397135.1 Pachyramphus minor | reverse complement strand
ATAAAGATGTTAAACAGAGCTGGGCCCAACACTGATCCCTGGGGGACACCACTAGTGACCAGCCCCAGCTGGATGCAGCCCCGTTCACCAGCACTCTCTGGGCCCGGCCCTCCAGCCAGTTCCTAACCCAGCACAGAGTGCCCCTGTCCAAGCCATGGGCTGCCAGTTTTTCCAGGAGTATATTATGGGAGACAGTGTCAAAGGCTCATTTTAACTTTTGCTCACAGAAATATGTCTTTATTATGACCTTGAAAATTTAATTGTGCCAAGAAAATAACAATAAAACTGAACTCTGTAAAGTTTAAAAGTATTTCTGTATGTTGAGAATTTTATCTCCAATTCTGACAGATCTAAAACTTTTTAGAATTTTTTAAACATATTTTTTGATTTCAGATTTTTGCTTCTTCAATTCTGTGTTGGTCATAGAGGTTCCTCTAGACACCAGTTTCTATATTATTTCCAGTATCTGATGTCTTCAAATATCTTATCTTGAAATCTTGTTAACATATTTTCAATTACTTCTAAACACAGATGTAAAATGGTATAAAGTGCATGTGGATATCAATGCCAAAATTTCGACGCTAAAATCTAAAAATGAGATTGTTTCAAGGTCTCATGCAAGTAAAGTTATGTAAAGGACATAACTGGATAGACCTTATTGACCAATATTCTACATTTCCAGATCTCTACTAGGATATACTCATAGCATAGAATAAACACACTGTTCTCGCTCCCTCACACTTTTCTTTACCAGTTGTATCCTTATGAGAAAAAAAATTCCTAGAAAAAAAATTTAAGGCTACTTTTACAAGACCAAACTAATTCTGTAGTGGGGAGAAAATAATAATAATAATAATAAACAAAAACAAACAAACAAACAAAAAAAACCAACAAAAAGAAACACCCAACCAAAACCACCACAATAAAACAAAGATTTTATTTTTAATGAATTTGTACAAACAAAATTTTATAAGCACGATTTCTCTTGTTTATTCTTCCACAATAAATCAAAGAAACAGAACTTCTGAAATAAATACTTTCATTAAGCGAAGCTGAATCAGTACATTAAATTTACAGATTAACAACAGCATATAAATGTGATATTGAACTAACAAAAAAAATTCTCCATTTACTCTGAGTGAGAGAAATTTAATGAATCTTTTCAAAGAACTGCAAGAATTTGTTATGGAATTGTAGTAGGTTTAACCAAAGCTTGGTTACGCTCTTCTTTGCCTTACTCATACAGTACAATGCAAATGCCTGAATGATATCAGATTCGAAAATATTACTTTTTTTTTTTTTAAATCACAAGTATTTACTTTCTATGAGAAACTTGACCAAGTTAACATGTGCCTTACAGTGATCACTCAATGAATCTCTGCTTTTTAGGATTTCTGACTTCTGGGGTTAGGGTTTTTAAAACATTCAGGGAAACATTCTACTTTGCTTAATGATAGTCATGACATGTTGTGTATATGAAACATATGTGCATAGAAACTTTTCCCTTTTCTTGTGCAAATAAGTGGTTTATAATAATTATAAGATAAAAATAAAATTTAAAACCCAATAAAATATAAATTATAAACCCCCAAGTACACAGCCTGCGTAGGAATATTAAGCTCTGCAAGTTAGAATATTTTGATTGATACTTCCTTGTTTAAAACTAATTGTTCACAATTATCTCTTCTAAATTACTCCCACAGAACACAGATTGATCTGTGGACACTGAGGTTTGTGATAAATATCTAATGAGAATAAATACACCAAGGCAAATCATGCTGAGAGGCCACTGTATTTGCTTCAGCTTCTGTCAAGGCCTGAAACCCAAATATGGACACAGTTCACACATTTCATGCCACACAAGTGTTACAACATAATGACTTATATTGTTACTATTTAATTAAATAAAAATATTTTGGTGAAGTTATAAGCAAACCCTTAGAAAAAAAGTTAAGTAGTGTTTATACGTGTTTATATGTCCTAAGCTATCATCATGTCTGTAGCTCTTGATAGAGCTTTATATTTTTTAGCCGACTAAAAGAACAGTAAACACCCTTTTGAAGTGTTGTATGTGAAAAGAAATGAAAGTTTCTGGATTTTTTTGAATGAGTTAATGAGTTGATTTACCATCATCACAAAATATTAACATGTTATTATTTATTATCCAGATGTCAAGGGACTAAACTGAAAATTTAAAAAATTATGCTCACCTAGTTGTAACAAAAGGCATTTATTACTGAAATTTAAAACCTTCCTGCATTTTGTTAATTTTGTTTTTCCTACTCCTTCTTAAAGCTTTATGAAAAACAACCCTTCTTAGGAATAGAAAAAAGAACTATATCTTCTTAGCACCTCAATGGTGCTACAAGGGCACTTCAATGGTGCTACACACTCAGGACCTTTATTAAAAAAGGCATACAAACACAACTGGTCCACATAAACCAACAGCTGAATAAATCATTGTCTTTGTACCTCTGCTTCTGAAAAATCTAGAATAAAGGTCCATTTTGTCAGGAGGCTTGTCAGTTCAATATGACCCTCAGTTTCACCTGTTTTCATAGTCTTAATAATTTGAGATACTGAAAGAACCCAAAATAGTTTTTAAGCAAGTCTCATAGACACCTCATGGACTATAACTTCATAAATCTAAATATGAAACAAGAACCATTTCTTTAATTCAATAGCTTGTTTTGAAATACAAATTTCTGAGCCCCATTCTTGTGAGAAACAGTTTCTTTAGGACAAGCATGAACATGACACATAAAAGACTTATAAGGACTTTTGTAAGGTCACAAATATCCATTATCAGGTATCACTTCAAAACTGGTGTACCTCCTACTGAATTCAGTTTAAAGATCTGAAAGATTCTTTTTATACGCTCTTAGGAAAAAAAGCTGTCTTCTATCCCTTCACCTGCCTGTGAGAAAATCATTATCTTTTTAACTCTAGCCAGGTACACAATGCTACTCTTAAAGATTATTCGATCACATCCTTCTAAAAACCATTAAAAGTAAACCTTTGTCATAAAACTGTCCTCTTCAAAATGAGCAAAAGGAATCCATAAAATACGGGATGAAATAAAATATTTATTCTTACATGCAAGAGAAGGTCTACTGCTATTTTTGACAATAAAGTTCAAATGGGAGGTGAGCTAAACAAGAACAGGAGCTTCCTACTGTACATCTTCACATGCATGTGATTACTGCACAGGTATGTTTAGCAAAAAAAGAAAAGATTTTGTAGTTGGAATTTGAATTCTGGCTGTTCAAATGTCTCCAGAACCTTTTTGACAGATTTCCATTGCTTGGGGTAGAGGGCAAGCCACTATTTTTTTTTTTATCCCTGTGGCATTTATTATTAGAATTAAATAGATTAACCCAGATGGTAAAATTCCTGGCACCCCACCTTTAACTGCCTGACTGGATTGACCCAAAAAGAGCAAAAGTGAGCTCAGGGAGCTACCAGTCATAATACAGAGTCATGAAAAGGAGATAGTCATGGCAAATTTCTGTAGATGTAGAAAGTAGGTTAACTTTCTTATGTGATAGTGTTACATTTATTTATATAGAGGTGATTATAATTATATGTATGCTTGTTAATTTACTCATGTCAATTCATTGATATGGATAAAAAATGGCTTGATGACATACAGAAATTACACTTAATAACTGTGCTTTTATTGATGGACTAAATTCTCAGTGGCTGATATTCACCCCACACATTAATACAGGAGTATGACCTATCATACATTTTAGTAACTCAGATCAGTTAGACTGAAAGGTAGACCTGAAAATTGTACTACAACTGTAAAGCAGAGATGCAGAAGAAAGATGACTATACATTCTTTACAAAGTAACCTAGAAATTGTTAAAAACCAGTTCACATCCAACTGAATTCAGTGTAAATTTCCTAATTGATTTCAGTTTGAGTGGGTTTTAGAACCAGGTATTTAAACACTGGTCATGCTTTCAGTTTGGGGATATCAACAATAAAGGAAATACTCAATTTTATTTTAAATTGTGCAATGATTTCTATCGAAAATTGGCAGCTGCCAGTGTTTCAGAAAATGAGTCTACTAATTTGTATGCCAAAATAGCAGCATTTAACTGCGAGAGACTTGATAAATCCATCTCTATTGAGATAGAGTCTAAATGACTATTTGCTAAATCAAGTATGTTTTTATAATTGTGTAAGATTACATTATTTGTCTCAACATGGAGCTAGGAATGAAAAGTTTTCTGCATAGAAACTGATCTACTTGATTTAATCTGATTCCTTACTTAATGTTATACTGCTGAAATAATTTTAATGATAAGAAGCAGCCTGAAGTTACCTAGATCTTCTTTTCCTATCCAAATAATCAAGGAACACTTTATTATAACAATCAAGAATATTATATAATTGGTCAAGATTTAACTTAGAGTTTAGACTTAAGAAATAATGCTAAAAATATTAGTTTACTGTCCTTAATGATGTCAAACTTTAATAACCAAGAATATGTCAAAAGACATTAGAACACATTGACCATACAAGTTACAATAAAATTACCTGGATGTTTCAAAGGTAAGCTTTCATTAGCTTACAAATACAAATAAAGGAACTTTACTTACTTTGGAATTACAAACAGTGACAGAAACAGACTCTACTGGATTAGAGTCCCTAAGCTTAAACATTTTATTTTACTGCTTCTAGTGATTAGTGTCTGCAGAATAAATTGAAGTTAATGGGATAAAAATACAAAACCCAATTTAATTTTCACGCATGCAATAATTTTGTATCAAATTACAGTGGTAATCATGAATGGTAAAATTCTAATGAAATTAAGTTAGTTTTTATAAATCAAATATGTTTAAGTTCTCAAACAACAACACCCACATATTTTCTGTCTCACAGCTGGAGATGACATAGTATTCTGCTTTTTGCCTCTAGACATATTTTTAAGCAATATCTGGTAGAAATGCTAGTTGTTATAGGAACCTCAAGATGAACTTCTCAACGAGTTGAAACCGAACAATTTTTATTTCCACTTAAGTTATAATACCTTTTTTATCGTTATTTTATTTCTTGGATTAACTGTGGTCCTTAAAAGCTACTTATGCCTAAGATCTTATTTGCACCAAATTTCTTTCACCTCAAATCATTGTATAGCTATAAGGATGAAATTAATATCAAACATGAAACTGTGGGCTTATAGTAAAGTCAAAGTTGCTATTGAATTATTTCAAAGAAGTCAGGGATGTAATAGCTTTACAGTCATTTTCCCCTGAAAACTATTTTTGCCACCAAGTTTGACTGCAGCAATAGTTTTCATAAGTGTCAGAAAACACAGATGGTATAGTAGAGTGGCTTGATATAAATAAACTACCTTGCTTTTCTGTCTTGAATTTCCTAAGTTTCCAGTATTTCAGTCCTTTTGTGAGAGTTATAAATAAATGGTCTCTGGTGATCCTGTGATTTCATTTGTTTGTATAACTAAAGCTGCAGTCAAGTTTTATAATCATGACTGGGAGTTAGTCAATTGATATCCTTTCTTGAAATAGTTATTATCACAGAGAACAAAAAACCCCTGCACATTGTCCCCTCTCTCCCCTTCCAAATGGATCCCTCCTAATTTCACTTAGGTTTGTAAGATCACAACTCTCATTGTACATCATAGAAGCACTGGTTCAGAATTCCACTATCAAACATGCAACACCTTTGATAAATACATATAAAAACATACATTCAAGCATAAGAAATACACAACAATAAAGAAGAGAATGCAAGAAAATGCAAAAAGAATGCTCAGCCTGTGTACAAATGTGTTTCACTATTCTACTGATGATTTATAGAGCCTTTCCTCTTCAAACTTGACATAAATGATTTTGATAATTATTTGTTGAACATCTTAGTTAAGAAAGAGCTTTAAACTAAATGTGTAGACAGTAGAGAGCTCTCTGGTTTGAGTATTTCAATGAGTTTGTGTGAAAGGTTTAAGAAAGAATATTTCAACAAGATCTCATTCAATTGAATTAATAATTTTAGACTGCTGAGGATTTACTTTTCATAAATGCTTCAGAATTCATCCTAGATATTTGGAATTCACTGCAGTATTAACTCTTGGCATTGCAGCAAATATAATGGCAACTGCTAAAGTCACTGCATGGCACAGAATTACAGTACCATAGGATGTCCTGAGCTGGAAGGAACCCACAAGGATCATTGACTCCAACTCCTGTCTCTGCACAGGACAACCCCGAGAATCACAGCATGTGCCTGAGAGCATTGTCCAAATAAGCTCTGGTAAACTTGGGGCTTCGACCAATTCCCCAGAGAGTCTGTGCCAGTGCCTAACCACCCTCTGGGTGAAGAACCTTTTTCTAACAAAAGCACAATTTCATTCTATTAATATACAATTTCAGGCAAATTTTAGGAGAGTTTGTTTGGTTTGACTTATCATTTTCTCTACATCTTAATAAAGTATGGTTTTACAAGTTCTATGTCCTTTTTTATTTTCTCTTGGGAATACTTGTTCCACTTTCAACACACTGTTTTTCCTTCTGTTTCCTTCTGTTTATCTAGAACAACTTTGCAGGATTTTGAATGTTCTGATCAGGTGTTTGCAGTGCCAAACTTTCTCTCTTTAAAGATCTTTCTCTTTCCAATCTCCATAACCCTAAAAAATCACTGAAAGGTATCTTACAAATATAAGCGTATTCGACTTTCTCATCTTACACATCTACTCAGTGTTATCTAGCACAGTCTCCATTTCATGTTCTTAGGTACCACATTTTCTGCATTTTATGCATCCAAAGCCTTTCTTAACCCAAAATTTCAAGATACAACTTTCAACTTGAGTGTATGAAAATCACAGAATTTCTAATTTCTGAGAACTCAGTCTTCTCTTAATTAAGCTGACCTAATTACGACAACAATTAAAGAGAAACTGCTTCACTTTTTGAAGTGTCTTTAAGGCACTTTAGAATTGAGCTGGCATTTCACTAAGGTATTGCTGATAAATTTATGTATTTAAACCCACCCTAACAGTTCAGGAAGTTTTAGGCTTAACACCTAAGTTCAAGCTGGTTAATTCTCAAGGAATTAATCCTTTTATGAAAACCCTTTAGCTAACATTGTTTCAGCTTAAGACTTTAAGGAATCTGTTTTGATTTAAATTAAATGAGTTCTTGAGTATTTAAAGTAGTTTATCTATTATTTTTCAGCTTTTGGGAATTCCACACTTGAGTCTCCTTTAATAACAGGTACTATAAATTTCAGAAAAGCCTTGATATATAGGTCAAATTATTTACACCTCAAGTTCTATCAATATTAAAGTTAAATAGAAGGAAAATAAATTTGCCCTGCCTCTTTCTATGATTAAGCTGATCTTTACCCACAAATAAAAGCCTGCTGATGTTGAACAGTGCCCTCTCTACACTTGTGGAACCACAGAAAAGCCTTTCAGCAGCATCACACCAGGACAACATGGAAAAAAAGAAGTTTTTTAAAAATGCTAGCAGGAATTGGATGATTAATAAGCTAGAAGAAGATTCTTCTTAGCATTCCTGAGCTGAGTTAGATCTATAGAGTTGATTAAGAGACAACTAATAATAACATTTTATTTCTTTCTCAAAGAAATGAAACATGATAAGACACTATACAAGGAGAAGATCTGATACTGCTTATGTAGGACATTCTTAATTAGGTCCTGCACTGTGTATCAGCTTAATTTAACATGGTGAAACTCAATTAAGCTGCTTTAACTCAGACAAGCCCTTGAACCAGTTGGAGTCCTTAAAATGGTGTACAATTTGCTTTTAAAGTTTAACAACTTTTAGAATGCATCTATTGACATTTGACATTGTTCCCTTAAATAGGTCTGACAAATATAGGATCATCATTTATCCACTCATTTTAATGACTAAGCTAGTTTTAATTTTTTTTTTCCTGTTGATTTCTGATGGCCCTGCATAGCCAATTTGCTGATGTGAAAGACAGCTGGAACCTCTCATGTTTTATGAATGGTGAGGCAAAACTCTGACCTCAGTTTAAAGTGTGCAGGATTACCAACAGCAACAAGAAAAGTGGGAACATAATTTAAAGACAAGTGTTCTGCATTTGAAACAGTGCAGTTAATTTGGGTTTTTATCTATTTTTGTCACCACATTTTGTAGCTTTCCATGCAAAGGGAGCAATCCCACAATTTCTTTTGAATTATGCCCCCCTCCTTCAAGAGGAAACTTGGAAGAAAAGAGAAACTCTTGGAGAACATGAGCTAGTTTGAACAAAAACTGTTTGTCTGCACCTATATCTAGTCATTAAACATGATACCAGCCGTTTTAGGTTATTACAATGAAATTCATCACAAAACAAGTCAGAAAACAGAAGGACTTTGCCTTAGTTTCTCTACAGGGAAAACAGTTTAAAAACTTCAGAATATCAAGCGCAAATTCAAACAGCTTTGAACTGAAAGTCAATGACACACAGTAAATATGCAATCCCAAAGATGCTGAATTAGGAAACACTTTTGGATGAGAGTCACTTGTGAGCAGGAAATGCTGTTTTAGGAAATAAAAAATAGTGCAGCTTGTATTGAAAATTATTAGCTTCTTCTGAGGGCCTAATAAAATTTGGGACCACAGGACTGAAAGATATAATTCAAAATACCCATGCATAAAAAGATTGAAAAGAATTTCTTCATTCTTCTTTTTTTTTCCCACATGAAAACTCACTATTTTCTGATTTATTTTTTTCTTTCAAATTTTTCCACTTACAAATCTCAGGTGCACGTTGTGTGTTACTCACCTGCCAGCAGAAGACTATGAAGCTTAGACTCATTAAATAATAATTTGTGCTGTCTCTCTCTGTCTTCCTCTCCTGCTGTCTTTTCAGCCTACTGAGAACCTAGGCCCAACTGTGGAGAGAGATGACTGGGAAGCTACGAGAAGGGACACACACAACGCTTCTGGTCCTATTAAGAAATTTCTGTGAAAACCACAGCTTACATCAACTCCATACGTAGATGGGGAAACACAGCAGTCAAGTCTTCAACAAGACTGTTTCTCTGAAACTCTAGCACTGGGAAGGACCAGTCACATTTATCAGTCTCAGGAAGCTATAAGGCACTCCTGCAAATGTCACACTCAGCAAAACTGTAGAAAACAATAGCAAGGTTTCTTAACCATTCATTTTCACACTTTAGACTAAGACTAGAAGGTTTTACTAGTTTTCTGAGATGAGGTTAAAAAAATCAGACAGAGAATGGTTGGGTACTGGAACAGGGTCCCCAGGGAAGTGATCACAGCACCAAGCCTGACAGAGCTCAAGAAATGCTTGGACAACACTTTCAGCACATGGTGTGACTTTTGAGACTACCCTGTGCAGGGCCAGGAGTTGGACTCAATGATCCTTGAGGGTCTCTTTCAGCTCAGGATATTCTATGATATTGTATGGCCTGAGGGTTTGCAGCATGAACAGGTGAAGTAGCAGCATGTTTTAAATAATGTTTTAAGTCACAGAACTTAGACAAGTTCTTTTTAAGCTTTAAATAAATTTTTCTTGTCATTTTGAGTTAGAACACGACACTGAGTGTACCCAATGTCTTACAAAACCTAACCACCTACAGCAAATTCCAAATATATAAGACTTCCCCAATTGTGAGCAAATTCTTACTGAATATGTTGTATAGCTGAATACCACATTCTCTGAGGGAAATTAACAATTTTAGAGTGTTATTTTTCCAGAAGCAGAAAGAAACATAAAAGATTCCATTAGAAAAGTCCACTAAAAATAAATCTGGTTTATTATTTGGATAATCCCTTTATTTTGTGGGATGATCATGGGAGAGAAAAAAATATCCTCAGGACTTTACTAGCATCCAAAATGCTTCTTCAGTGTGCTTCAGTAATTAGTAGTTCTGTTGACAAATCCCTAATATACAAAACCCCCCTGTCTTCTTAACCCAATAATAAGCTCCAGACAGAGATATATAATTTTATCATATGAAAATTGTGTTCCTTGAAAAATGAGAGTGGGGAAAGTGAATTATGCTATTTGTAAAATCTATAAGAGATGCATGGCACTCTTAGGAATTGTATAGACTTGTGATTTTTATGTGGCATTTTAACTACTAACTTTACATGAAAGAAGTGTTTAACAAGATGCTTGTGTTTCACCATATTTGTACAAAGTATTTAACCTGTGTAAGTATATTAAATCTAACAGTAAAATGACTAGCCTCCTGAAGAAAAATACCTACAATCACATTAAATGTTAGCTCTCCATTCTCTCATCATGACATGCTTCCTCTCCTGATCTTTAGTTTTTATTTTTAATAGCTCCAAGAAATACAGCTCTGAAAAAGGTCTCATTTTGAAGTCATATCCCATACTCTTTAATGGTTAAAACATCTTCAGGGAGATTAAAGAAGCTTTAAGAGCCCTTTTTACAGATAAGAACCATGACACAATATAGCCTTCACTTCAGTTGACATACGGATGAAGTAATTGAGATTTTTGAGGCTTTTGGATCCCTTGGTAACAGAAGCTCTGCAAGCTTATAGTTAAATTGCTGCGGTAAATAGATTTCTACCTCTGCCATTGGATGCTATCATATTCCCCCCCGACATTCTAGAGGGGAAAACAAGCAGGTTAGTCAAATGAACCTTGCCATGTTTCTTTTTTCTTGACAGTTTCTAATGTCCAACCTCATGTGAACAATGCTGAAAGCTGCTTTCTCTTATGCAGCATGAATTTCTACTCAGTTCTCCATGCAAAATTCTTAGGATCTGATGATGTGGCTTGATGAAAGTGCATTCCACATCTCCTATATTGCTCTGTCTTTCATTTATACTCTCTGTCCTAAATACTTTTTCGGTTACTATGTTCTAGTAATAACTGTTACAGTGCTATACATAAGATACTTATTAAGTGACAAACTATGATGAGAAAAATTGGGTTTAGCTGTCTGAAAGGCAAACACTTACTAAGATAGGTACACCACATAATATTCCATTTTTGTCTTAGGTTTAGGAACAGGAACAGCTCCTGTGAGACAAAAATGAGCTTGAAAGATGCCATCCAGACAATGTCCTGTACACTTTTCCTTTACTTTTTCCCTGAGTGTCGTTTAGTATATGCATGCCCTTCCCTTCCCCTCCCCCCCGCCATTGGAAATCTTAAATAGTTTTGTCTCTCCCACCCTCTCTGAGTTTTATCAAACATTGTGTCTGTCCAATTTTCCAGCCCTGTACAGTGTTTTATTTCCGGACTGAGAAATCACTGGAGTTTGCAGACAAAAAAAAAAAAAAAGAGTAAGTTTTTTTCCTTCAAGTTGTCTTTCAAAATTCCTACCTATTGAATGAATTAAACCTTAACTGTGTTCTCTATTCCTCCTCTGTTCATGTGGCAATGAGGCATACAAATACAGTGGGGAAATTGATCAGTGCTGGCCTATTAAAGAAAACATCATTGTATTATCTAAAAATCAGGTGAAGAAAAATTCTAAAACTGGAGAATAAAACCAAACTGTATAAAGGAGAACTTGAAAAGAGTATCTATGTTTTTGTGCATTTTTTGATTTCTATACAGAATAGTTTCTAAACATCTGCAGTTAAGCTGGTTTCAAATATTTTTCACCTAGTTTAGGCCTGAGCTTTGAGCTATATTTTCTCTGAACAAATTACAAACATGGTCTTCCCCCCTTCCTTCCCCTGGTTAAATACTAGTTGATATTAGCAATGTTATCTTCTATTTCCAGGTTAACAATGCCTTCAGAAAACTATTATTAAATAAACATCCAGATTTTTTTTCCCAGTCCATTAAATCATCGCCTTATGACTTTATGGGTGATAAATAAGAAGTTTTGTTTTATACGCACTGTCAGGAAGATGTTTACTTATAAATTCATATTTATATATGCTTTCATTGAATAATAATTTCTAAAATGATGGTACACATAATTTAATGAAATGACCTTGTGTTTATGCTTCCCAAATGCACAAAAGGTGGAAGCTTGCCTTTTAAGATGGGAAAACTATTCCAATACAGTTCCCACAACTAAATGTAAAAATTCTTCATGGTTTAAAAATTATAGAATTTTCTACATATATGTTACTTTCTCACACCTTGTTTGTGAACTGTATGATTTCAAAGAGAGGAAACAGAATTTGTCCTCTGTTCTGTCCTCACCAACGTTATAAGACATGAGGAAAGATCACATTTGCTTTTGTCCTTATATAGAATCATAGAATCATAGAATATGATTGTTGTAAAGGACCTCTGAGATCATCAAGCCCAACCCTTGATTCACTACCACTACAGTTACTAGACTATGGCACTAAGTGCCACATCCAGTCTTTTTTTGAACACCTCCAGGGAGACAGAGAATCCATCACCTCCCTGAGCAGCCCATTCCAATGCCTGATTACTCTCTCTGTAAAGAACTTCTTTCTAATATCTAACCTAAACCTCCCCTGTCAGAGCTTGAGATCCTGGCCCCTTGTCTACTGTCTTACTGCCTGTGAAAAGAGACCAACCCCCACCTGGCTACAACCTCCTCTCAGGTAGTTGTAGAGAGGAATGGGTCTCCCCTGAGCTTTCTCTTTTCCAGACGAAACAACCCCAACTCCCTCAGCCTCTCCTCATAGGGCTTGTGTCAAGTCCCTTCACCAGCCTGGTTGCTCTTCTCTGGACCTGCTCCAGCACCTCAATGTCCTTCCTGAACTGAGGGGCCCAGAACTGGACACAGTACTCAACATGTGGCCTCACCAG
>VYXB01004610.1:371285-430277 GCA_013397135.1 Pachyramphus minor | reverse complement strand
TAATAAACAGAGCTGGGCCCAACACTGACCCCTGGGGGACACCACTAGTGACCAACCCCAGCTGGATGCAGCCCCGTTCACCAGCACTCTCTGGGCCCGGCCCTCCAGCCAGTTCCTAACCCAGCACAGAGTGCCCCTGTCCAAGCCATGGGCTACCAGCTTTTTCAGGAGTATATTATGGGAGAGGTGTCAAAGGCTTTGCTGATGTCCAGATAGACACATCCACAGCCTTCCCCTCATCCACCAGGCGGGTCACCTGATCATAGAAGGAGATCAGGTTGGTCAGACAGGACCTGCCCTTCCTAACCCCGTGCTGGCTGGATCTGTTCCCTTGTCCATCCTGTAAGTGCTGTGTGATTGCACTCTGGAGGATCTGCTCCATAACCTTGCCAGGCACTGGGGTCGGGCTGACAGGCCTGTAGTTTCGGGACAGGGACATCAAAATACCAGGTTTTGAGAGTTTTCAACAACAACAACAAAAAATTATCACTTCTACAACAGAACAAATAAGTAGTTTAAGTCTTTTCAGTGTCAGTATGGGCATTCTTAATCCTCATGATCTTCCTCCAGAAACTTCCAACCAGCTCATATTTTTCCAGTACCAGCTTAGTAGCACTATTACTTACTTAGTTGACTTATAAATGCAACACAGATGTAAATGCTTCAGGGAATTGTTTATATATTTAGGGTTTGGATTTGTCTTTGGCATGGGGAGTTAATATATTCAATTGAACCACAGAAATCTGCATTCAACACAGTTAAACAAAGAAATTAAATCAATTTCTGTCTGATGAGAAGATCAAATCCTTCCACTGGGTTATGTGGTAAACTGAAGGAGGACAGAGGTACATGGGTTGGGGGGGACACTGCCCCAACCTCTACCCAAGATGTCATAGGGGATGATCAGCCCCACAGCTTGGGTGGACACCCATTGCTGATAGGCCAGGGAAAAGCCTGTGTGGTTTGGCACCTGAGTGGTTTGAGTAGGAACAAGGTCAGGAAAACAGAGGGATAAGGGGATAAAAGGAGCTGGTAACAAACAAGCAGGGGCTCAACACTGTGCTTGTCTTGCCTGTACTTGATCTGTCCTATGCTCTTATTAAACTCCACTTCTGACTTTTTCTGTGTGAGAGGCCCCTTATCTTGTAAGCATGGATTTGGGATGTCTGAGTGGCAGCAACTGGAGTAGGATCATTAGCCATATGCCTGAGGGCCACCACTGCAACATGTGAGGTTGTTTGTCAGCACACCAGGACCGAACATCAGTCTGGACTGGCTGTTGAGTAGGGTAAGTAGCCTGGGAACCAGGGACCAAAGATGCCATAAGTCTGTGTATATGAGTAGAAAGATCAGAGGCTGAGAGGTGTCTACTGGAAGTGCCAGGGCATCTGTGCCAGCTACTGGAGAGACCCAAGAGAGAGAACTGAATCGGAAGTGCGTGTGTGTGCGCATGCATGAGTGTGTAAATATTCATGCGCACACAGAGGCAAGTTGGGTTAAGAAGACCCAGAGCCCACTAGTGGTTGGACTGAGTTTCACATCTAAAGGCCAGTTATTGGGTGCACACATGAACTTGTGTCTGTGGATAAGCTTGGTAGTAGCTGGACATTAGAACATGGACCTGTGGCAGCTTCACCTCTGCCGGATTTAGCTTTCACACAATTTATGCATATCTTTTCTGTGTTTAAGAAGTGTTTACAATTACAGCCTTGGAAGATCAACTTTGTTTTTAAACATTTTAAAACAGAAATATTCTACTTGGCACAGAAATATTTGAAATAATTCATTAAACCCTTGACCTCAATCAACACAAAATTATTTCTATTTCCTTCTCAGTATAGTTTTCCTAATCTTCAGACATTTCACTAGATCATGTGTTACAAGAGAAACAAATATGAATTAGCTCAGTCATCTGAAAACACAACACCAATCTGAACTAACACATCTCCAGATACAGGATAAATGGCCTTCCAGAACACAGGGCATACAATTTCGTCTCACAGTTTTTATTTGTGGAAAAAAACCCTAGAATAGGTTTTCTGAACAAGTTCATGAACAAGTATCGAAGATTCTCTTTTCAAAGCAATCAGGTATCACTTAATATTGATTTTCCCTTCAAAATCACAGTGTTTTAGGAAAGAAGAAATACTAATAACTACATAAGGCACCTTACCTTACAGGGTAAATATTCTGTTACTGCTGCTCCACTACTTCCATAACATAATATTCACACTTGCAACACTGAACACAAACAAATAAACAAACAATCCCTTGCTTCAAAAAGCCATAAAATAACAAAAACTCCCTCCACTCTCCATACAATGAGGGTGTTTTATCTGTTTTGAGAACTCTTCCATAGCTTGGGACATAGCTTTAGTTACAAAATGATCCAGAATGGAGGACAGAAATGTTATAAAATTAAAGCCTTTTATGAGAAAGGGCTGTGCTAATTACAGGTACAGCTAGGTTCAGTAAATACAGTAGTGGTACCGATTACAACCAGTCTATAGTCATTTTGAAGAACACCAGGGTAATTAGATTGCTTCAAATAGTTGTAAAAGGCTAAGTATAGATAGTTAAATTTAATTTATGCATATACATATATGAATACACACACACATACATGCACATACCCAGTAAGATTGCAGGTAATCTAGGGGAAAACATCACTTGCCTTTTTATTTTATGTTTGGTCACATCAATTTTTTAGATCCATCTAAAGAAAAGCCAATGCATTGAATCTCATATCACAAAATAAAAATAACACGAAATTCATCCCAGCTGGAATAAAACATTTGAACTGCCTTATGTTAATCAGACCCATACTAGAAGCTGTTGTGCTAAAGAGATCAATGACCTGAGGAGGGTGAGAACTTCCAAAGGACATGAACAAAGATTTCAAATAATAATGTCAGCACTCTCTTTAACTCATCTCTCTCTACTGTTGGCAAACAAAGTGTAAGCATCCATTGTATCTTGAGAAAAGGAGAATACATGGTCTTTTTCCCTTTGTCAAGACTGTCCACTAACTCCAAGCCTCCAGACAGGACCAGGAGTCTTCTCCTCTTCTGGATAGTTCTCTTGTTCATTTTTAGTAACTGTACAAACTAATTTTCCTACTTATTAACCCATTCAAATGGCTTTTACATGTGGATTAGATGTTTCCAAACATATATTCTTCCCTTTGTCACGGGAAGAATAATGGAAAAGGGGATATTCATAATGGAATAACCTGACAATGTAACATCTAAATATCCCGAAATGATAAACAGAACTTGTGTCTGAAAAAATATAAGTGCATGCACAGGCAACACGAAGAGTTTTAAAATGAAACTGTTTTTACTGACAATTCATTCAAAAGGGAAAGGAGACACGGACATTCACAGAATCTTGAGTACATTTAAGACTTCCACTATTAAAACAATTACATATATTATAATGGTAGCACTGAAATCACAAAACTCTTTTAAATAAAATTGCATACACCACAGCAATTTAAAGCATACAGTTGTTCAGCATACTCTTGAGATCTGTAATGTTTTAACCATGTTTGTCTTGAGCAGTTACTGTGAACTGCCTGTCTTGTACTTTTTCCCTTTTACAGTACATCATGGTACAACAAGGTTACTCTAGTAATTTTTTACTATAAAACAGGGTCTTCAGAGTGTATTTAAGATCAATAAAATTCTACATCTTTACAAAAAAAAATTAAAACAAATAAACTTGCTTGTAAAACATTTGAGTATTTTTGCTGACCTTTGAATACATGAAAGTTCTTGATGCTCACAAAGGGATGATCTAGTAACCACAAAGCAAGAGACATTTTTATTTACCTAGTTTAAGAAGGACCTGCTTAATGAAAGCCAAGAAGAGATTCAGACTGCTGTAAAGGGAAAAAACATAGGGGAGCACTGAGAATAGTTGTTTTTGCTTTAGCCCACCAGAGCCAATTCTCAGTGTGAAGCCAGAAACAGCAATGGCTGTGAAACAACTGACTAGATGTAGTGGTTCAGACCAAGTTAACTCCAGGGAAACAGAAACAATTACTTGTCTGTCATGAGAGTTTCTGTCTGAATTAGTTTTTTAAATCTAGAAATATATAAGAAATAACAGTAAGACCAATCACAATGTTTCATCAATTCTAGGAGGCACAATTTCCAATGCCTCTAGTTTTAGTAATCCTAAAACAGAAGAATTTTTCCTTTTTCCCTTAAAATACTACATACTTTAATTTCTAGCATTTTTTCTCCAGCAATACTGACTCAGAAATGCTTAAGGGAATGCACATTTTTGGACCACCACTATGTGTGGTGTGACCTTCAAGATCTACCATAGTTTGGAAGGTCCCACCAGAGCCTTTCTAACTGAAGACCAAGCACAGATAGGGCAAAGAAAGACAGTAAATTCCAGCCATTCTTCACTTGACTACCAACTCTCAAATTCATGAGTAGAGGGAGGAATTTTCCAAAGATGAGTTAGAACTTCTGTTGCTATTCAAAACCTTCTTTAACATGTTACACTAACTTCTTCTCTGTGAGGGAACAGAATGAATGCTCTGCCTTTGCCACTTCAGACCCCTAATCTACAGAGATGTCAAGGGTTGAGGTCTTCAATAAGGTCAAAATCCATACACTGTAGGATTAAAAAGAAGCTGAATTAATAAGTGGACAGGCACTGCAGATGGTACATGTGTGCATTATAATAGAGATAATTTTAGAAATTAAGTTCTGCTTGAGAGTATAGAAGGGTTTAACTGCTTTCTCAGATGACTTAGAATTTCCCATATGCATTTTTATATACCACAGTGAAAATTATTACTCTCAAAAAACAGCACACAAATCCAATTTTAGAGATGTATTATTTATTGTTCAAATATCTATGTGATGCTTATTTGCAATTACTACTTGTTAACATTGTATACATATTTAGTGAGTTGATTTACATGCATAAATAGCCATCCTGAAATTACTTCAGTAAAAATCTGGAGGGAAGCTATGAAGTTTGTTTTCGCAAAATATAGATCAGTTTTCTTCTCTTCAATATTTTCAACTTTTTGACAGCAAAGAATGTTGAAAAATTCAGTGTTTTTGTTCTCTACCAGCTCTATTAGTCTATTTCTTTACAAAGTACTTTCTTCATGTAAATTAGAAAAAAATTATTCTGTTTTTTCACAGTTAACAAGATGCTTTCCTTTGCATTACATTTGCATTAAGATTATTTCAAAAACAGATGCATTGCCATCACTCAGTTTTCTTTTCCTCTATTTTGGAAGCATTACTTTGTTAACATCTATCTGTGTAGTCACTACATTTTTAAGCAATAATGTCCTGATTGTATACCTATATATGTGTATGGAGGAAATGGAGAAATAACGACTAAAGAAAATGGACAAAGTGAAATAGTATTCTCGGAGCAAAAGTCTGTGTGTCTTCTAACGTGCCAAACTTGTTATACAGCAACACTGCAAGAGGTGTATGGTCACACAGTAGACAAATTAGACCTGCCAACAGCTACAAAGAAAGGAAAATGGAGGGGATTTCACAGCACAAGAAAAAAGCATACTCTCTTATTTTATCTGAATTTACATAGAAACCTATCATGTTGTTTAAAATAAACATATGTAAATAAAGCACTTCAGAGAAAAGAGTCCTCAGACAGGCACCCTTAATAACAATAGCCTAGTGAACGGAAAACTGAATCCAGCTGAGTATAAAAAGCTTACTACCAATCTCTCTTCCTTTTCCTTTGATTCAGTGAAGCAGAATAATACCTCATTGCCTGTACAGTCTTTTCATTCTAGGCCGGGAAAAACATATACTACCTGACAGAGCCTGAGATTCCCTGGTGCCAACCTTCAATTTAATTATACAGACAGAAAGGATACTGAAAAGAGTGATGTGTCAGTAGCTATCAAGATCATTAAATCCAATTCCTGTGGACCAAATGTCGAGTCATTTTCAA
This sequence comes from Pachyramphus minor, assembly GCA_013397135.1. Lineage (NCBI taxonomy): Eukaryota > Metazoa > Chordata > Aves > Passeriformes > Tyrannidae > Pachyramphus > Pachyramphus minor. The sequence continues at coordinate 424,316 of VYXB01004610.1, read as the reverse complement.
GAGGCTGAAATGGAATGGCTCCTGGCCTTTATCAAACTTATTTTGAATCAATACCTGGGCTAACTCTGCTGATAACATACAGAATATGCTTTTCTAAAAATTTGAGTTGAAGAAAAGTATTCAGGCCCCAGTGAAGAAAAGGTTCCAGGGCTGCAGCCTGAACACTGACAAGTTGTTCACCAGATTTGCTATATTTGCATCCCACACTTAGATGAGGTCATTTGGTAGCAGAGTTCCCAGGTGTACATTACTTTGATTTCTGGACCCTGTGACTAACCCAGATGCATCTTCTAAAGTAAATTAAGGTCTGCTTCCATTTACTGACTTTAATATTTAGAAAACTAATGCAAATTCGTTATTGACTAAGTTACAGTCACAAAAAAGTTTTAACTCCTGATTCGAGTTTCATTCTGGTGTTTCTCCAGTACATGGCCATGACAACTATTGAGTCACTCCTGATTTATACATACATGTACAGGAAGATTTCTGATGCAGCATTAAGAGCAGATGTAGGCACTGGCCAGAAAAAAAAAAGGAATATTTTCATGCAAAAAATTTGATTGAAAGCATCCAAGAACCTATTGGTATTTAACTATAATATAATGGCCAGACTTCGCGAACGAAGATCTGTGGAAGGTCTTTGTACGCCTTCCAGCCTGCACATTGGATTTATTTTAGGTGGGACACAGTGCGCGCAGAACTGAGCCCACCCTTTAATCCTAAGGTTCATCTGCCGGGGCCAAGCGAGCTTGGACAGTGGCAGCGAGGTCCTCAGGACGTAGGTGGATTGCCTTACAGGGCTAACGGGCTCCGCCTGCCCGGGGAGTTTCCCCGACCGGGAATCGAACCCGGGCCTCGGCAGTTACAGTGCCGTGTCCTTAACCACTAGACCACCAGGGGCTCCCGGTATTTAACTATTGATTCAATTATATGCAGCCACAAACCTGAGAATATTTAGGTTTTTATTTAAGAGAAAAACTGAATGCCTCATAGCATCACAAAATTCAGTAGACCATGTTATAATTTCAAAGCTTTAAGATACTTATACAAACACTGCAATATAGAAAGACAATATAAGGAAGAACACAGACATGTTTTCTGAAATGTGAGGAAGAAGGCACTAACAATCAGTTAAATTTCAAAGTTCACATTTTCTTCTGTCATTTCATAGTGTTTTGCCCCAGTTTCCTTTCACACATTTTTTTTTTAAAATGACCCTGAATATATTTGAATGCATAGTTTCCCATCTTCCCAGTCATCCTAACCAAGACTTCAGCTGTCATCTTGAAATCTATAGATTTAAATGAAGTAAGTCAAGTCTAACTTGACTCTCTCCAGAATGCCTGTAGAAGATCCAGAAAACTGAGTCAACATAACACAAACAATAGGTAGTGTAATATAAGCAATATACACACATATAAAGTGAGGCCATAAATGGTCTGATTGGTTCAGTCCTTTCTTCTAATATGTGATGAGAGCGAAAGAAGGAATGAGCGTGATCAGATCATATCCGCCTTCTCCTTCTCTTGTGAAATACATCATTCCAGTAACAAACCATTGGCATGAACTAAACGAGAGATTACATAGTCTTTTTTTTTTGCCTATGGTATCCTCATACTCAGTAGAGAGGAAACTGAGATCGTAACTCTAGGAGAATAAAACAAATTTCTGAATTCTAATCTACCCATAAAACAGAGCAGAAAATAATATTGATAAAGACAAGGGAAAGAAAGTTTAGTGAATGCAACTCCCCTGAAATATTTTTGTGATGTGTTTGGGTCTACAGCCTTAGATCTATTATTCTTGCAATGAAAGCATGACATGAATTTTCTATTTTACAAAGACTGTAAGAGGTTATAGAGATGGTACCTGAGCTACAGGTTTTGGATGTTTGCAACCATATTCTGTTTTCATTTCAGAGTAAGCCCATGTGTGCACAAGTTCCTCTAACTCAGCTGAACCAAGTTTCTATGGAAAGGAAATGCAAATGTGTGCACTGGATAGCAATCTCAAAGTGTACATGCAGATGTAGCTAAAGATGCTAAATAGCAAACCAATATTGTCTGGAAGTACTGGAAAAGGAGGTTGGTATCATGTAACCCAAGGTATATTCCTTGATATGGATGAAGAGCAACTTGTAGCAAGTAAGTGGAATTTGTCCAGAATCAAAAATATGTGGGATTACAATTAGACTTTCTTTGTTCTCTGTAGTGAGTTACCAAAATAAAAACTGCAAATATAGCTTTCATTTTAAATGCAGCCAATTGAGATTAAGAAGTGTGCCAATTGTTTTCCCCTTATAGAGCAGCATCACACATTAATGGAAATAAAGTGAAGAAAGAATTTTGCATATCTGGTCAAACCTCATATATTGATGGATGTTACATTTCAATAATGTATCTATCTCCTAAAGTTAACAACTGGTAGGAAGGTTCTTGAGTTGATAAATACACTCAGGATTAAAAAAAAAAAGCCTTACTTACTGCTTGACTTTGGCACCAGCTTGTAGGTGTTGACTCCTTCTGTAAATGTCTCCCTTTTATTTTCTCTATATTACTTTTCTCCATTATGGCTATTTATATGACAAAGGTTTTACTTCATTTATTTCTTAAAAAAAAAAAATCCCACACATATAAAAAAACCCAAACAAACAAACAAACAAAACAAAACAAAACAAAGAAAAAGTTGGATAAGCGGTGCCCTTTCTCAATGGCATTTTCACCAGGTTTGTTGACCTCTTATGTGGGTTTGTTTATCCTCTAGTTTTCTAAATTCTTCAAGCAACCTGACGGTCATAAATTGCAGAAATATTTGCCACATTTGCAGTCTACAGCAAACAAACAAAGTGTGAACTGGAAAGTTTTCTTTTGGTCCAAAGTTTATTTCCAGGCTGAAGAAAATGTTATTTTCCAAATTTGAACACCAAAATATTTAGATATGTTACTTATTATTGTTGGTTTTATATTACTCCAGGATTTATTATCTCTACAGCAAAAGAATATCGTGCCAGGGTTGTATAATATGACACAATAGAATAGACAAAATATTATTGCATTTTAAAAACATCAAATAAACTCCAGTTGGTGCTATGCACCCCTTATTTTCCATTTCATATTATCTAAAATTTTTAGGTAATTAAATATTATGTCACTTTTATTTTTCAATGAAATAAAAAAAATGTCCAGGGGGAAATAGGAAGGTAAAAAGTAATTTTCAACAGTCAAGAAAATAATCCAGGTTAACACAGGCATATTCATAACATTTCCTCTCCTAATTTGTATCTCTCCTCCTTCTCTGTCGGAAGTGTCAATATGTCAGAACAATTTTACACCCAGTTCCAGTAGCTAAACCCTGGCATTTCATGTCTGTCACTCCACTCTTCCATGAACTGCCCCAAGATGCTCCTCAGTCCTCATCTCTCCCCCTCAGAAGCTGTGACCAATGAGGCTGCTCTGTGTTTCTTAACAAGCTGGTAGAAATAAAGGCAATACTCTGAACTTCACCAGGGAAAGGAAGGTCTTAATACACAGAATTTGAGTACTACTGTTTGCCTATCTGCCTTCCACCCCAGGTTTCCTCAACGGTTAAGTCTTTAAGAAACCAAAATAATATAGCCAGGCTATAGTAAAAGTGACACATAAAGCATATTTTGGTATATGGACTTTTTCACTGACCCCTCAGAGTCCTACTCTCATCCAGGTTTCAAGAATTTGCAACTTGCTTTACTCTCACAATTCCAAAATAAATCTTCATTTCCTGCTTTACATTATTGAAAATTACTCTTTGGGTCTAGAGAAGTTCTGTTTCATTAAATTGAAATCCTAGAATAGAAGTTTCAAGAAATTGTGTTTCCTTAAGCATAAGAAGATCTATGTGAAAATTTAGAAACTGTGAAGTTTCTAAAAATAAAAGGAAAAACTAAGGATATTTCCATGGTTTTAAAGTTCAGGAATGGCTTTATAATAAAGAGGAGAGAATACTGCAATTGCTTGAAAAAACATAGTTGAAAAGAGGTGAGGTTTCTCCCTCTGACACGGGATACTTGTGATACTAATTTTGCAATGTATGCATTAGTGATCCAATTTCCTAAACAAAATTCTAAATTAGCGTAATGAACACTACAGAGCTAGTTCATTCTGTATTTTGTTCTCTTTCTTCATATTGAAACAATTCTATATAGTGTCGCACATTGATTTAAGACCTTTGGGCAACCTCAGACAAACTGAGTAGAATATCACAGCTTCTTATGTAGGATAAAACATGTAAATGTCTTTTGCTTTTTATCCACTAGGTCTTTATGTTTAACTATAGATCTACGTGAACTCCCACATACGTCCCTTTTCCAGATATGGTTAAGATAAAATATGTCTGGTTTTATGTTTTTTATGTTTCAAGCAAAAGTATCTATTTCTTCCTTGAGCTATTTTTTTTTGTTGTTGGAGGGTGAGGGCCGGTGGTGGTGGGGTGGTCACACAAGGCTGGGAAGGGGTGAGGCTGAAGAAATCTTTATTTTAACTATCCTCTTCTTGTGATGAATTGGAGCAAGTAGATAAAAGTAGCAACAGCACTGTTTCTTTTCTCCTGGATAGTATTTTCTGTTATCTGTGGCTACAGCAAAAATTATTTTCCTACTGATTCATTTGATAAACACACCAAGCCAAAATGAAGACTATTTATCCACTATATTTATATAAACCAGTTTGCACTGATAAGCTGTATAATTATAACTGTGAAAACAGTACATTCATATTTTCTGTGTTGGAAATGACATCTCTGGTTTGGAGATCACCATGTTATTTTAAAATGTGATACCTTTTTGGTTGTATTTCATATGAGTTACTTATCTGCTTCGCTAAACTTATATAACATTGCTGTTTGATGAATAGAAAAGAACTCATGTTCAAAAAACGTTCAAAAAATCAGCTTGTTAAACAAATCTGATTCAATTACACTATCAGTAGCTATGCATGATACGTTAAAAAGAAACTATCTTGGAAGAATCTTCATTTTAAGATATTTTGACACTACTGCATATTTCCAGATGAAGGTCTCAAATGAACTATACAGATAAATGCAAGTTATAACCAAGTCATAAGTTTCCAAGAGTAAGTTTTTAATTTTTATGTTTTCCAATAAATTAATTTCTCACTCTACTAATTTTTGCTGATTTTCATAAATAAAACCATATTTTTAGATTAATCTTAATCTTGTCTTGAAACTTTTAACACACATGCAATTATTATCACCTTTTCAGATTCAAAGAAGGATGAAGGTTTTCTTAGAAAGAATAGCCCCCTTTCCTTATGAGTTTACTTTATATAGCTTGATACTAAAAATTACTAAACTATTAGCAAAATATTTTTCTTATTAAATTTTCTTATTAAATGATCAGATAGATATTAATAAAGAAATTATTATAATTTATTCATTATTAGAAATTAACAAAGCAGGGGCATCTGGCAAGATCTGAAGTCCATGCACATGTAGGTAACATTATACTCCTCTTCCCCACTCCATATAAGTATTTGAGAGACACAAGTCCTTCTAAAATTTTTAAAATATGAGTTCCCCCCTCATTGTACAAATGTTTCAGGAAACGTACAAATATTTCAGCATCCCAAAAACTAATTTTACGTTTTATTAAGTGTTTAATAGATAACCTTATTGCAGCACACTCCCAAACCAAGAGATTTTATCTAATTTACTTTGCCACTCAAGTTTCTCATGAGGTCTGATACATTTTACCCAGATGGCAAATTACTCGATGGTTCTCATTAGGAAAAACTCATGCATCTAAAAAAATATTTTTCTGCCTACAAATTGTCTGTTAACAATAAACATATTCATTTTTATAACTTCAGTGAATGAGGAATGATCTTTCTCTTTTACAGCATGAACGGTGTATCTGCATTAGCAGGAAGCTCCATCATGATTTTGACATTTATATCGATTGTGTTCCCAGAAGCTGAGGGGGTGGGTCATAAAATTCCCCGTGCTCTCAAACTTGCCATGTATATTTTAAAATTATGTTCAGCAATACTTATTTCTATTACTAGTCTTTTATGTAATTTTTTAATTAAGCCTTGCTGAAGATATTTGCCTTTATCTGCTCCTGTCTTCACAAAGCCATCTCAGAGCTGAAGAAAAGAATAACTCATTCTGAGAAATACCTAGTTCTGGGTTTTTTTGCTTGCATTCTGCTTTTGTCTTGCTGTGTTTCTTTCCATTAAAGCTACTCATCCTTTTTGTTTCTCCACAGGGGATATTTTTTTACCATTTTCCCTTAAAAGTCCTTTATCAGATAGAAGAGGTCAAGCTACAACGACAAATGGACCAACACACAACTCTAATTTGAGACCAGAGCTTTGCTGACCCTCATTATTTTTTTAGATACAAATGTTTTGCTTTCCTTCACTCTTTCATTCTCTTCCATCTGCCCCTAATGTCAAAAGGAGGATGTTCTCTTATCTGTCTCATTAATCATTTCTGACACTCAGCTAGAAGCTTTATCCACAGCAATCTTTCTGTAGCATGTGACGAGCTGGGTTCAGCTCACCATAGAAGAGGACAGAGTCTTTGACACTGTGATCTACAGGCACAGTCGAGGTGCATTCTTCTGCTTTTTTCAGTGTTTTTTATGTGGAATCTTCATCATACAGGGGTTTGTCAACCTACATTACCTAAGCATGACAAGATGAAAGAACAGCAGCCTTGAGTATGATGGACAGGAGAAACTTTCACGCTGTTGTGTGATGACACTGACTGATAAAACTGCTATAATGAAAATTATCAAACTTTTGTCAAAGTAATTTAAAGACAACTCCTATCGCATCTTTTAGGGCACTCACATGGTTTTTTTCCTCTCATAGGCACGTAAATAGTATAGTAAGAATGTTGCTATATTTAATATATCTGTTTATGTATATTCATAGTATACATACACGTACATTCTTTGTGTATATAAGTACACATATACTATATATATATATTTGTAAACATATAAATTTGTATAAATGTCATCGACCAAACTTCTAATATTGCAAAGACCTTTAAATACTTAAAACATTTTTTTTGTCCTATCTAGGATGAAATCTTACACAATTTCTGTCGATAAAAATGTCACAACTAATACAAATTTGATATGAAATCCAGTTTAGATTGTCAAAATGATATAAACATTCTTAACATATACCAACGAAATTAAAATATGGCTAATCTCTGAACCTTGGGGACATAATCTTACCTGTAGAAAAATATCATTCATTATAGTAAAGAAAATATTGCATATTTAACACATGGATTTTCTTTGCCAATTTACTTTGTCCATATTGCAGAAGAATACTACTAAGTTGCTTAATTAGTCTAAATGTTTGCAACAGCAAAAGCATCAATGTCCCTGAGTGGCACAGAATACTGATCAGAAAGTTATGTTACAATTTTCATTACTCTACAGTGCTTCAGAATTACTTTTATTAGACTTAAAAAGAAGCATCTCATATCAGCTGGTTATCTTTTATAGCATAACAGAATTCTGATATTTTTCAAATATAACTATTTGACTATTAAATGATACATAACAAAATAAAACAGTAAACCAGTATTTTTTTAAAAAGTCAAAAAAGTATTTTTATTCAAAATAATGATAAGTTCACAATTACTGTTCACAGAAAGATGTTCAAGCACACTTAATGATCAGTAATAATTAGAACTTTTTCTGATATATGTTTAGCAATTTTTTGAAAGTCTAATTGGAAAAAAATTGGAGCTAAATTACAAATTAATATTTATCCAAAAATAAATCTAAATACAAATAGATCTAAAAATCTGTTTGTAGAATACAAATTAATATTTTTCCAAAATTAATTCTGCAAAATCCATATATAATATTTCAAGAATAAGAAATAATGTTATGGACATACTCAGAAATTGTGCATGATTTTTATCATGGCTATTGTTCCAATTTGTTCTTTGATCTTCTCACAGTTGAGCAAAAAAACACTGTCTGTGAAATGCAAAATCAAAAAAAACCTCTGGTAAAACAGCATTTTCTGAGTAGAGTATGACCTCTGTTAATCAGGCACATTTGAGACCTAAGTGAATGAAGACAACCTGCTCCAAGCATGTAGAGAACCAAGGTAGCTCTGTGTGAGGTAGCGCTGAAAACAGGGAATGACATGCAGACCCCACCTGCCAGTCAGCTCACCTTGAGCTGCCCCCAAACCTGGAAGCAGGCCAGGTGTGTCCACACAATACTGAACAGAATCTCCCAAACCCAGATCCTTCAGGATACACAAGGCAGGTGAAAATTAATATCAAATGGCTATTAATGGCAGCATTTACAGTGAGAGATTGAATACATTTTCGATGCATCTTGAAGAAAATGTAATTTTCCTTTTCACAGAAAAAAAAAATCTTACATTAAATGTTTTCTTTCTGTTTTCTACAGGACCCTGACATAGTCCATGCAGAGTTTCAAATAATATTGCCCTTAGGAAAAAAAAAAAAATAAGGCAGGGAAAAAAAGAAAAGCACCCCACTGGTTATGAGTCATTTAATGGTAATGCAAGTCATAACCTTTGTGTAAACACTACTCCAAAAATCACTCAAATATCTTCTATTCTCAAGTCCTGAAATATCAAATTAATATGAGAAGTAGCCCATAGTGAAAGCAAGCAACCAAGCAACCAACCAAAACAACAAAACCCCCACCTCATGAGACTTCTGTATTGGCAAAGGGAAAGGAGAGGGACTGTAACTCACAGCAATATTATGACTGTTGATTTCTGAAGTATATCACGGCAAAGCAGAAAGACCACCATATTTATCCCTTTAAAAGTAGAAAATACATAGTGTATAACAAAAAATTCTGACTCATTATGGACCTATCAAAACATCATTAAGAACTGCAACAAAAATAAAAAATATGGCCCAAAAGTGTGCAAAAGAACTCCTCATGGACCATATTAAATGTAAAAATAATGTTAAACAGTGATGGAGAATCTGAAAATCTAATTTCCCACCAAGGATATGGCAAAAGAAATAAATACTGCCTAAACCCCATAACTCACTATTCAAAGCATTTCTGAAGTCTTTGTGTTTTTCCAAACTAGCTGATGTGTCATCAGTTCCTAAAATATATTTCAGAACTAGGCATCAGTTAGGAAATATGCAGTCATTTCGAAATGTAGTGACCTATGGCGCATTGAATCATGAATATTTTGACCTTTGGTCTATTCAATAATACATCCTTTGTGTAATGCTTTTGGACAGTGTCTCCAAAAACTATGTATACAAGGGCATAAGTTTAAGACTAGAATACAGAGACTTTTAAAATACTGACTGTTGTTATGGAATCTATCAAATAATTAAGTAAAGAATAGGGTCAAGTGACATGTAACACAAAACAATGGTAAAGATTTTATTGCCTATAATATTGACATATTTTAATGCATTATAATCTGTTAACCAACTTGAAGAATGTAGAAATTAATACAATGCATTTATATTGACCAAAAGTGACAGAAATTGATAGGATTCCTATCACAGGAAGTGATAGGATTCAGACTTCATTTTTGAACTCTTGAAATATGCGCCTGAGTTACAGAGTTCAAGAGTCTTTAGTTTCAATAGGTCAAAGGTTTCTGTCCAATTAACACTTTGACAATGCACCTTTTCTCTGAATGATGCTTAAAGATGGTAAATTTCCATATAATATTAAACCTTGTATTTAACAGTCTTAGATGACTTCAAAATTTCCAGTCTTTCTCAAATGTTATGCACATTAGCCAGCTGACATGAATGGACCAAGTAACTTGGAATAGCTGGAAGCAGATGTCCTCAGATATGTTTTTCTTGCATTGACCTGGTTCAACTATAAGTCTGACAAACAGGGCCATTCCAAAATGCCATGGTCCCCTAGAAAATGTTCCACATTCTGACAGAACCTTTAAATAATAAGTCATCAAAAGCAGATGACCTAGATATTGCCCAGAAAAATTGTTTTGATGGGATATATATCCAGTGATATCTTGGCACAATCTGGTGAGTATTGTGGCTTGCACACAGCCACAATCCCAGTGACTGCTGCTCTCAGAAATTCTCTTAAAAAAATGGAATTCTTATACAATTACTCTCAGTCTGGCCCCAGGCTTTATCCATTTCAGCTTCCTTAGTTTCTCATCTGATGTAGTTCTATGGGAAAATCAATAGGAAGTCCAAAGATATGATGCAGTAGGATCGACGAATTTGGCCTTCTTTACTTGAAAAATAGTGTATACAGTATTTTCTCTATATAGCTGTGCAAATGGAATCGCAATATGGTCTAACACTTACAGGGGAGTCATAAATGACTCAGTAGAAATACATTTTTGTGTGCTGCTTTTTCCAACAATAAACTGATTTTGTTCCTTTAAAGAAGTCAATGTAAAGTGTTTACAGTACTGTATCTTAATATTTTTCATGTGCTTCCCCCAGCAGCCATGAAAGAAGCAACAGTGTCAACTGAAGTGTGTTGCACACTTCAGTAAGATGACATTTCAGTGTAAGATTTTTTTTAACAAGAAAGTTGCGTTTCCCAGGAAATGGAAGCAGGAGTAAAATTCAATGACATTAGGTTTATTGTATGAGTCATCTAAGTAAATTAACTATTTCTCCTGTATATAAAACATTACTCATTTCAAGCCATAAATATTTCATTAAAAATATAACAATCTACAAACTGAAATTCAAGCACATACTTAAAGTTTTCTCAGATAGCTCCAACATCTTACCTTCAACATTTCAGCAAGTCAATTCAGTAATTTAAAAGTCTGTTTTGCCTGATTATAATAATTACTGTATGAAAATCTATTCAGGGTGTTACATGGCCAGCAGCTAACCATTAGTGTGAAAAAGTCTAGTCATTTGGAAGAAAGCAAAGAAACCCCAGAGAGCACCTGTGTTTCAGTATGAAAATGTAATCCCATAGCAATAAAAGTAAGCCTGCATTGCATTCACTGAGTCGTGAAACCATAAAAAGAGGCTAGAAAACTCGAGCCTTTGCCTTTTCAGGGACCATACAATGACACAACATCAGCTGTTAACAACGGGTGTTCAAAACTACATTCCCATGGGATGGAATGCCCTGCAGTCATGGTGCATGACAGTTTTCAAGACAATGAGAACAAAACTCAGGTAACAGAGGAGTAATCAGAATGGCACTGCCTATAGAGGCAATTATGTTTCTTCATCCCAAAGTCTCTCCACTGCTCCCTGTTTTTAAGTAGCAAACAGGGAGGATGGAAAAGGAAAGTCATCATGTTGCTCTGCTGTCCCTCTTCTCTCTGGGCTAGCAGAGATGCCAGGCCCACTGCAACACACTAGAAGATAAATGATGCTCCTTGTGTACCCTGATCAGCTCAGGGAGATGTTCTGTTCTTTCAAAAGCAGGAAACTCCCAGAAGTTTCACAAAACAAGCATAGATCTGCATCACCTTGATTTATCCATCCCCAAACAGGCACAGTCTGGCATCCCAACAACAAAGAAACTTCCAGAAGGTGATATCAGGACTTTATTTCAGTGAAAGTAACAGATTTATCTAATTCATAAATTAAAAAAAAAATAGGTGAGAAATTCTCACAGAAGCTGGTTTCACTCCAAAAAGCACTACTAACCCATCCTCCTGGAAGCCAATCCACACCAGGGAAATGATGTCTGAGTCTTGTTAAAGAAACTTTGTTTAAACAGCTTGATTGCTATTATGGACCTACCAGTGGGAGGTTGATTTTTAGTGATTTATATGTGAAAATAAGTATGGCGTGCTCTGGTTTATGTATATAAACAATTTCCCCATAGTAACATAGTAAACATTGCTCAAAATAGATATGGCCATGAAGCCCAAGCACCTCCTTTCCGTGCCTAGCACTTTTGAATGACTCTCCTTGTTGATCAAGTTTTGGAACAAAAAAATTCTTTAAGTGAACCTTTCAAGTCTTTCAATAAATATTTCAAAAATTATTTTAATGTTATTCAAGTTATTGTGGATATAGAAAAGGGTGGAAATATTTGGGGTATGAAAGGGGAATCAAGAAAACATAAGGCAGATCTCTAATCTTGTTGTGACTCAAGCAAGAGATAAACTGCTGATAAGGGGAACAAACAGACTGCTTTGTAGAATCCAACACATTTAGAGGGTCTTGATACATAAGGACACTTGCACAAAGAGACTTTTATGCTGCAAAAGAGCCAAAATCAGGCAAATGTAGTGCTGCTCATTCTGCAACAAAAGCTTGAACAGAGAATACTGTGCAGGGTACTGGAGGAAGTTGCACTTCTGTTTTAAACGTAAGTAGAACCTCAAATTTATTGAGAAATGCAGGACACCTCAACAGAGAGAGTGCTCATAGAAAATAAAAGTACAAATGAGATGTTCTTAAGCATGTTTTATGCCACCCTACATATTTCAGAAGTATTAGAACACTTGCATAAGTGTCAAGAGTCCTGGTCTGTGTTACTGGAGTGCTCTCAGAAAATGACAAGGAAAACGATCTCCACTGGCACTGTCAAAGTGTGCAGGAATGGATCACAGTTCAAAGTTCTGAGAATGAGAATGCACATCCACAATTGTACATGATTTTGGAGTGAGTTAGAAACAGAAAGATTTTTTTGATAACCTAGTAGGCATCTGTTCAACCTGTTCCATTTGCAAGATATTTAACAAATATCTTCTAAAATCTGTTCCACACTACCAGACAAAGACCAAATCCAGAAAATGTTAATGAATTTCATAATTGTTGTAAAAAATGCCCACAAAAACAAAAAAAAAAATCCCAAAAAGGTTTCCTTCATCTTAGAGCTACAAAATTGTTCAAAGATAATATACCCTTGACAAAGAGGATGGGCCTTCTGGGCCTTGTCAGCTGCCTACAAAGCCTTCTTCAAAAAGGTTGCTCACAAAGTATTGAGACTCAAACGATCTGAAAACAAGATACCTTTATTCTTTAACTTGTAGGATCAATCGTTCGCTGTTAAATATCATGGCCCCTCTATCACCTTTGCCTTTTTTCATTACTTTTATTTACTACACAAGCTTCTTTTCTTTTTCCTCTGCCTTTCATTCTTTCATAGGCTCAAATGGCTGTATAGGTTCTAAACAGGTCACCCAATCCACCCTGTTGGGTTAGTGTCAACTAGCCAGTCTCTGGGGGTCACGTTTTCTCCCTTTAACTGGTCTTTTCTTTGAAAACTGCTTCTTCCTTCTCTAGATTGACTGGACAATTTTACAGCTTTCAAAAGGTTAATAAAGCTTTTCAATAACTTGTCTGCATATTATGAAAGAACACAAAAAAACAGGTTATCAAAATTTAGCATCCAAAGACCCACATGGCTTGTGTTTTATTAAATTTATCAAAACCAAGACCCCTGAAATAGGTATCAATATACTTAGTGTATTTTGCACACATTCTTCTTGCAACAAAGAGATACTCATTAATGTGTAAATATGAGTTTTCTAAGCAAATATCCTACAGGCCTTGCATAAAATGATTTTGAATGTGTTATGCTGCCCCAGTATCTTCAAGCAGTAGAATAACAAATGATTTATGGACTGAGACAGTCTGAAGAACTTCCACAGAAAACAGAGAGGAATAAACAATGGCAGAAAAGGTTGACAATGATGTATCAGTCAAGGCATTTTTTTCTCAGTAGACAAGGGACAACCATTTTTCTTGTAAACAGGAGTTTCATCATATCTTTGGTCAACCTGGTGATATCACCCTAGCCTTGATGAAAATTCTATAACATGCCTGAAGAATAAGTATCAGACATTAAATCAAGGTCCTTTCATGGGTACATTGTAAGGCAATGAAATATAGTCAGAGCAGAATTTCTCAGTTTCCTCTCACATTTCTAGTTCTTCAAAACAGAGAAACTTAGTTGTTTGTTTGTTTGTTTTTAGCATACCTTTATAATACCTGGATGTTTCCAACAACTCAATAAAATAATAATAAAAAAAATAGAGTTGTTTTATATTTTGTGCAAGTTTCAACTTTGCACAATTTTATACAAGTATGGGGAAATTCTAAAAGCTCACTTTAAACTTCACTTAGTTTTCTTTTCTAAAAATCTCACTTGTGTGAACTCACGTCCATGCGCTTAAAATCTTGATATATGTCTAAGTGTTATGATGGATTAAGTCTGTGATTAGTTAAAACTGCAGGTTTAGCTAATCATCTCAAAATTTCATTTTCTTCAAAATCCGTCAAACTTTAATATTAATATTGGAAAGAAAAGCAGAAGTGACATCTTTTTGTTCGTTTCCCAATCAGCCAGAATGAGGGTCGTTCATCAGCACTTTTCAAGCAGGGAAACTTGATGAAACAAGGAGAGTTTGGAGCAGTCAGAAAAGTAAGACAGTCAGATTATGTTAGACAAGCCCACAGAGATGATGTTATCCAAAGATACAAAAAGGCAGAGAAAATGGTTTATTTCTGTCCTTAAGGGTTCTTGGAGCAATGGCTTATTTTTCAGTTATCTATGTAGCTACACTCCCTCTAACCTGTCTGTGTGCCAGCTGTGGTCAACCTCAATGGCCAGGTGGACAGGGTTCTTGGAACAGAAGAACTTGCAACAGTTCTGCTCCTTAGAACAAATTAAAAATAATATCTCTAGAAATTGCATCCATTTGACATATACAACAGTTTGAAAGCAATGCAGAGCTTCCTTATGGGTTTTTTACTTCACATGTATGTCCGTATACTATGTCAGGTTAGATATGTATTAAAAATGATAACGTGTTTTGATAGATCAGTGATTATTACAATTTTGGAATATTATGCAAAATTATATTTCTTTTAAAAATAGACAAAATGTCAAAGTTGCAAAAAAACTTAAATCCAATTTTGCGTGGGATTTAATGAAATTTCCATTTATTTAAAGTGAATGTAGAATTAAAAGTTATTAGTTTGTTTTAGTGCTGAAGACCATTTATAGAAATCCAAAACTGGGTGAGCTTTCCAGCTAGCATACAAAAATAAATGAGAGCAGGTTCTAACATAGTAACATTAGGAATAACAGGATTAAAAAAAAAAAATTACTATTTTTCAACGTAATACTGTAGTTATAAGTTCAAAGTATCTCCAGAGAAAAGTATTTTGACCTAAACTTTCTGTTGGCTTTGATTAGTTCTGTATATTTTTGATATACACTACATGACAACAGAGAATGTACTAGCACTAAAGGAAAAATGGCCCATTCGATTTCTGCTGCATTCTTTATTTTCTGAGCCCAACATGACCATAATTTAGGTGTCAAGTAAAATTATGTTAGACAGGTTTTCCTTGTCCTTGTTTGTTCACATCACAACTTCGGCATGTTTTTCCAGTTCAGCTGCAAGAAACAAGAGACTTGAGCTAAGGGACTCAAATTTTAAATGATAACATAAAGAAAGGAGAAGTCTGAGCAGTATTTTTCTGCAGAATACTTAACTATAAACACCTTGCCAAAATATATCTTTATTTTATATCTTTTAGATATATATGTAATATACTTAAGAGACAAAGGGGTAGTTTAGAATGGCCAACAACTACATCCTGAATGAGAGAAAACATGACTTAAATTCTTACTCTGAGCCTATAGAAAAGCCAAGATTTCTTTATTTTTCCCCTCTCTTCCCCAATTCCAGAACTATGTAGCAGAAAGCACACAGTGTATGGTGGTGGCTCAATACAACATACGGTTTCTTATCCCACCTCCAAGATGGATTTGAAGGAAGGTTTCTGTATTAGACATTCACAGAGTAGCTCCAAGGAACATTTCCTCTTAAATCTGAAAAATCAGAGAAAGTCTGACTTATGACCCCCAGCTTTTTTTACACAATTCCACATCAATAGCATGTTCTAACACTACATAGTTTCACATTCTGTAATAATGATTAATTGTTTTTCTAAATGCCTGATAAGACACAGTGACCCTGAACTGCACATTTTGTGATAAAAAATGTTTTAAAAAATATTTCTTCTTTTAATTACTATTACCAGAGAATTGTTAGGGTTGGAAGGGACCTCTGGAGATCTGGTCCAATCCCCCTGCCAAGGCAGGGTCACCTAGAGCAGGTGACAAAGGAATATGTCCAGGTGGATTTTTAATGTCTCCAGACAGGGAGACTCAAGACGTCCCTGAGCAGCCTGTTCCAATGCCCTGCCACCCTCAATGGAAAGAAGTTGGTGGAACTTGTGTTTTAATTTATGTCCACTACTCCTTGATTATTTCTGCTGTTATTATGGAAGAATTATCCTGTACTTTTTTATTTTGCCTTTCTACCTAATAATTTTATTCTGATGTCTCTGTTTCCTTTACAGCTTTTTAAATTAAAATATCTAATGGCTGCAAAATATTTGAAGTGTGGATTATAGGGACTATTGATTCATTGTTTATTACCTCCACACCCCCAGATGTTCTGTATGTCAATCATGCCATGTATCTTGGGGATGACTGTAACATTAATTAAATTTCTTTCAGTCTGATAAAGTTTTTTTCCCTATCATCTACACAGAGTCTAGATGACAGTAAAATTTTCTGTGTTTGATTCACAGAGTCTTCATTTTCAAAAACTACTATTTAATATGGAATAGAAACATTTGAAGTGTGTATTTATTAGGAGAAAAGTGAAATTATATTACAGGAAGGGAAGAGTAGATTTGCACTGAAACACAATATCTGAAAGACATCTTAAGGATTTTGAGCTACATAAAGGTTGATGCTGATGATGAGATAAGTATTGGTCTCTAAAGAAAAGTTTTAACTGAAATTTCTGAAATCTATTTTTTGTTTGATGCTATTTTTTAAAACTTGAAAGCAGAAATAATTAAATTATAACACAAAATTGTGTAACTTCTTTGTTCCTATTCACTTTTCATCTGTCATGAAAGTAGAGACAAAATTTTGATTCTAGTTTTTTTAATCAGCTTCTTTCAATGGCTTACTGCATAGGTTTCTGCACAAATAGTTTACTTTACTTTACAAATAATTTACTTTCCCTATCTGAAAAGTGGAGGTAGCAGAAGATGTACCACAGTCTGAGCACAAATCAAATTCTTCTGAGAAACTTTTTGAGATCCTGAGGTAGGAGGCATCTTGTAAGTCCTAAACAATATTATAATTCCACAGAATAATTATACATAGTAATATATCTTTTTGTCACTATGAAATTACCTTACTAGAGCAGAATATTCTTGATTGCCACATACACTGGCTGAATCAGGAATGTGCCATTTGACCAATTGTCCTAATTAGTTGAGATCCTGAGAAATACATCATACTGGGAGATATTTTCAATTACAGTAAAAACAAGCTTAGGTGATGGAACAAATATCTGTCTTTACATATGTGCTTGTTAACACCATAAAAAATCATGCCAAAAAAAAAAGCGCAGAAACAATAATGCATTATACAAACCTGCATTGAAAGTTTTTATTCAATTATCTCCTTGATAGAGTGGGAAAAAGATGAAGTAAAATAAGAGGCTGACAAAGTACAATATCTATGTAGAGAGGTATTCCTGTTAACCTCAATGAATTAAATTTTGCACTAGGCCAACTATTCTGTCATTCAATCAGATCACCCATCACCTTAATCAACTGCTTTTCATTAAAGTACTCACTGCACTGTTACTTCATTTTGCCTCTTCACTTTTATTTCTTCTGAATGTTTTCCCTGGACTAGGAGTTTTCTCATTTAGACATCTTTAAAGCACTGGCAGTTGTAAGCCCTTGGTTTATTACATATAAGCAGTTGCAGTGCAAATAAAAGCAATGCTTAAGTGCCTTAAACCCTTCAAAATAGTTCCCTCTATTAGAGTACTGCATCACTGAAATTATTTTACACCAGAGGACTGATATATTACTCTAAGTAAAAGTAGTACCATTTTGTATTATTGCTGTGCTGCTTCTACTATACTGGTAGCATTCCCCATGTCTCTGTCCTCTCTCCCTTTCCTCCCTTCTTCATCTTTTCTCTCTCCCCCTCCCTTCCTGCTCCTCTGTGGGAAGAAGGTTGGGGGTAAAAATTACAGGAAAATGAAAAATTATATTCAAATCCAAACAGAAGGTACAAGAGTATGGAAATTATAGGTAAGATGCGGTTGCCACTCCCTGGATGGAACATGGTTGGCAGCTCTCCTTACAATAGTAAATACCTGCTAAGGGGATGGAATGGAGGGTGGAGTGTAGTGGAGTAGAGTGGAGACACTCTATTAGAGTGGCCAGACACTGTAGAAAACCTTGCAGGGACTGGAACTCTGTGGTACTTTGCAGCTGATAAAACCTCACAGCACCTGTCAGCCAAGGGAGACAGGAGAAGATATCCTGCTGCTGAGCCAAAAACTGTGGTGAAATCCCTTTCCTCTGATGAACATGGTTCATTAAAGCCTAATTATAATATTAATGCACACTTTCACCCCAAAGTTACCTGTCTCCAAAGTGTGAACACCCCCCACTGGGTATGCACTCTACTTTTGGTTTTTTTGACTGTATATTTAAAAGGGAAGCAAGAGAATTTTACACCAATCAACAACAAAGGTATTTATGACTAAAGTCACTCAAGCTCCACCTAAACATAAAGAAATAGTATAAAAGCAAGTCAAGAATGTGGGAAAAGTTGGGAGAGATTCCATCATAACTGCTGGAATCTGCTGACAGGCTGAACCTGTCTTCTCCTCCCATAGGGATGCCTATTGGATAAGAACCATACTCTACATCCTCTGAATACTTTTATTGGGATTGTCTGTGTATTGCTTTGAATACATTTTTGCAGTCAGATACTATCACCGGCATTCTTCGAACCTTAACCTGTTACTATTTTGTATTAATAAAGAGTGATATTCTGTAAATTTTTAGAGTGAGTTCTTCACAGGCACTGACAGTTGCCAGCAGTGGAAACACACTGGAATAAAGTGCGAATCACTGAGGGTCTGCCTTATGCTGTTGGTGTAGTTCCCTGAAAAGGGCATTTGAATCTCCCTCCCATCCAGCGGGACTGTTCAGTGAAGGGCACCCATAACAGGACACTGACAGACTGGTCGGGCACAAGGGTCTCAGCTTTCCTGGGGTACTGACGGGCAAATCATACACTAAGGGTCGAGGGAAATCTCCAAACACTATGTGTCAAGAAAATCTCCCCTTTTCAGGTGACACCCTCCCTCTCCCCCATCATCAGTAGTAGTAGTAGTAGTAAGAGCAATTTTAAAGCAAGGAAATACATTGTTATGTTGTGCCCTCAATTACACAATTTCTTAAATTCGACTTGGCACGATTTGATCCGGTCATAGTGGTGGGATAAATGCTCCTCTACTAGTTGCAGATAGCAGTATAATACAGAAGTGAAGGCCTGGATATGATTGTTATAAATCATTCAAAAAAATAGTTAGATTAATAGTTAGATTGCTTTTCACTAAGAATGAATAAGCATCTGTGTTAATGAAAAAAAGTAAAAACCACTTAAGTCCCACACAAGTTATAGACAGTATCTCAAACATATTCCCATCCTGCTTTACACATGAAAGTATGACTTTAAAAGAAAGCAGGCAAAGGGCATTCTAGGAATGAGGCTTCACATCTTTGCTCAGTGATGGAGCTTCTCTTTTTCAACACAGGGTAAGCTGTTATTAATTCCTATTTCCCCTTAGGAGTCATGCTGCAGTCTCAGTCACAAAGTTTTAGAATGTGTTATTGTACCTGCTCTCACAGACTAAAGGGAATACCATCCTAAAAACTATCACACCCACCCCTCACCCACCACTCCCTCCAGTTACAATCACATATGTCCACAAGCTCCACGATCGAAATGTTTAAGCTCCCAACTTAAAGGGTGCCAACCTGGAGGCCTGAGGTCAGCATAATACACAATAAAGGTTTCAAGAGTCACACTGCCACTGTGATGAAGAGGAAGACAAATGGCCTGTCAGCTTCTAAGGCCAGCAGTTTACTGAAAGAGCAAATCCTTTCCTCAGACAGAGTGATTTTTGTTGCATCAGGGAAAGTTCAGAACGGACACTAGGAAAAGTTTTTTCACTGAGAGGATGGTCAGTCACTGGAACAGACTTCCCAGGGAAGTGATCATGGCACCAAGCCTGTTAGAATTCAAGAAATATCTAGATGGTACTCTTTGTCATATGGTTTAGCTTTAAGTAGTCCTTCAATGAGCAGGGAGTTGGACTTGATGATCCTCATGGGTTCCTTCCAACTTGAGATAGGCTGTGAGCCTATGAAATCCTGTGATTTAAGTCATGTCTTGGTGAGACAATGCACCCTTTTTCCTGGTTTTAAAAATACTTTACTTTTCAGCCTACCGATATAAAATGCACTGTTTATGTGATGGAAGCTTGTTTAAGAACAAGAATTTGTGCCTGCAAAAAAAAATTTCAGTTGCCTTCTATGAGATAGTTGCTGTTGCTTATCAGCTACAAAAAATGTGAAAGCCCAGTACTGACCTATCTCTGGCAATTCAGGAATGGAGAATGTGGACTGTAATGCTTGTTACTTCGGAAAAAAGAGAAATCATTTCTGATGTGCATAGAAAGTATATAATGATTCCTTCCATCTAAAAATACAAAAAAAATGACGAATGAAAGCAAGCCTTTAAAAAAAACACCTATTGCCTCTTAAGAAATCCAAGAACAAAAATCCCCATTTCACAAGCCACTTGTACATTACCTATGTCCAGCAGAAGACCTTCTTTTCCTCTTTCTTTCTTTTATTTCACTCTTTTTCACCCTGCATTTCTGAAATTTAGCTCAATTCCTCTCTGTTTGCCTAAAGTATACATTAAGGATTAAGAAGATCTTCCAAAATGTTGCACAAAACAATTGCTTTTCATTAGAAAGTATCTGGTTAATTTGCTAGTTACATTTCTTCAATTTTAAACATTAGATAAAATATGCAACTAGTTGGTTAATTCTAATCTACTATTTCATACAGTTAATGAATTATTCATAGCTTCATGCAGCTGCTGAAGTACTGCAAAAGCTTAAATTTAGCACTCAGATGGCACACGTGGAAATTTGGCAATTATTATTTTTTGGAATATGGCTTTAATTTAAATTCATATGTGATTGATGTGATATGACATGCTGAGAGTACAACAGATAGTTTAATCAACAAATGGTCCTCATGAATAATGTTGATGGTAAAAGGTCTATTCAATTTCATGTCACTTTCCTCATCCTAAAAATGAATTTCAGTTCTTGTTCAGCTCTTGACATTCAACATGTTGTTTTCTTTCATTAGAAAAGATCTTAAAACACTGAGGGAGGATGGACAGAAATGCAAATAGGAAATAGATGATGATGATAATATTTAGTGTTTTCTATGAGTTTCATTTCCATTTCTACTTATTTATCTTCACTGCCTTGGACTTGGTCCTACATTTGCTATCAACAATTGCAATAAGGCTTTAGATCAGACCCAATGATCTATCAACATATATAAAATTATGGAAAATAGTTGCCCTAATTGGCATGAATATTTTTATTTATAAGAAGAGATTTTAAGGATGATTAGTAAAGTTCCTTAGTTCATAATAGTTAAAATGTCATGAAGAGGTAGAGCAATTATTTTCATGACACCAGAGAGGGCTTTCTTTTCAAGACGTTATAGAAGCAAGAAACTAAATTTTAACAAGCTAGATACTTCCATGGAAACATGGAAGTGCAAACATCTGTCACACTAAATTATATAAACCCTGGTTTGTAAAAGCTAAAACTCAAGCACCTATTTCTTCGAAAAGTAGAGGAGAATATAAAGTCAGGATTATGTGTATTAGTTTATGGTCTGGAAAAGGTTAAGACCATATATGGTCTTCACATATGCAGGTTACTGGAGATGCAAAATGCTGCCTCCAGCATTGTCATGGTTTTACCAGCCCCCCTGGCTGAAATGATCAGGCCCAGGTAGATTTCTGGAGAAAAAGCCAATCAAAAGTTTTAGTAACGCCTCTGCTAATGACATATTTAAGAAAATGGAAGAGAAGGTCGGTGTCGCAAAAGAAATTAGAAGAAGCCATGTGAGGAGGGAGGCAGCAGGCCCCAAGTGGGGGCCAGGCCCTTCTCCCCCCAGCCTTGGGCCAGGGCAGGCATGGCATTGAAGTCTTTCCAGCCGGGACGTGTAACAGTGGAGAAACAAACTCCAGACAGAAGCTGCTCACCTGCAACTTGGCTGCAGAAAGAATTCCAGCCCGGAGGAGAGCAAAGAGGACTTGAGATAACCGAGCTTCCTTCAAGGTCAGTTCTAGCAGGAGAAGAGCTGAGGCGAGCAGGGAGTTCCCCCCCCACACCCTCCAGCAGGGGAAAGACTGAAAGTTGCAAACCTCTGTTACCTTTAGAAGATAACTGGGATGCAGAGAGAACCCCAGCAGTTAATGAGGGAATTTGTCCTGGAACAGAGGAGTGCCTGAAAAGGCTGTGATTCCTTGTGAGAGGTCTGGGTTGAAGCAGAATCCTGCTAGAGACCTGTGGCCTATAGAGAGAGGAACCTATGCTGGAGTAAGTTGTCTCTAGTAAGACTTTGTAGTCCCAGGGAGAGATCCATGCTGGTGCAGCTTATTTGTGACCCTAAAGGACAGCAGAGTATGGAAGAACTGTTGTCCTGGGTGGACCTACAAGGCGAGGTCCATTTAAAAGTGTTTTCTGAAAGATGAGACCTCCACGAAGCAGAGGAAGGACTCGAAGCCATTCTCTATAGTTGTGGTTGAAGACTATGGCAAAGTAAGTGTCCTTCTGCAAAGGACCCCACAGGAACAGGGGAAAGGACTCAAAGCCATTATCCCCTATAACTGTGGTACAGACCACAGTGGTGTAAGCGTCCCCTACAAGCCATAGAAGATCTCAGGAGCCCGGCTGTATCTTCCTAGCCTATGGTCCTGTCCCAAAAGGAGAAGGGACAGACCCAACTCTGAAGTCATCATGCAGCCATTCATGAATCAAAGAATAACTGTCAAACTTCAAAAGTATGACTTCAAACATAAAGATGAATACAAGAAAAATAATTACAGAAAGTGATTTACAAGCACTATTACCATTCTTTTGCTCACTGCTGTTGTGTAAAGACATTGGATGAAAGACACAGGAGGCTTACTTTGCTCCTTGGATGCCACCCTGAATATGTGCCCGTTCCTTCCGAAATCCGGTCAAGTGGGAAGGAAGCTTCCCACAAGCATGCATCTGTACATC
This sequence comes from Pachyramphus minor, assembly GCA_013397135.1. Taxonomy (NCBI): domain Eukaryota; kingdom Metazoa; phylum Chordata; class Aves; order Passeriformes; family Tyrannidae; genus Pachyramphus; species Pachyramphus minor. The sequence goes on along the minus strand of VYXB01004610.1, from coordinate 401,118 downwards.
CCTACAGCCACTGCTGTGGGCAGCAACCTGAAGTCCTCCTTGCTGAAGGTGCTGGAGGTAATTTCAGTTTCTTATGCTCACTCTTATTCCACTGCCATTGTGACTGACATCTTTCTATGAATGAGAACTAGGGTCCAAACATGTGCCTGTTTTGTTGCTTTATGTTGCAAGTCAGTGTCCTATGAAAAGTCATCATTTGATGTTTTTAGTATTACTGGAGAATAACATTTCACTCGTGTTCTGATTTATGATACATACAAGGAACTAATTGGATTTAAGGACTTTACATTTTGGATAAATTAATTGGTGAGGGTAGATAAAGTCTGACAGTCTTTTAGGTATTATTTCTTTCAGTAAATGTCTAGGAAAATATTTTCGGCCAGTCATCTCATCATTCTGTTCCTCTGTAAAATTTAACAATTCTAGGAAGATTCTACTTAAATCAGAAAAATTAATCCTATATCCTATGATGACTGGCAAAAATATCCTGTGATTTTCCAAATACCTGAATTTTAGGAATATATAACCTAATCTTTCACAAGCCCCTCTTGCTTTCCTTGTTACACTTATTTTCACAAGTTAAACTGAATGATAAACAATGGGTATTTTAAGAGTTTCAATCTTCTAAAGTAGAAATAAATACACAGAATTAAAGATAAAGAGGAGTCTCTTTCTTAGACTAATTCTTCTCCTCTGTAAGCACGTGGATGACTAAGTCTATATCACGAAGAACATATTTTTATTCAGTAATAATGTTGGTAGAAATTCTGTTTTTGCCAAGAGATAGGTAAAGGACAAATATTTCAAGCAGTTGTAGATGCTACTACATCTGAACCTTAGTCCCCCCAGAACAAGGTAATCAGGGGTAAGAATGATCTTGAGATCTTAATAGTGACCGCCAAAAATCAATATTTTATAGCAAGACATAAAAAAGTAGAGGAATACACTGAACTCTAAGGTCATCCAATATTGCTCTTTTGGAGCAGGAAATTAGAGGCATGGATGCTTTTCTTATCCCTTAGGAAAAATTACCTATTGAAGACATTGAAAAATGCAATGCCATAATTTTCTGTTTACATTGACTTGTTGAGAATTCACACATGAATAGGATGAAGAAATGTTCTACATGGGGATCATCTCTGAGACTCAGAAATTCCTCAAGTGTGTGAGCAGATGGCACAATGTATACTTCAACATAGGAGCTGCGTTCTCTGCTAAAGACCACTGAGGTGTACCTGTTTTGCTCAAAATGTTTCTTTTGCCAAAAGGAAAAAAAACCAAAACCAAACCCACTTTTATGCAATATCAAGAATTTATTAGCTGTATGATAGAAATTACAAGAAAATAAAAAGAGGGGAGAAAACTATTTCACAGGAAAATCTCAGTAATAATGCAGTTATAATAGAGAGTTATAATTGTTGTTATACAGAAATTTCTTGGAGTTTGTACTCCTTTCTGTGAGACTATTCTTTGCCCTTGACTGCTTCGATAGGTCTTACATTCTGCAGCGTCATAGAAGGAGTGGGGCACTGTAGCATGTCATCAGCAATCCATGTCCTTCCCTGAGGTGTATCATGTTGATGTTGACAGCTTCTTGCTCCTCATTTCAGGCCAACTGTATATTTTGCACCTTGTTTTTGTTTTTTGTTTTGTTGGGTTGTGTTTTGTTGTTTTGTTGTTTTGGGGTTTTCGTTTTTGTTTTGTTTTTTTTTTTTTGACTGGAAGGCCCCCATCTGAATCTCTTACAAGTCAAACAGGCATCTTTCCTATCTTGTTCTTCATTCTCCTGTTACTTCTATAAACTGGTTTTACCCAGGTCTGAAGGCTGGATTTACCTATCAAAAGTTAATTGACCACCCATGAGTTCTTTATAGCATTAGAGTTCCAGTATTACCAAGTACCACTTCTGTCATGATCCCATCCCTATACACTCCCTGCACTACATGCTGTTTTCTCACATTGAAGGGCTCTGCTTCACTCCTGGTCTTTTATTCCATTATGCTTCATCATTATCGTAGGGTCATAAATAGTTCATTCTATACAAAATAATTACTTAGTAGTATTATCTATACAAAAATTATGGTTGTACTACTTGGTTACACAGAGCTCAGCAAAAGTAAAACAAATTAGGAAATGGCCATTAGGAAATAGGTCATTAGAATATTGCTTTTACAGCTAAATAATGTGAAACATAGCTCTGAGAAGGCCAAGAGAAGTCCTGACAAAGCCTGAAAAATCCTGAGGCTTTGCCGAGCTACTGTAAAACCTGAAATCTGTCATTAGCAAGGTCAATACTGTATTTATTGTGTTACAGGCCTTAATTTTTGTATTGCCTCATAAACATTCAGAATAGCAAGAGTTCCCTAGAACATATGACTGATTTTTGCAGAATAATATAAATACATATTAATTGTTTTGGCAATGCAATGGAATAATATGCAACAAATAATTACGGAAGGCTTGCAATTTATGATATGCTACTGAAGAAAGAAAGATAACTAAATGGCTCATCTAAAATATAAACTGAATATAAACTGGATATTTTTGCAGCAGAAAATGATTTTGATTTAGGGCCAAGCTTTACCCTTAGTTACATATGCACAGCTGCTACTGATGCCAATGTTATGGTGGTATGTATCCGAGAAAAGGATCTCTTTCTGAATGGGGAGGGAAATTGTATTATTATTTGCTTTCAAGACATAATGGCATTCTGGAACCTCACATTTTTCATATGCCACAAAAGGAACTGCTTGGTAAGGCTAAAAATCAATTGGAACAGATTCTATCACCTTTGTGGTGTATTATCTATCTACCTATCTGATAAACAATCTTTCTGATTCACCAGAATTACATGCTATATATAAGAAGTATTCAATATAAATAACAGAAAGAAAAAGAAATCTCCTAATAACTATAAACATTTCTCAAAATTCAAGATGTACTATTCTACAGAAAATCAGAATACTTTAACAGAACTCATTTCTGAAAATCTTTTTATAAATTATGTAAATAAAGGTTCAATAATTTTAGATTTAGATTTGAATTGAATTCCATGAATTTAAAGCATTTCCTATTTGAAACAAAACCACTTTGCTGTTCATATTAAATACAATTACCAACACATATCCAAGTTTTACACTGACAAATTACTCTTCAGAAACTCAGACGACCAAAAAGACAATAACACAAATAACTCAAAATATCTTTCAATTAAATCTACATAAACTTATGCTTACTTGCATATCTGGACTCTAAATAATGCAATATATACGCATCTTTCTTTTAAGATCTGCTTCATTTCTTAATATTTGCTAAAAGTTTGAACTTTTCAAATTTCACCTGAAAACTTTATCCACTCAACAAATTTGATAAAAACAGACACAATCAAATGTGCAGCCTATATCTCTATTGTCTCATAACTCAACCTACAATGTCAGCAGTATAAGAATTCCTATTTGCAATGCATTGCAATAAAAGCAGTTTAATAAAAACAAATCAAATACTCATTTTTTTTTTAAATAATACCAAAAACTTCATAGTAAATCATTTAAATCTAAGCATTTTGGAAACTCCTGTCACTATTTTGCTGAGTATACAAGCTTTATAAAAACAATTGTTTATTTCAGTCGCTTCAGAGAGGGAAGTTGCCCACAGATGTACTCCATAATTCCGGAGCTCTCAAATACAGTTTGTGCTTTCTCACCTTTCTAAAATATATCTACTCTCCTTTTACGTGTACTTTTGCCTTGGAAATATGGGCCCTTGAATTTACTGCAAGTCTCTCAGAGAACTGAGAGGGTAGATGTGGACATATTGTCCTTTTTCTTCTCCTGTGTAATAAATACATGTGTGTAATATTTTTCCATGCTCACAGTTTAAAAAAAAAATAGACACATATGTTTAGTTTCTTCTAGAGGTTGGTCATGAGAATAAGACCTGTCTGTATTATCAGTTTAGACAACTGCAGCATTGGCACACGAAAAGGGCCAGGCTGCTGCCCTCTCCAGTTTTGTAGTGCTATGACTGACGTGAACATAGAACAGTTTTCTGCTCTTTGCTTAACTCCCTGTTGCAATCTCAAGTTATTTTTACCTCCTATCTTTCTGAGTGGGAATTAATTTTAATGATAGTGTCAAAATGGTAGAAAGAAGGACTTTGGGACTGTGAAAACAGGAGGAGCAATAAGACTTTAGTAGCAGCAGTGAGTTGTTGCAATAGCTCAGTTGTCTGTGGACCTAAGGTCTTAACCAGAAACATGCCTTGGTTGACATGAAATTTGTTGGAAATAAAACCAAACCAAACAGAGTACTTGTCAAGCTGACTGACACAGCTTATTCCAGAGCTATGGGTTTCATGTCTCATCGGGCCTCCAATATTTAAGGTGCTGAGACTGTGGGCTGCAATGGGCTTGCAGAGTCACTCATGTTAGCATCCACCTTTGTCTGCATTCTTAATTCTTTAATTACCTAATAAGGGGAAGGAGATGTGACTTTAAGCCAAATGCCTGATTTTTCTGTAGTTACAGTGAAAATCTATCCCTTGACTTCCAGCATGTGCTGACCCCTAAGGAGTAACAAGCTTGGTGTGCATTAGATATGAAGACAGGGACCCAAGGCTGAAAACTACTTAAAAAAAAAAAACAAACCACAAAAAACACAATGTTTAAAGGGGTGTCACAATGAACGAACAGACAAAAAGAGCTGTTCTAAAAAGAACAGGCAAAACATGTTTGCCATATTATTATGAAAATATCATTTTATGGTAATGCCTCAATCTGCAGCACTAGACTTCCGAGACAGTACATAACCAAGGACAGGGCACTCTATGTACCCAATAAGGCTTTGGTTCATCTGTGCTTTGGTTTCCTCTGTGCTTTCAGACATGGTTCCACACAGGTACAACCTAAATATTTTGGAACTTGTCAATTGACAATCCCCAAAATAAAAGTTCATATTTTAGCAAGTACCTCAGCAAAAGTTTGTTTTAGCCAAAGCTGGTATACTCTTTCAAGGCATTACATCCATAAAGTAAACAGAGTCTAAGTTTTGGTATTTGGTTCTTAGATTTGTCTTTCTGTTTTAGCCACCTAGATTTAAGTATGATATATCCAGTGTCAAAGGGGAAAAAAACAAGTGAATCTGTGGCCAGCTGTATCCAGATATGCATAGGGAGAAAAAAAAAAAACAACAAACCAAAACCCAATGTTAGGCACCAGCTAACTTTCTAGTTTAGCTACTAGCACCAGTGTTTAAAGCACATTAATGTGTATATAACTTCAGAATTTGAGAGCTTTACAGCTCTCTCTTGGCACAGCACTTTGCAAACAATTAATTTGTTCTTGGCTTTATTATACTGTGCCAAAAAAAAAATAGCATTACTTTTCCATGGCCTACTTCATCAGGAATGTTTGCAGAAGTACATAGAGAACATTGAAAATATATAATGATAGACAAAAGTTACTATTTTAACTGAATACAAAAATGGGATTTTGAAAAACAGAAGGGACATTTACTACTCAGAAGATAGTCAGTGGGATGCTTCTGAAATTCTTCATAATATTATTTTTTCTTCTTACTCTGCTGAGATAGCTAAGAAATAGGAAAAGCAAAGCTCTGTAGTCTAGGTTTCTTGTTGTTTTGGTTTTGTTTGGTGTTTAAGCCTGCCAAACCTTCCTGTACCTTTTCAAGTAAAAAATTTCAAAGCTCAAGTGCATTCTTTTATCTACTTCTGTTTCTTTAAAGCGTTGACCTTAATAAATTCACAATAGGATAAATTTAGATGTTATAAAATAAGCTGTTCTTACTGTAATCTCTCTCACACACACAAAAGAGTCCCATATGTATTTCTAAAGCTCAAAGTCTAAAGCTCAAGAATTACTACAATATATTCCATTGTTTATGAAGTTGAACAGAGATATATCAAGTTGAGTGTCCTTTGGCAAAAATTATTTATTGTTCTGATCCTATGAGGATAAGACTACACAAAAGAACAAACACAGACAATAGGAAATATTCATGGTAGCTGATTACAGGGGGGTTGCATGCGGTAAAGGGTTAAGAACAGAAACTTTTTTAGAAAAACTTATGCTCTGAAGAGAGCTGTGTCATTCTGTTAAACAGTAGAGAATAATCAGGCTAACATCCCACTTTGTTGTAAGCCACTTAGAGATGTCAGCAAATACATTTATCTTGTTAGGGAAATTGGGAAATTGCCTTGAACAACTGTGATCCTGAGATACAGAGAAAATCTCTCTGGACTAAGCTGCTTTTAGAGATCCAGGAGTCATCTACACACCAGCACAACCAAGAGTGAGTAAAGAGATATGGGGATGCAATTCTTGTTTATTTAGTAGTATAGCTTTAAAGAAAAGATACTGAAGGAGAAAGACAAACAACAGCTGCTGGCTTTGGAGATGGAAACTAGAATGACCTAAGAAGAAGACATAGAAATATATGGTGTCATTCTGTCATCCTCCCATTTGCAACCAGGAAATAGAATATGTGTCTGTCCTTTGATGATTTGTATTAATAGGCAGATAAGCATGTACTATTTATGTATATATAAAGGTTGTATGGACCAATCTCAACCAAATGAAAGACCTCAAAAAATGGCACTGAAAAATTAAGTCTGTGTGTAGTTTGCTAATGCTCTTGGTTTTTCCTGCCTTCAAAGCACCTGTTAGAAAAAACCAGAATATATTATTTACCTAAACCCAGACCTATACTGAGTTCTATTCCATACATTTAAAATCAGAAAGCTATAGTAAAGGGGAAATAAATATTTAGTCAAAAGAGAAGAAGGTTCTTGCTCTGAAAAATAATAAAGAAAATAGAGAAACAATGTTTCTGCACATATGTATTATATGAGTTTAAAAAGTTAGAGTCCTTTATATAGGTTTGTGCCTAAAAAAATATGAATATGAATTTTTGTAAATTTCCCATATCTAAAGAGTGAAAAAATTCCTTTGATGCAGTGAAGAATGAGCAGCAGAAAACTACTCTGAATTACTTTTTTTTTTTTTTTAAGATTTGAGCAGCTAATCACTACAATGATACCAGTATTAATACACAGTCAGGCTGACTTTCTCCCTTGAAAACAATAGGCTGAGTGCTGAGACGTATCTAAACCACAATAACAATGCATAAACCTAATCCAGGTCTTTACAGCATTTAGGCATAATGGTCTCGGATGACCTACAGTGCAAAAAAAGCTTATCAATGTTTAACAGACCTCAGTACAATGTTTAATATAGGATTAGAGACAAACAGGAATACACATCACAAGATCCTTAGGGTTTCTGGGCATCAGCAGCTAAATTTGTTTGTAATTGGTGCATATGGAACAAAACAGAAACATAAATCATGTTTATTCTCCTCCTGTTTCCTTCTCTTTTCTTTAACCAAAACACAAATTTTATCTAGAAATTATTTCATCCTTCAGTAATTTTTCATCATTTTCCTCAGTATGGGTTTCAGGCAAGAGTGGACTATGGCAGAACAGGTGATAACTTCTTGTTTTAGGAAAAAAACCTGTAGCTTTACAAGTTGTCGTTGCTCAGGCTCAATTTCAAAGTAGCATTTACCAAAGGCTCTCTTTAACAAGGGTATTTTCGGTATAGCTGTATAGTAGAATGCAAAATGTTATGGCTTTGACTAGTAAGAATACATTTTTGAAAGATACAGCACTATTGAAAATACTAATAAAGCTGAATGAAGCTATTTTCTCAGAGATAAAAAAAAAGATTGTAAAATGGTTTTTGGTTTATTTGCAGCATTTTCTAAATGCTCTATTCTATGTTGTCCTTCTCCTAACTGTGCCAAAACCAGGTTTTATTTTTGCATTTGAAATTGAAATGCAATGTTATGTGTTTCTTTCATTAACTCTAGCCCATCTATGCATATTTTTCTAAATGCAGCTATACATGGTTGTTATTTGACACTTGCAAAAGGATATGCTCCCAAAGTAGAAAGACTTAAAGAAGTAAAAATGTTACAGCAGAATTACCCCAGAATTATTTCAAATTAAATGATATCTGCAGGGCAATATGATAATAAAATAAGTTTCTGAACACATAGAGGGGACTGAAGTTCCAGGAAATTTGCTGAATTCTTCTAATATACATATTTTTCCTCTTCAGGCTTTGTATACTTTCCAATTTTGGCAGGAGGTAAAGTGCTGCCACTGCTCTAAAAGGCATTTCTACAGTGCCTGAAACTTGACCCTAAGGAGATAATGCTATAGATCACTTGAGTTAGCCCACCCAACTTTTTAGGCTAGTTTTGAAAACTTTATCAACCTGTGATGTTCGGGTATAATTAGCTGAATCTCCAAGCTATGGATCAATACTTCGAAATGCCATGCCTTTGAGATTTGTTAAATCATTGTCTTAAAACACCACAACAACTGTGAAGTTCTTGGTGAATAATTTATCCAAAGTAACTTTAGCAAGTCACTCTATAGCAAGTCTTATTGATCTTGATAGCATTGCATAAGGCATGACTTGGATGAACTGATCTAAAAGATATATCAGAAGCATGAAGGTTTCCTCTTCCCATTCTTCTTCCCTGTTTAAGAAAGAGATGATCCTTGCCAGAATCTGTGTTAGCTTCATTTTTATAGCAACATTTTCAAATATTCTGTTCTGCATATTTTAAAACAGAAATCTCATGTTAAATAAAAAAGTAAATGTTTATTCTACTAATGCAATAAATACCTTAGAGCAAAGAAACATAGAAAATACATCATAAGTGTTCATCCTTTTATCTCCTCAAAGTTATTGTGAAGCATTGCAATTATCAAACTTCAATGCACAGATGACAGATATTTCACATAAAAGTATAAAAGAATATATTAACAATTAAAAGTGGATGTAATCATTATTTTGTGGCCCTTCCCACTAAGAACATGTATAAATTTTCTTCATATAATTTCCATACTTAGAGGAATAGACACCAGTTATAAAACAGTAGAGTGAAAAGAATATAGAGAAAGTATTTTTGTCATTTGAGATTGAGAGTGAAGTGAAGGAGTAAGCTAGAATACTTTTTTTAACTTTTTTAACTTCTAAAAGGCTTAATTTAGTCTCATAAACTGATATATTTCTGAAATTTCTCTTTCTCCAAACTTACAATCCAATCAGAAAAACAAAGAAAGACTCCTTTCTTAAAGTTGAAAAAAAATAGTTTTTAAGGTAAAGTTCATTTGTCGCCTCTTAATGAGGAAAAATCATTGGTCATAATGGCTGCCAATATGATTCAAATCTGGCACAAAAAGCATTGGGAATGCTGGAATACCATTAGTTCTAACTTTCCAAAAGGAGAAAGAAAGAATGAGCACAGTGCCTGGAAGCTCATCCTCTCACATCCAATGCCACTCAAGAGAATAGTTTCTTTTGAACTAGTTCTTGACCTGCAGAAAAGAAGTGATGAGGGCTTAGACAAGCTGAATGAATTCATCAGCATTGATACTGCTGGTGGCATGCACAGTTCTTGATTTTCTTCATTAACTGCACTTGCATGCTGTGATAGAACTGGAAGGAATAATTAAGAACAACTACTTTGATTGTCACACTTTTCAAATTTGCAGGACACCTAGTTGAAAGACAGAAACATACACACACATAGATATACAATATATGCGTGCACAAACACACAAACACACAAAACCATCCTCTCATATTATGAAATAATGCCACAGAAAAGTTTCAATTACTACTGTACTGAGCATAGGTTACATTTTCAGTGTTCCTGTATTTCTTCCATATCCCTCTGTTTGCTTTGTTTATCTGTCTTCATAAACATATATTATGCACTTGCAGAAAAAATGGGGGTATTTTGTGGCACTCCTTCTGATATTTTAAAGACCACCATTGATGCAGAAACCACAACCTAATAAACACCACGCTACACAGTTTGATGGAAGTAGTTCATTTTTTTTCCTCTATGAAGCCAGTACACTACATTATTTATATACATTCTTCATAACAAATCTTTCATTGACATTGCTGAATGAGGTTTAATCCAAAAAGTAGTCCCACTAAACTACTTAGAAACACAATTATTATTCAAGCCTTACAGGCTTTTCTCACTGCACAGACTGTGACAGAGGTCAGTTTGTAGGCAGAAGGGTAGAAAAGGAAGTGAACTAGGGATTAGATGCAATCTGGGGTAAAGTTGGGACTTACATGGAAATGGAGGAATTTATTTCCCTCAGCACCTTTTGAAAATTTCTTTCAAGTTTGAAAAAAAAATGGTGAGTTATCACCACTTAATTTCCAGGAAAAATCAAGAAATGTTGGTATTATGTCTATGAAAACAGAGATAAATGGCTACAGTGAACTGCACTGGGTTTAACTGATACTTTATTTAATTATAAATTTTTAATAACTGCAGATATTCTGAGCAAAGATAGCCATGAACTTTACAAACCTAAATCTCTTCCTCTCCCCTCTTCCCCCTTGTTCGTTTTCTTCTTAGATCAGGAAGCTGCTAGCCTTCAAATTTTTTAAGAACTTAATATATACAGAAGTTGATATTAATGATGATACTGCATTGCCTGTACTTCTCTGTCTGCAAATTTTCTATGTACAAAGCCACTGGAGCAGTACAGTGGAGAACTTGTAGAGAAACAGAAACAACTAGCAAATGAAAGAAGGCTAATACTGTGGCTGGAAGGTAAATGTGTGGCTAGCTAAGGCCACAAAACCAATGGTAAAAGATGATGTAAGACATTTTCTTCTAGCACGGTGTGGGAAGGAGAGGGGGTCAGAGAAAGTGAAGAGCACAGAACATAAAGTGGAAGCTATGTTTTAAATTAAAGGACCAGACCGGCACAAAAACAAATGGGTAAAAGCAGGCAGGAAGACAGAAGTATGATTTTGGACCAGTCTTCTAATAGGGCAGGTAGACAACAAAACTAAGGTGGACTTCTGCCTATTGCTAAAGGTGTGATACTCCAGAGTTCAAAAGAATTACACTTGATCACCCTGAACGTCCTCTTGTCCTGTAGAAGCAAGATTATCAAAGTGTCTCTTCTTTTTGATGTCAATAGAAACATAAATACTATCTGGTTAATGTTTGGGCTTTATCATCTTAGAGATCTTTTCCAAACTTAATAATTCTATGATTCTATTATTTTATGGTCTATATGTATGTTTGCAGATCTATACTTAATGAGTATGTGAGAAGCATTACAGTGGCAATTTCTTAATATGATTTGCTACCTTAAGCAGTTGGATCCTGCCTGGCCCTAAGTCATGAATACAAGAAAACAGCAATACATTGTGTATTTGAATAATACATGCATGTGAAGCAACAGTTTCTGTAAAATACCAACAAAAATACCAAGAGGCTCATGTGGATATCAAAGGAGCAGGGCTTACTTGAATCTTGGTACTAAAATGTTTTCTGATGTAGTATTTACAGAGGTAAAAAACATTTACTTTTTTTTCTGCCAGTCCTTTCCTTTTAATTACCTTATTGTCTAGCACATCATCACCTCTAATGGAGAAATCTTTTCTTATGTTTCATTTCCAAGAGCACAATATGAACAATCGTAATAAAAGTCATTCAAGAGGACTTCAAGCAGATGAATTTTAGTCTAGTGCAAGAGCTCTAGCAGGTAGCATAAAGAAGATTCACTACTGAAACTTCATTGAACTTTAAGAATTGAGCAAAGTGAATAAAAAATCTTCTGAAATAAAAAATAGAATAGCCACTGAGCTCTGTAAAGGAAGAGTAACATAAACCATAATAACTTATCACTTTATCATTTGACAGTAACGTGCCTTTTAGATGTCCATCTACGGAAAATTTCAGTACTGAAAACTGAAACCAAATTTAATGAAACTAAGTCCAGCACAAAGAGCATGAACAATATTGTTTGAAATTTTTAAAGTTTAAGACCAATGTCATGTTAATTAGTTTAAAAATCACTAGGCTTTGATTTTTGAACACCATTTTTTCATCAATAGGGAAGAGCTTTCTCAAAACGGCTGAAATGGAAAAGACAACTCAAAATAATCACAGAAACATTTAGATCTGATAATCAAGATGGCAGGCAGACTGTTTCTAATATAATGGTCTGATTTTTCATAAACAATGAAATCATCATTAATAATCCAGATAATAAGACAGAGCACACCCTCAGTGCGTTTACAGATGATACAAAACTTGAAAGAGAGACTGATGCACCAAATTGGTGGACCTCAAAAGGCTGAAGAAATTGGCCAAAAGTTTTGAAGATCAACAAAGGGAAATGCCAAGTCCTGACCACGTGGAGGAATAACCCCACGTACCAGTAGCTGTCCCATGTGGAAAAGAGTTTGGCCCGGAAGGCTCTGGATGTCCTGGTGGACACAAAGTTAGACATGAGCCAGCAGTTTGCCTTTGCAGCCAAGAAGGCTAAAGGTAACCTGGGCTGCATTAGGCAAGAGTGCTGATAGCAGCTCAAGGGGAGTGATCCTTCTTCTCTACTTGGCAATGGCAAGACACATCTGAAGTGCTGGGTCCAGTGTTGGGCTCCCCAGTATGAGAGAGACATGAACATACTGGAGGGAGTCCAAGGAAGGGCTTCAGGGACAGGAGTACCTGGCACACAAGGAGAGGCTGAAAGAATTGTGAAAGCTCATTCTGGAAAAGAGAATGCTCAGAGGGATCATAAATACCTGATGGGGGGGTAAAGAGGACAAACGGTCTTTTCGCTGGCAATAGGCACAAAATGAAATTTAAACTTAAATTTCTGACCCTGCTTTAACCAGAGTCTTGGACCAGATGATCTCCAGAGGTGCCTTTGTGCCTCAGTCAGTCCGTGAGTCGGTCATTCTGTGTTTTAATGAACAAGTTATACATCTCAAACCTCTTTTCCAGAGAGCTAATGGTATCTCTAGATTGCAATCTTCTCTTCCATGCTTCCCTCTCATTAAACTTGACAGTGTGACAGATGTTTTTATATTGCTGATAACAAATTTCTACCTACCTAATCCACACAATACTGATTTAAGTCCAGATAACCAGCTCTAGTAAACTGGGGCAGCTCCATGGCCACTACACTACTCTTCCTGTTTTCAAGCATAAAAATGAATTCTGGTGACTTATTATCTAGAGGGGCATGAAGTAAATCTTTCCAACCATCTTTTCTTTATGCCTTGTCTTTCACTATTTTGGTGCTACATCCACCCTGGCAGTGCATGTGCATGTAGCAGAGGGAGTGCTCCAACAGGCACCAAAAGCAACTTATAGCTCTGATCTTTCTCAACAGATTTAGTCACCAGTGTAATATGAACATGCAACTAGTTACTGTCACTCTAATGTGTCATAAGATAAACAAAGGGTTTGGAAGAAGATCTATTTTTCTCTAGAAATTTTTAAATAGAAATTTATAAATATATATATATGTGTAAAATATATCAAAGCTATGGCAGACTCCTGAAAGTGAAACTGGAATTTGAGTACTGCAGCAGGTTGAAGACTTGAAAGAGATTTTTAACTTAACATCATAGTCTGGGTTTTGGTTTGTTGTTTTTTTTTGTGTTTGTTTTTTTTTTCCCCCTGTCTGAATAGTGTATAATTAAGAAGCACTTTATTCAAGATTTAAAACCCAGTTGTTTTGTGTCCATGTGACTGATATCAGCCACCTGGACACTAGTCCTGAGAGAAGGGCTGTTATTTCCAGAGGAACAGAACTCAGCTTGATTTGACTAGAGACTTGTGCTGACTTGGGCAAGGGCAAGGTAAGTTGCTACTGTGGCCATGGTCCAAGTCTCAGATCAATGAGAATAATCTTGTGCCTGCACCTGTAAAAACAAAATCAGCTTGTCCAGCATTTGGAAACAGCTGTTACAAGTGAGCAAGTGAGGTTTGGATGCCTGTCTTCTGCAACAAGCTCTAAAAACTGAGAAAGGAAAAGGACAACCTAGCCACTGTATATGAGGCAAACACAGAGACAAGTTGTGAGAAACCCAGGTTAGTCAGGACAAGATGATTCCAACTAGTAGGAAGCTGTTCATAAGTTTACCTGATTGAAGAACTGCTCACAGCTTGTCAGAACTTCAGAGCTCTGTAATAGAATTGAAATGAATATGTAGCAGCTTTCATTACACAGAAGAAAAAAATAATTGACATCGACCACCTGCTGAGAGAACATCAGCACTAATGTAATGAACTTCAATTTGCAGAAGACAAAAAATGCTTTGTCAGTGATGAACAGATACTACTATACACTTGACTTCAAGAAGTGTCACAAAGAGCTGGAGTCCTTGAAAAGAGCATCAAAAGAAAATCATGCTTTCTGATAGTTTTACAGAGCTACCCACTCCTGCATCTAGGGTCTCTGTGACTCCTTATAAGCCTAAATATGATATTATAAATATCCATATATGCATATTCTAAATATCTTATGCATATATATGAGTTTGTATACATATTTCGTCATATGCATACACTTTTATATGTGTGTATACAAACACATCTTTGTACATCCACATACAAACTTATATAGTTGTAGTATATATCCATCCAAGATGGCAAGCTGGAAAGCACAATGAATGTTCATGAAGAAAATCATCAGAGAAGAGCTCATAGTTCCCAGAAAATCCTTGAGAAAGACCTAAAATATGCATGAAAATATAAGAATCCTCAAAACAGATGAATACAGTTATTTGAAGCTTTTCAGAATCTCCAAGTGAATTAAGAGTTTCAGTAACAAACATAAAAAGAGTAAAATAGCATCAGTGTTTGAAAATTTGTATTCTCTGATAAAGGAAGGAAGAATCGGGAGGAAGAGCGTATTCTGTACAGCTTCCCAGAACTACCATGCAAATGCAAAACTAACAAATCTCCAAATCAGTCTGTGGAAGATTTTGAGAGGAATGAATCCAGGGCATAAAAGGTCACTAAGCTGTTTGAAAGTCAGTAATTTATTAAACTAATGCCAATCAAAGAGGGAAAGCACTTCAGTATTTGTCTACACAGGTGTATGAGCTGAATTTTTTACAAATGTAGATGATGCTGATAAATAAATCTGTCACAGGAGTACCACCCTTAAACCAAATGAGGATTTGACCCACTAACACTGCAAATGTCTCACTGGGGATTCATCTGAAGAATTGGACTTGATAGAAAGTCAGAGATTTTAGAAAATGATGAATTACAGTTTGTCTCCCTAACAGCATATTGCAATGGAAAAGCATTTCTGCAGTTCTGACTACAGCAAAAGCTGCTAGGAGCCACCGGCATTCCGGTAACCATTTCTGAAAAAGATCAGGACTGAAGCAGCATGACAAAATTGAATTTCTATTTTTTTACATACCAACGTTTTATTCCTTCATCTGATATGTTTCTTACTCAAGTTGTGCTGCTTATTCTGCTCTACACAGTGAAAAATGTCAGCAGATACCCCTTTTTTACAGAAATTTCATACAGACACACGTGTTCTGTCCTCACACACATGTTGAAAGAAAAATCTGGTTGTATTTCTTCAACAGCAAGGGAGTTTATACAGTATTTGATATTCTGTGCACGCTATGTTGGTTAACAAGTCTTTAGTCAGTCTGACAGTTACGAAAACTTTTGGTGTAAAACAGTGAACATTTATTCAAGTTGAATATGGTTTTTTTCTTTGCTTTTTACAGAAAAACTAAATCCAGTGATTATGTCTTCAGTTCAATCACTGGAAACTGAAAACTAGCAAGCACTGAGATAAAGCTAGTGAAAGTATGTTATATAAGAATGCACACTTAAAATAACAATCAACATAGTGTGTAATCAAAACCAAAGGCAGTTACCCCTGAGTATACAGGATTTTCTAACAGAAAATCCTGTATACTGTTAGAATTATATGAGCACTGATATTTTAAGTGACACTACGATCAAGAAAGACATACCTTATTTATGGGAGACTAGTATCATCCTTTACAGGGACATATAACATATGGCAATGATATCTGGAAATAGCATTAATTCAAATTACCATATCATCTGATATTTAAGATAATTTTCAGAATTTTAAATCTGTGTTGTGGCAATTAGGTGAAAATCTATGTAGAAATAAGCTGATAATTTCCAGGAATCCACACAGCTTTAAAAAGAGCGTCCATAGTCTCAGAAGTTCAATGCAGAATTGGAGCTCTCCAACCTCCCCTAAGTATATTCTAATTTATTTTCTACTTTCATGATTATAAGAACATCACATTTATCTACAGGAGGCATGAGGATACTTTTCAGAGTTCCAGACCAACATGCTTTGAAATATATATATGAAATATATATATATATATATGGAACAGTAAACATCTGAATAGTTGAATGAAAAAGGAAAAAAATATCTTTTCCAGGTACTTATGTGATTTTTTTCAATTCAGACAGAAGGAGGGTATTCAGGTTTTCAAATTATGTAAGTGTGATATAATTATTTCTAGAGTAAGAGAAACTGCACTGACAGGACTGAATCCATTTTAAAAAGTCATAGAAAGTAATAACCCTAAAAAATACAACCCTAATTGTCTCATGCTGTTTTGAACATAGACATGTTGCCACTTAAAACTGGGACTGTATCTTATTCCCTCTTATTCATTGGTCATACTGGAAATTTTAAGGCAGTGGTACCCACGTGAACCACCTTCCTCCTGCAAAATTTTCAGTGTACCTGTTTAAAGTGTTGTTACATTATGCAGAAAAAAAAAACAAAGGAATTTAAAAAGTCCTCCCTCAAGCTCCTGCAATTGACATCCATTCCACGGAAAATGGTAAATTCTCTCTGCACGGCTTAAATCCCAAACTAGAGGTTTTTTTGAAAAAATGTTAGCCAACCCACAAGTCATCTTGTAGTCATACAAAATTTAAAGGATTTCCCAAAGGAGTATCTTGATATATGGGTTTTAGGCAGTTAGATAAAATGACATAATGATCTGAACTCTATAAGAGGATGAAAACTATAAAACAATTCAAGAAGTCAACAGAGGAGTCAAGAACACTTCAAACATTTTGAATCTGATTCACAGCATGGCCCCAAATACATGCAAGCTCTCAATATATATTTGATTTTTCTGGTGAATCAATGTCTCTGCTGTAAAACAGCTTACATAAGGGATGGTTGAGGATTTTGACTGAGAAAACTGCTGGATTAGGTTGATCACTGGTCTCGGATCTTTAACCAGATGATCACTAGTGTGATTAGTGGTTTCAGGCTATCACATCACTTCTGTGGGTTGCAAAGATATCACTGTACCCATTTTCAGCCACCAAGCAGGTCCTTAATGATTTACCAAACACAGAACAGAGATTTACCCAAGATGGATCAGGAAATCGAACTGTCTGAATTTTTATTTGTTTGTTGAAAGTATTTGGTAGACAAAGAAGTATTATCAATTTCACTTATTAGACAAACAGTTTTAAATTAAAAACTGAGAGCATTATGAAATTCCAGTTTGCATTTGTTTTCTCTATTCCACAGAGACAATAAAATATTTATTAAAAAATTTTTATATATTCGTCTCATATAACTCTTTGTGAAAAAAGAGAGGAAATTATAACCTTGATGTCCGGAAAAAAAAAAATATTAACAAACACTTACAAAGCTTGCATCAAGGGTATAAAATCCAGTATTGTGTATACTGAATTTCATAACACCATATATAACAGTACCAGGTATAAAATGACTTAAAAATACAGTCCATTGGCTTTTGTGATATGCATTATTATGTGTTTTCAAATGGAATTCTGTACTATTGACAGGAAATGCTGCACTTCTATTGGATCATCTGTTATCTCACAGGATCTGCCATGCTTGAGCACATCTGTGATGAGTTGAGCACTCTGTCTTTAATATTGGCCTGGGACATATACATCAGAGGAAGGTGC
The DNA here is from genome assembly GCA_013397135.1 of Pachyramphus minor. Taxonomy (NCBI): domain Eukaryota; kingdom Metazoa; phylum Chordata; class Aves; order Passeriformes; family Tyrannidae; genus Pachyramphus; species Pachyramphus minor. Next base: position 383,263 of record VYXB01004610.1, on the reverse strand, counting down.
AATGTACCCATGCTAGAAAATGATGGAGGAATCTGCCTCCTTAAAGCACAGCTTTGTGCTCTGTCAGTTAAAGATTAACTTGGGCCCTGAAGGATAAAGGATCGAAGCTTCTTGTTTCAAGCTGTAAAGTCCGATAAATACAAAAGGAAATACACTCTCCAAACAGGTTGTTGCAAATATGTCTGCTATAGTACTGTCTCTAACATACTATCTGCAACAGCACCAAAGAGAAAATACAAGACCAGGTGGGCTTCTAGTATGGTCTTGTCTGCTTTGTATTTCCTTTACAATAAGCAGAATTACTTGCTATCCTATTTTCGCAATAAAATTTTATACCTATAATGGTAGCCAGTGGTGGTGAGGATTAATATTTTGTATTCAGATTAATATTTTGTAGGAAATTGCATTGATCACCATGTTAAAAATTGACAATGTCAGAGCTAAAACACTGAATAGAAATGCCTGTTTATTTTTATATATTCCAAACTTGAATGAACAAGAATAATTTTTTTTTAAACAAGCAGGGTTGGAAAAAAGTCTAAAAAGGTGAAGAAGAGTAATATGATCGTACTTCATAGTACAGTGGATAAACCAACACTGAAAACATTAAAATTATGCAAGCTGAAGGAAACAATCATGATTTTTTTCATGTAAACAACAAAAAGGAGTTACTATTGGTAGTCAGTAAATACCAGCTGTTAACCTCACTACTTAATCAAAGATTTGCAATTATACAAAGAGTTCTATGAAACTATTATCAAAAAGGCAAGAATAAAAAGGTTAAAGAATGAAAAATAAAATCAAAATATATAAGAATGATAAGGAAAGTAAGAGAGTACAAAATACTTATGGTCCTCATATCCCCAAAAAGGATAATAAGACTTGAGAAGAAGCAAAGAAGGATAGCAAGGATTCCCAAAGATATACAAAGACTTCTGAATGAGAACTGACCTTTAAACCTCAGGCATGCAATAGAATAAATTATGGATGCAATAGTAAAATCATGGATGCCAAGAAGAAGGAATGAGTGTTTATTTTTTGTCATAAGACAAAAATGGAATCAGAGGACTAACATCATTAGAATAGAAGTTCAAATACATACACTATTACTTTGTTCATAGTTGAACTCTGTGCATGCAGGTAAATGATTGTTTGCATAGGTTCAAAACATTTCTCTTAATTCATGTGAGAAAAAATCCCTAGAGAATGATTCAAGACAGCTGACTAATGAAGTATATGAGTACACCTGAAAAATATTATAATATAGTTGCCCCTTGCTTCTGCCCAGTCTGTCACAGTCTGGGATCAAAATTAAGGTACTTAACTTAGATGTAATTGTTTTCTGACTTGGTATGGCTAATTTCATACCACACAATAGTAAATTTAAACTATCACAATGCCATTTCCCAATCTCTGTTTCCAGGGTTGATTCCTCTGCCTTCTCCTTTACTAATGTACCACAATTTTTTATTTAGTTATTTATTTTCTTAACCAACTGTATTTAATTCCATCTTTAGGGAGATCTCATTTTAAAATGTTACTACATCTTCAATAACACATATGTTATATGTGTTATTATATATACTTATATACATAATATATATACACCCAACTTTATCTACACTACAGTGTGATACAGCTTTATATAAATAGAGTTATTTTTAGTACTTTTCTGCTTGGTTCAAGGGACATTTTTGTGTCATTAGGAATTATTAGGTAGTTTCATGGTAGTGGGTGGTGTGGTTCTAGAATTCATTTCGGAACTTTAACGAGGAATTTGTATCCTTATGTTGACTACTGAGTTCTAAGTTCAGAAACATAACTGAGGAAAACAAAAACTTGAGTCATAAGAAAGTTTTGGATTCAGTTTCAAAACTTGACAGTGATTTGAGGCAAAGCATTTTCCCTTCTGGCAAAATATTACTGCTCCAAAATAACAACCATAAATGTCTTCCAGCTTCCTGCAACAGAATTTGTCCTAAATTCTGACAAGACATGCGACAGAGTTGGTTTATGGCTTTCCTTTTTTATTATATAGTCATGTCTGTGATTGATATTTAAAAATATATACATGCATTTTTTCTGTCTCAAAGTATTTTAATATAATCAGTAGGTAGAATGAAAGAAAATATACTTCTTTCATTGACTCTTGATATTTCAAGAAAAAAACAAAAAGTTTATTGCAAACTTTCCCCTTTCAGGTAGGAGGCCCCAGCTTTTTCTGTTGTTCTCTTGAAATAAGAGGTCATTTTTTAATAGAAAAAACAAATAGCTTTAGTCAGATAATACAAACATCTCATTTTCCCTGCTGTATGTTTTAAAAGGGCTGTGGAACCTGGGTTGTCTCTTCTGAATTTTGATTTAGTTAAAGTTCATTTTCCAAGGAAAATTATTTTATCCTCAGTAAAGACTAACTTATGCTTTTTTTCTCAATCCTGACAATCCAACATGACACCCAAGTGCCCACTGAAGCAGAAGAAATGCCCTGTTTCTTTGCCAGGTGTCCTGTAGCTTTCCAGTTCTATTTACCAGCTCCAATTTAGCACTGAGCTGGTCAAGCTGCATGTCATAAATGGGTTTGTAGAAACTCCTTTCAAATCAATCAAGTTCTTTTTCTTTAAGAAATATCTGTCACAGAGTGTACATGGTCTTACAGAGGACTAGATATTATGGTCAGCCACCATGGTTTTTTGAGTTGGTTTATACTGGCTATGGGAAAGTGCTTAAAGCAATGACACAAAAAAGCCAATGCATATTTTCCAGCTCTAAAGATTTATTTTTAAATGTTTGTTTGTTGCTTTGCCAATTTGGAGGCTTTACATTGCAATGCAACACAGACAAAAAGGTAAACATTTCAGCAGTGGTAGGTTTGATAATGCCAGAACTTAGCTTCCTTAAGATAATTTTGCAAGTTTTTCTGCATTTGAAAGCCTAATATTCCCCTTAGGAGCAAATAGCTTATATTTGATGCTGTTAATAAAGCAGCTGTTTTATTCTGAAGTAACTTATACCAATAGCATTTCCCACATCATAGCATTGCTGTCTCACAAGATAACCCTCCAAAAAACTATGGAGAACACACCAACATAATGAATGGTTAAGTTTAAAAAATCATGTATAGAATTCCATATAGATTTACTGATGGTAAAGTGAGGGTAAAGAAACTGTAATCTCTTCCTCTTCTGTTACCCATACAGAATGTAGCATATATACTTTAATTTCAACTCTTATATTCTATATCCCTCATGATTTACAGTCTAATAACTTAATTACATTACATTTAGCATTGCTCATCTTTAACTTTTGCTGGGCAGTTGAGGCCATCAGTATTCCCACATCAATACAAGCTTCAACTCTAGAAGCCTTGATCAGCACAAAATCAGCTGTCACGGTGGCTGTTGACTGTTGTTTGACAGACTGAATTTTTTGTTCAATCACTTTCATGGCACAGAGGTAGAGTGACAAAAAATTTTATGATTGAAAGTCCTATTTCTAGTACTGACACAAAGCCAGAATGTGTTTTTCATCATCACAAAGCTAACAGTAGAGAAAAAGCACTGTTCAGCAGAGAAATGTACAGATTGTGAAGTCAAGGGTAGATTTGAATGATCTCAGTTCTACCAGTGCAGCAAGTACCAGCACAAGAATTTTTGATATTTAGTACTTGTAAGTATTTGCTGTTAAGAGTCTAATAAAAGTCACTGATTAGTATGTCACAAAGGAAAAGATTAAACGTTATTTCTTTGATTTACAACTTCTAACATAATTTCATAATTTCAGCATTCAGGTTACAATTTTTTTTTCAAAAATTCAATTTATGACTAGATTGAGAGTTGTGGTGATGGCATTTGTATCTACTGTCTGTTTGAAAGTAATTGGTAGCCTACCATGTTGTAATTCAGCACTTTAAACCTCAGTAGTCATTAACTACTTTGTTAGTGTTACTATTATCACTAGTGGTAGGTGAGGGAATATGTGCAGAGAAGTTGGTAGCTTAGAATGAACAAAAAAGAAATTGCAGGTGGTTGTGTATTTTAGAAATATCTGGGAAGCTTATTTATTCAAAAACTCCCAGAGATGTAACAAATAAAAAATAATCATTTAACTATGCACTTATGGTAAATGACTTCTTGGAAATGAGTATGAGCAACTCACATCAAAGATTTATAATCCTTGTTTTCATAATTCAATCTGCAAGTATTTGAAACAAATACATTCACAGAGCAGGATAGGATTTCCATGTTGGAATGTGGCCACTATTATTTGCATTCTGGTCTGTGAGGTATTGCTTAATTTGAAAAATCACCTTTAACAAACAGAAAAAGAAATTTAATCCTATTTTATCATCACACTCTAAACAAACAAACAAAAGGGATGTAGCAGCTATGGCTTGTCCTTCAGTTCCTGTACCTCTGTCTCTGTCAGCCTGTTGGGAATAGGCATTGATGCTCCTGGGCTCCACTCTCCTCTCCAATCACAGGACAGATCATATACAGGATAGTGACAGTTAGCTACAAGCTAATGATAATCATATGATAACTAATTAGAAAAGCAGATTACTTGACCTTCTGGAAACACCTACAGGATTTTGAATAATGGTGTTAAAAAGGTCTAGTGGAAGCAGAAGCATGTTCCAGGCTGCTGACTGGTTTATTATAAGAAAGGATGCATTTATTTCTATCCTATTTCTTTTCTAAATAAATCATTAGAATTCTATAAACAATCCTAAGAGGAAGATAAACAACTTTTTTACAAGTATTCAAAAAAATTAGTTATATTATCCCCAAAATAACAGAGCCACATCTGAAAATACCTTCCTTCCAAACTTCTTAATCAAGTAAACATTGCCATATCTACTTGATTAACTTTAACCGTATTAAATCAAAGACAAATAATGCAACCTTTGAGGGAGGGATAGGTGAAAATTCTAATGATGATAAAATATATTAACATTTATTTATTTATCTTAATACAAGATTTTTTTCCCTAGTAAATTGGAAATATAGCATGAAAAACTATCATACCTCAGATACCTATTTTTTCCTACATCTTATATTTTAAACGTCATCTCAATAGATCACATTGCATTTAAGAGTCACTTATCAAAAATTCTGTAATCTTTTCTTGGTTTTAAAGACTTTGTTTTGGGAAATGTTATTTCTTTTTCATTAACAAGTGCTTCATTCTTCTTCAATGACTTGTGATAGTTAAGCAGTTATAGAAAAATTTGATAGACTTAAGGTCATGATATTTTGATGTAAAATAACCAGGCATCTTTTTACCCAAAATTTACTATTGCAAAAGGAAGTCAGACTTTTTTCCCTATTAAGTTTTCTTGGGTGCCTTTTTGTTATATAGACTTTGAAAAAGATTTTTTTACTTCATTAGCTCTTCATCACTCTGGCAGACAGGAAATGAGCTGACCTCAGACTATCCTAAGTCTTCTTTCCAGAACTTTTGAGCCATATATTGCTGTTTCCCTTAGTATATGGTTTGGATATGTTCAAGACTCTATTCAGTGTAACAAAAAAAAATCCCTAAACAAACAGAGGCTATGTTTAGAAGAAAATATTAATTGTGGGGATTTTTAAGTCCATGGACAAGTAGAGCACAATAGATATTGCCGAATACCAAAATATATAAACATAATTTGTAGAGGAAAAGCATGACAATTAGAAATGCAACAAAAAAGCAACATGTTGCGTAGTCAGTTTGGAGTGATGCTAGGTATACCAGTTAAATTCTGCATGAGACACAAAACAAATAAGATACCATCACAAGCACCCACTTATGAATTACCCATTTTCCACAAGAGCTTTGGGGGCTAAGGACAGTACCAGAAGTTCTTCTTCCCTCACCTTCATGGCTTTATAGGCAATATGGTCAAACTGTGGAACTAAAACTGCCACAGCCCCGTGGGAGACTCCAACCTGCAGCTGGGACAAGGAAGTAAGGAAGCAAGAGAGGATATAGGATTCCCTTTTTGCTGTCTCGATTTTCAGATTTTGGACTAACTGCACAAATTTTTTTTTTCCTTCTTTGTGCAGGATTGTCTTTAGGATTCCCTGACTCCCAAGACAGAGCATCTCTGCCCAACACAATCCTGAAAGAGTCATATTATGTATACAACAGTCATATTTGTACTTAATAGTTCTGGCATTGTTTAAATATAATTTGTTTCAGATTTGAAAGTTTTACACCAATATCCCAGCACAACTTTCTGCCCTTTAACAAACACTATGTGAAGAAGTTAAAAAACCATCATTTTTGGAAGGGCTATTGCTATTGCACTATTATTGACATGAGGGTTCAGCAGTTTTAAAGGTGAAGGAGAAGAAAGAAAAGATACTGATGAGCAAAACAAACAAGCAAACAAAATAGGTGTTTCATTTATCAGCCATCTTTCCTACCTTTTAAACACTTACTTACATACTCTTTCCCTCTCTCCTTGTATACTTGTAGTCTTACTGACTTTTCTATTCCTCTCTCAGTTTGTGTCCCTTGTATTTTCTTTTTATGCTGTTTTTCACTGTCTCTTTTCCCTGGTTTGCAGTTTACCTCCTTTCCATATGTCAGCTCTCCTGTCATTGCTGAGTTATCAGGCAACAGAGACAAAATGAGTAACAAATGGCACCCAGTCTAGTACTGGCAAGGATGGGCCGTCAAATGCACAGAATTAATTTCAAACAAAATGCAAAGAAACAATATTGTTTTACCACAGAGAAATATTATATTAATATTATGAGTTATTTGCAGAAAAATAATTTTGCCTTTTTTCAGCTCTAAATATGATTTCGATCTCATGGAACTCAGATACTCATTACAACTTAATGTCACTCCACATGCTCACTCCACTGGTTTATTTATGTTCAGTGTTTCCAAATCCGATTATCATTATTAGTTAAAGGTTAAATCTGTGTTTGCTGTTTATATCCATTCAGTTTAAGCTGACTCAAATATATTACTCTGAATTACGTATTGCCTTTTTTTCTTGTATTATTATATTCAGAAATACTAGTTTGTTCTAAAAATGTGAGTGGTGAAAGTTCTGCCCTTACTTTTTGAACTCAGTTACAAGCATCAGACAAAAATGCTCATTTCCCTCCTAACGTGAGCCATTCACCATTCCATTCTGAGCCAGCAAGCGCTGAACAGAGTCTAAAACCTGGTCTCTGCCACTGCACAAAGAACAATTAACTGGTTAAGAAAATAATTTTATTGCTGTTTGAATCAAATCATACTGTGAATAGAAGAGGAGTAAAATCTTTTCAGACCCATTCCATGTGAAATATTCTCAATTCTCCTTTTGATAGAGTATGATGACAGAATTATTTAATCATGACTTTTGATGTTAACTTTTTTTAGATGTAGCATATATATATGTGTGTGTGTATATATATATATATATACATAATTAAGTTTAGTTCTAAAAATTAGCCTACTCCCCTCATCTTTTCTCATTAGTTTGAAAAACAGATTTTAATGAAACATGTAGTCATGCCCCAGGTTAACCATTCCTATGCTGAAGGTAGCACATAATAGCTCATGTAGAGAAGAATGCTGACAGGACAATGTGTCAAAGATTAAATCAGGGATTACCTTGGTGATGCTTGTTTCTTTGAACAAAACTCTCTTTGTGCTCAGCCAAGTAGTTGTTTAGCTGCATACTTCCATGTTTATTTCATAACATAACGCACTACGAAAATTCGTAAGATTTTGAGGATTGTGATTATTGCATCTTTTCTGTAATTAATAGGGAAATTATAATTACATCCTTACATAAGGTAAGGATATATTTTTTATTTTAAATGTTGTCATAAATACTGCACCATAAAATGTGAGCTCATTATTCCTTTCTACTTTGCACACCAGGAATTGTAATTCTTCAGTGCTTAACAACTCTACCAGAGAGTACATCTACGCTGTACTTCACATCAATACACATTGTGAGAATCAAGCTTAATTAGAGAGGTAGTGTCTCCCCCTGAGCATGAGAAGAAACAGATCTGCAAACAAAATGTCTTTATTCTCCTGGCACCTCTACACACAGGAAATTCCCCTTCTAAACTTGATTCTTGCCTTCATACGAGCCACACCTTCCTCTGATGCTACCCCTGCTATATTATGTTTGATTTCTAAACTAATGTCCTTTTGCATAGTTTGGTTTTGCAGAGGGAAGAAAATGACTGCCTTCACAGAAGTACAATCCAACAACTTTCCTAAGTGAGATAGGAACAATGCCATTTTTCTTACTTATGCACTACATAGATTTTTCAAATACATGCAGATCCAGATGAAATTCCTCTACCAAAATTGCTATCATGTGGGTTTCAGTACTTTTGCACTTGAGTTATAAAGGCCCTGCCAGTGAATCCTATGCTTTAGTAGACAAAATGTCATCCATGTACTTTGGAAAATAAATCATACCAGCCTACTTTTCTGACTAGTAGATGGAAAATTAGTAGATTTAACAATACATTGATTAAAGTGTCCTTCTGTTTGAAAAGGTATAATTTAATATATCACAAAAACACACAATTATTTTTTTTTTTACATTCCCAGATACTTCAGGGAAAGCTCAGTTTCTATCACAGGTTTGTGTTGGGCATTGTTTTTTGCAGGGAGTAGATGTTGAAAAAGTCCAGTGCTTAACATGACCAGTAAAAGACATTCATTCCTCATTTTCCTGTCATTCTAACATGGGAGAACATATACATTGTACTTAAGAGATGGGGCGCTGAGAGTAAAATACAAAGAAAAAATCCTAATTTTTCAAATGCTATTTATGTTCATAAAACCACCGAGGAAATGGAGTCTTATTATTTTACATCACACTTAAATGTGATAAAGTGAGACAGGGGAGATTTCAACTGATTTTAAGCTGAAAAAATTCTCTGTGAAGATAATTAAGCAATGAATCAGGTTGTCCAGAGTGGCTGTGGAATATATGTTCTTGGAGGTTCCCAAGACCTGACACAACAAAGCCCTGAGTGACCTGACTTGAATTCAGTATTGTTATCGTTTGGAGCTCCTCGTTGAGCAAAGGTTGGGTTAGAAACTTCTATGGTCTCTTCTCTCCTGAGTGAACCTATGATTTGTCAATGAAGCAAGGTGTTCAGATCATGATGCATAACACTACATGGCAGCCAGCCTGTAGTTGAGCATGAAACAAATATGTTGCTTTTACCAATAGAAACATTTTTCCCATTTCTATCATTCTGTATTTGCAAATTTTTTGATCCAGTCCCGTCTCCACCAGTGAATTCAGTATGATTTCAAGGATGTGTACTCTCTGGTCCAGGTGATTATTTGTACATGATTTTCTAACACATAAAATTGATACACATGTTTTTAAAGCTTTTTTTTAAAAAAGGGCACCAAAATAAAAAGAAAATAGAAGTGCATTAGATACTTATTTAGTATGGTAGGTTTTGTGATGATTTAAAATAAGTTGGAAAGATTACTGAGAACTGAAGGTGATATTTTTCCACAGACTTAGATGCCTACAACATAGTTAGATACTGGGCTGTTTTCCAAGGTGTCCAATTACTAAGAGCTAATGGGAATTATTTGCTTACCCTATTTCAGTTCTTCTAAAAAATACACCTATCCGCTTACCTTCATTTTAGTGAATGTATGTATCTTTCAAATTAGCCTTAAAGTAACTAGTCTTTGAATTAAAGGCTTAAATTTTGACTTACTTAGTCTAAAATCCTTTTTTTTAACGATCTAATGTTTTAAAATTTACTTCTGTAAAATGTAGCCTTTCTTCTGTCTTGCATCCACTGTTTAATATGAGTGATCAAAACTACTACTTATTTTTGAAAGAAAATAATAATTATCTTGGCCTTATAATTTTAGTTCTCCCTAAAACACAAGTGACCAAAGATCACTATTTGCCAGCATTTTACTGTCCTATATTAAGTAGCCAGCAGATTTTTCTAAAGCAACAAGTTTGATGCACATGTTGTATATCTTATTATCACAGGACTCAAGGTGGAATCTAAAGTATGGGGTTCAGCTGTTCACACACGGATTAGGCTGTGTGAGCTCAAATTTGATGCTGTTTCAATTTGCTGAGGTATTAGTTAGGCATGGACTGTAATACAAGAACCTCACCTTCAGGGCAGGCAACTGGAGACCAGGAAAAACGTTATGGAGTGTCTAATACAATGCTAAATGTTTACATCAAGGAATTGCTCCCTAGTAGCCCTTATGCAAGATTAACTCATCAAATAGTTGACAGGCTTTGTCTATGAATTTCCAACTATTATATTTTCATTACAGCAAAAAAGACCCTACAAAACAAGCAATACAATTTAATAAAATATTTATCACTGGTTTGTATCATCATTTACATATTAAATAGTAAATAATAAGACCCTAGAAAGAAGTTATTCGGTGACTCTCCAATCAATACTAGATCGATTCCACATACTGTTTTCCCTGACAGGTATGTTTTGTTACTCTGGTGATTTTGTAAGGAATTGATTAGAGATTAATTAAAGACCACATTTATTTCAAAATCCCTGTAGTTACCCAGAATTACATTAGAGTCCACAATTGCTCCAAGGAACTATTGTATTTAATTCTGCCAGTTATATCACAAATTTTGTTCTTTGGTCAACATTCTGCCCACAAAAACTTAACCAGCAAATGCAAACACTGTGGGTGTGTCCAATGGATAAAACACCTTTTCCAAGGTGGAAGATACAGCAAAGTGCTCTTTCATTAATAATTCCTTCCATCCTTCATGGGTTTGTAGCATATGAACAGCGACTACTTGGGAGCTTCCCATATGAGTTTGATGTCACATAATTACGTGGGTCCAGAACAGAATATCACATCACGTGTTACATCCTACTTGCAAGCACACAGAGGCACGGAGTGAGGTTCATCTCCCTTTCAAGGAAGCCATCCAGGTCTGAGCTTTCTTTTCTAATTAAAGAGGTGGAGAAAACCAGTCAGCAATTCTGCTGATCTTTCTGTCTGTGAGTGTCATGTACTTTCTTCTAGAGATGCCTTCTTTTCCGTGGACTACACAGCAAGCGTTGGGTGGCTGCATCTTATTTCTAGATGCTGAATTTGGCCAAATGAATCCTTTGCATACCTTCCATATTACAATACTTCCGTATTTTGTGTTTCTTGTTCCATGAACCACCAACAAATAATAAAGTCTTTTCAGGGAAAGTAGATTTCTGCTGTCTGCAGTGAAGATATGGAGGAATAAAATTACAGAGGCTTAACAAATAATAATGTAACAATGTCTGTCCAAATGTGAAATTATAAAACCCCAACAAACTGAAGACATTGCTTAAGCAAATGTTTAATTATTTGTATTGAAGTTTATAAATGTTTTAATTATTCTTTAAGGGAATATCATTTATTTTAATTATGTGATCTATCTGGTTTCGGTGGTGGTGCCATTTGTAAGTGATAGTGATTTTTTTCCTAACAAATTAATATGTTGTTTCTTCTAAATGATGACTTTCACATTAGATTCTGTAAATAGGAAGAATATTGATTTTTTTCTTTTCAGTGATCTCCTTTTTTATTGTATTTTAATTGATTTCACTTGAAATAAATAAGCTGCATTCATTTGAAATGTAATCTGTATGCAAATCTATCTTATTCATTTGCTTAGATGTCAGAAGCTTTATTTATGTTAGCAACGAGGTCTGACCTTTAGGTTTCTGTGCTTGAAAAATTGCATTGCCCTGTAACATTTTACAGGTTCCTGAGTACTTCTAAAAAGAAAGTGGCCTTGAAAAATAGTAACAGCTCAATGTTAATGTTCACTGCTCAAAAAAATGAGGCCTTTTTTTTAGTGACCAGCTTATCTGACTAACAATTGCTCGCTCAAATGTGACAATCTTTGAATCTGAATATTTTTTTAAGCTTTAGAGAAAACCGTAAAATAAAATGAGAAAAAATGTTAATGTTATATATATATAATATAATATATACAATATAATATA
>VYXB01004610.1:296583-371220 GCA_013397135.1 Pachyramphus minor | reverse complement strand
ATTTTAACTATGAAATCATTACGTCAGCAGAGGATGAAGTGAAATTTCTGTCTTTAATAGAGAACTAATCTTTCCATGACTCAACGTATCTAATAGATTTACGTAGTTATTAGATAAGTTTAAGTATGATGATACACTTTTAAATGCATAGGAAAATATTTAGGTACAAGTCTATGGTTCCAGAAAGAAACTGTAAGTGAATCTACAGTTTATTAATATAAGTAATTCATAAATTGACAATTTCTCTCCATTATCATAATTTCTTGTTCTTATAAACTATAGAGACATACCATCTACTCTACCACATTTTCTGGGAAAATAAAGAAAACATGCCTTCAGAAATTAATTTTCTAGCTCTCCCTGGGCACAAACACTAATTATTCTACAGAAAGCAAGTGCATTAATGTACAATTTCAGAGAAAACTCAGGTGTTGCTTCTGGCAGATACTGGAAGAACATTACAGAGTTGACAACATGTATATTTTCCTACCATATTCTGAGGATAATCAAATCTTTGTTTCTACAGAAACTTCAATAACTAGCAGATATTTTGTGATTTTTTTTCGTTACTCAATTGTTCATATAAAACAAATAGCAAGAAAAAAACTTTTTTTTTGTCTAGGAGAAATATAATTTGGAATTTGTATTTTCAAATTTTTGACTCAGGAGACAAATGAACAATTTTGGAACTGATCAGAAAATGAAATTAAAAGGAAATATTAAATCAAATCAATGCTTTTGATGAATTCAGCATTTTTAAAGTTTTAGTTGGATGTACTTAAGGTTTTCTCATACAGTACATAAGGATGACTGCTAATGTGTCTGTTCCATAATGAGTCACTGGAGCAGTGGACTCTACATACACTTGCAAACTTCACAAACTGCAAAAAAAAAAAGCCCCAATTTTTTTAAATTTGCTGTTAAATACAAATGTATTTGTAGCATGCAAATAGGACTTAACCTAGAGCTCTAAACATATAGTTTCAATTGTCACCATTGACTTCTGGAACTATCCAGCTACTGTTGCCTCTCCTGGAAAAACAAGACAAAATATTATTAAAGGGAGTGGGGATTTTCCCCCTTAATGCATAAATTTCTTATTCACCAGAGAGTCTGCAAGGTGTAGTGGTGACCATACAAAGTGCAAGAACCGAGAGAAACCCTTTTAATAGAAGAAGATGGACTTCTGAAGTTGTCTCCCTGGAAACAGAGCTACATCTGCTTGTGGGTCCCTTTCAACTCAGTGTGTTCTCTGATCCTGTGATCTAAGTTCAAGTGTGTCTGCTGCAGAGAGCTGGGTAGAACCTGTGATTATTTATGTTGCACTCTAACTTAACTGCTCCTTCTGGAAAATGCACCTAGTTAAAGCTAATTTAAAAGGAGTTCTGGCCTTTTCACATAAGATAACAAATTAGACATGCTCTACACATACAATCACTCTGCAGACTGGAGTTTCTCCAGCTGCTATAGCAGAGTACCAATTAATCAATTAACTTTAATTAACTTGGAGAGAAAAGAAAATAGAATAATGAAAACACAGTTCCTGCAAAATCAAACAGAAGATGAAACACAAGGGGTTAGGGGAGCATTTTTAGATTCTTTGTGTGTCCCTATTTAGAGTATTATAAAGGGACTAGAGGCTGAGGGTGACTGTGAGGCCAAACCAGGCAGATCACCACATAAAGCACACCAGCCTGGGAATATGTGAGGAGATACAGCTGAAAGCTGGAATGAAGAAGATGGAGCTAAGTAAGAGAGAAGTGACATAGGCCAGATGGACAGAGATAGATACAAGGGAGGGAAATGAGTGGAGATGATCGAAAGAGTATTTGAAAACTCCTATGAAAGAAGCTGCTCCTATTGTTTCTTTCTGCTCCACCATCAGCAATAAATTTTGTTACTATAAGAAAACCAAGGGGATTTATCCCATGGAAGCCTTTCTGTAAAGCTTATGGGATAATGAATATCTAGGATTCTCTCTTTGATGTCAGAATTTCTACGCATTTCTACTCATAAACCTTGTATTTCATACAAAGGGCTGGAAGTGCCATTTACCTAGACACTCTGAAAAACCCAAGCCACAACAAAATCCGTATTTGAGGAATTCCTTAGATGACAGCAGACTTTTCATCCTGTAAGGTTTGGATTGCACATCTAAGAAATATTATTTCTTGATTTCATGAAATCCATGAAGTTTTGATGAAGTTGTGGTATTTTTCACTTTCACAGACAGCAAAATTACATGATCATGCAATTAAAGATTACATTATAATTCAGCTAATACAGAAATAAAGGTTTTCAAGATATATTTTACTTCTAAGGATTTCTCTTTGTGACTTTATTAATTTTTTTTTCCACTCATCCTAGACGAACTCTCCAGGTTCTCTGTGCCTCTACTACCTCTTCCTACATTGATCTAGAGCTGCTTCTGTGACAGAAAAATAACTTGTCATTTCTTAGCTGGGATGAGAGAGTTCCAGTGTGCTGATCAACAAAACAAAACAGAAAAGAGAAAGCCTGCAAATACATCAGAGGAGAAATGTGAAGTCTTTTAGCACAGAATCAGACTACGACTCTAGAAAGATGGAGAGCTGTTTGGCAAACAGTTCATTTGAAAAAAGATAACACATTCTAAGACTACAGATAGCAACCTAAATTCTCCTCTTTAAAAGCATGGTATTGATACTGTTTCCATTCTTGTTGTCTCCAGAAAACTTTGTGGAGAAAGTTTTATATTTGTGCACACGCATAGTGTATGTGTGTGTAAAACTGATTATTGCAAACTTGTATTTTTATTTTTAGATCCCTGTGATAAAAGATCCTTGGTCTCTTCTTCCACCAATTCTCCCAGTTGGGCTCTTGGTTGGACTACTGGTATTTTTTCTTGTATAAAATTATAGTGTTCTATGTAAAAGCTGGACACTTTTTTTCAGATTTGCTAAGAAAAGGGATGAAGAAGTGCCACTGCCTCTGATTTTAGTCACGAAGATGAGGGAGAAATTTGTAAACTACCTTTATAAAAATCAGTATCCTTCTGAAAGACCTCATTCTAATTTGTGTTGTGACAAGCAAAGAAGATTCTACACTAAAATAGTTTTTGGACATTACTCATAAGAAAGTAAGAGAGGGAAAGTGCACAGAAGTGTAGAGCAGATCTCAACTATAAGTCTACAGCTGCAAGTTGTCAGATAGAGAGGAACTGAGAGAAGAAGCATTTTGACAAATGAGACATTTTCTACATTAAGACGGTCTTGGATAAAGATTACTCTGCAGCCCTGTTGCCAAAATTGGCAGATAAACGACGAAGTTCTGTGGCAGCTCATATATGCTAATGACAAGCAAACATCATTTAATGCTGGAGAAATGTCAGTACCTATATTTGGTCCACAGTCCAAAAAAGATGTGAGTAACTATTTTAAAATGTAGCATGCAATGGCAGTGACTTGATCCTTTCAAATATTTTACTTTGTGCATTTTATATATTCTTACACCATTTGCATTTGGTAAGATTTTCAAAGAAATAATATAAAAACAGTAGAGATTTAAACAGAAGAAAAAATGAGCAAATTTCACTTTACCCCCTCTTAAAGCAGTGTATAATGATATAACAATAATAGCTATAAAAAAAACCCTTTATTATACTTTGATTCAGTTGAAAAACTACCATGAACTTGAGGTTATTCACCAATTCCCTGTGTACAGTTTCTTTCTGAAGTGAAAAGTTATAGCAAGGCAAGATGAAATTTCTCAGTTTAATTTTTCTAATATTTCTTAAGTGTGGACACTTAATAACATTCCTTAGCTCTATGGAGAAGACTCCTACTTTCCTAAATCTGAACACCCATCTGACATACAGCTGAACAAGTCCAGTACAAAGTGCATGAGCATCTTAGGATAAAGTCTTAAAATTTAGGCCTCTTTCCTGACTGCATTTGACCTCCACATAAATCACTCAATTTTCTTGTTAATACTCTTCCACTACTACACTGAAAGTTGTTTATGTTTTTCAGTCTTAAATACACACACACACACACACACACACATACACATTCTATCCAGTGCTCACTAAATCATAGAAAATATAAATCTTCATGGTAAGATCCTTATATCTATAGTAGTCAGCATCAAAAAAGGCCACATGTGCTTCCCTAATATACATTTGCTCCAAATGCATCAACAGGTCTTCTGCTCTGTCTCTAGCAAGTCCATCATTCAGTATGGTTGCACTTCCAAGGAACACATCTATAATGCATGTTACCATCAGTTTAAACAAGACTAGCTTTTCATTGTATTTCCCTGTATACTTCTCACATCGCTTCATAAGTTTTTCTAGCCAGAAAGCACAACTAGTTCAAGCTCTCTTTTAGCAGAGGCTGTTGAATTATTACCGCTTGTATGTGTTAAATTTACCACTGAAAGTCTAGATTTTCAATGTGAAGGTAACAAGAGATGAGGAACCTGTCATCAACTGGCAGCTTGCTAACCTTTGAACCTCTTCTTGTTCCCAGTTCCACTTCCAGAGAACATAGGGGAAGGAGCAGTTTTCTCTAACTCCATGTTCTCAGAGATCTACATTTTTGTTGCGTAAACTGAGGCACAAAAAGTGCCCAGGGAAGAAGAGAATAGCACACAGTGTGCAAGAAAGAGCATAAGTACTTAAACAATACTAATAGTGGGGAAAGATGCCAATCCACATATAAAGTCTTACAGAATAAATATGTGGCTTGCCTTAATACTTCATATTCTGGTTTTCAGAAGTCTAAATTTAATAACTTCTTACTCTCTAAGTGAGCAAGACATGATTGAGCAATTTCAATTGTGTCAACAGCATTTTAAAGTAATTATTAAAATGACATCCTTTTATTAGGTTTTTAATCCACAGTGTGCTGTAAAAGTGATTAAAGAGGAACATCATGAAGCTAGTATTGCAATTTCTTCATATGGCACAAGGTATGTGTTTTTGAAAGGTGCTACAGGCACTTGATTTCATCATCAACATTAAATAATTGTAAACCCCTCCATTATAACCTAGCAAACCATTAAACAGAGTCCTTAAATGGATCTGAGAAAATGCAATTTTGCAAAGTGATCTGTGGAATAAGTGGGAAATAACAGTAGCTCAAAATAGTCATCACCCAGGAAAAAAACAAAAATAGCTCCTGTTTCCTTGCTAGAGTGATGGTAAGAAGCATGAACCCTTTTTTGTTTTGGGGGTAAAAAGTGATCTTGTCACATATATGTGGATCAGAACGATTCCAGACACTGGCAAACACCTGTAGAGATGGATGAAGAATCAGCCATCCTGCAGAATAGCCACAAGAAGGTGGTTAATAGGGAGAAGGGAATTAATTTATCAAGCATACTAATCAGCCACTTCTGTTTCTAGGATATTCTTGAACACTAGTATTTTCATTTCTTGGTATGATTTTGAACAGTTCAACTTAAATTTTCTGAAAGTGTGAATCTCCCTTTTAACTTGCCATTTTTCTGCAACATCCTAATGGCTCAAATTGAAAAGCTGGACACGTCAAATAATTAAGGGAAGCTTACTTCAATTATAAATGATACAGATTATAGATAAAAGTTATTATGATACAATTATC
Source organism: Pachyramphus minor (assembly GCA_013397135.1). Classification (NCBI taxonomy): domain Eukaryota; kingdom Metazoa; phylum Chordata; class Aves; order Passeriformes; family Tyrannidae; genus Pachyramphus; species Pachyramphus minor. The sequence goes on along the minus strand of VYXB01004610.1, from coordinate 365,617 downwards.
AATAAAAGCTCTATATTTTTCTTCTTAGAAAATATATTTTTCCCAAATACTTGCAGGCACTTTTGAATCCTTTTATGACTTTGCCAAAGAAACACTGAAGCAGAGTGTATCTCTGAGACCACTGCTTTGCAGTGTTGTAGGAGAGTCCACAGGTATTTCAGACTTGGCAGGTAAAGCAAAAATAGAACATATCAAAAGCAAATATACTGGGTAGAGAATGTATTTTACTCAAATGTGAGTTGACTTCATGTATATTCTGCTTTTTTCCCAGCAATTTTTTTGCCTAACAAATGTATTGAAAGAATTCAATGAGAGGTTAAAGGCTGCTTGATGAGATAAAACCTTGCAGGTTTTTTTTTGGCTTACGAGGGCATAATATACCAGCAATGACATTCTCAGAACACATGAACCCTATTTTAATGTGATTTATTGTGACAAACTTGCTTAAACAAAACATTTTTCTTATACTAACATCAGAAAAATCGTAACATAGAGAGTTTAATTCAAACTTTTCTGACAAACGTAATTTTTCAAATATTTATTTGTAAACTCTATCAAGTTTCAAAGACATTTATGCAGACAACAAATATTTAATAGTGTTACTTGTTTTACAATGTCCTGATCATAGAGATTGTTCATAAAAACCTGATCTATTATTTTCTCTTCTTAGCTTTTCTTTTGTCCTTTAGCCATTCATAGTGCCCTAGCTAAAAAGGCTGGAGAAGTTGTCTGTTCTAAAGGAGTATGAGATCAGCTATCCCAAACTGTAACAAAAAATAATGAAATCAACCTTGTAATTTATAATTGTATGTTACTTAAGCTTAGAAATATTTCACTGAAATATTTATCCCTTTACTTCTCTTTTTTTAAACATGCAGAAACTATGCTATCAAGTTAAATGTCATCTGGCATAAAAGTAACCTTTCATTCTGAAAAGAAAAGTTCTAATTTTCATGACTTTAGGACTTAGAAATTGTGATTTGAGTAACAAGTTAAATAAAAATGTCTTTTTGAATTACTAATATCTCCTTTCCAATGAATAATTTACTTGAAAAATTTCTAACCATCCCTCTCATCCAATGTTCTCTTCCTTGCCCTGTTAACTTGTAACAATGTTTTCCCCACTATATTCAAATTCTATCATATGGTAATAGCTTCCAAACTATAGAGGAGGACAAATGGCAGAACAATACTCAGAATATTGAAAGAAGAATGCATGGTTCAAAAAGGAAACATGCAACTTTTTACTTTGAATTCCAGCTCCGACACTACAAAATGGCCCACTTCCAGGCTCTGTATCTATGTTCCACTTAGATATCACATTGGATCTTCCATAAATGGAAAACAGAAATACAAAGCAATAGAAATGTACAACCTGATAATTTCCCAGAAAAGGAAAACTCAAGGTATGGATACAAGCCTAACTGTACAAACGAATGGTAAATTTTGAAAAGCAAAGAGATTATAAAAAAACCCAAAAGCAAACAGAACAGGGTTTTTTGTTGGTTTCTTTGTTTGGGGTTTTGTTTGTTTGTTTGTTCTTAATTAAAGCAAATTACCAATAGAAAGCAGAATTTTTCTAAAAGCAATTATGTCCTGATGGGCTGCAAAACCGGCAATTAGTGTGGAGATGTGATTCTCACCCCCATGAGGGAATGGTGAGGACTCTGGGCTAGAGAGGTCATCAGTCAGGTGACAGCCCCATGTTTGTAGACTCTACAGTGAGGCTGAGAACAGAATTAAAAAGGGAATATTTTTAATTATCCCGAGGGGAAACTCATTTTGCAATTTGTGAGGAGGAGCAGCCTTCTCCTTGACTGTTACAGATTAACAAATTTCTGCCTTGGCATTTGAAACTATTATAAGGAAAAAATATATATAAAAAAAAAAATAAAAAAAAACAACAAACTGAAAAAAACCCCAACACATTAGGAGGAAGTTCTCAACACTAATTGTTTTTGTTGTTGTTGTTTTCTCTCCTCTCTCTCCTTCCTTTTTCCTTGCAGATGCATTTTACATATGACATCAACAAGATCAGTCTCACCAAGAAGTTGTTTCTGAGACGTATTTCAAAAATAGTGTAGGTCTTATTAAATAAGAATGTATTTACCATTGAAAATTCATTGGATTTTGTTTGAAAGGACCAAAAGAAATTTGTGGTTTTACTATTCATGAGAATTCTGCTCCACACAGAGGTTTCTAGCTTATTTTCAGCCCATGAACTCCCACTAATGCAATATTTTTTTTTTTTTTAGAGTTCATACTGGATCTTTACCATTAGTCTTCCAAAATCACATTTGTGCAGCTGAGCTATTTTTCAAAATACAAAAGGACCCAAGAGATCACTGTGGAACTCTAAAATACCTAGTTTCTTAACAGCTTTTCTCTTCTTGATACAGGTTTGCACGAATTTTCTCTCTCAGCTTGTTCCTTATACAACCTACTGTTTGAAAAGATTTTCGCATAAAATACAACTCAGGAGGAAATAATGTATATTAAAAATAGCAGGGATTTAGAATACATGAAAGGCCTACACTCACTTGTATTTATTTGTATTTACTTTTAAAGCCTTCATTCCAAGATGTAGAAGATTTTATGAAATACAGAATAGCAAAACCATAGCCTACAAACTTACCAACCACCTTTAGCTGCATATTTCCCCACTAAGTTTCACATAAAGCTGTTTTCTACAGAGATTAACTGGTTTTTTTTCTTTTATATTTTCTTAATATCTCATTTCAACTCACTATGGGAAAAATGAAGAATATTATATTATTACCTCAAAGTCATCAGATTAGTCAGTCACAGCAGAATAGTGAATTCCTAAATCTAGGGTACCTGACAGAAAAAACCAAGCCACCCTGAAAAGTAAATTAGTATCATGTTAGTTGTATTTCATGTTGAATGAAGTATGGAATGAAGTATGCAAATAATGATGAACTTATGCAGCAAATAACACTTTGCTTTGAAGGGAATTTCAGTATTTGAGACTTATAATATTCTAATTTTTTTCCATTTGACATTTTGGCTTCTCCCTCTAAGAGTCAAGTTTATCAAAAAAGTTTTTTCTTTTTCTATGCTTTAACTTCTCTCTTGCTCTAGCACATCTTTGGATGCATTATTTTTTCTACCCTGATGGCCAGTATTCATTGGTTTCATGGCTTGGCTTCATGAATGAAGATTTGGGAAGGGCTCTACCCGCGCTTGCTGCAGGCGCTGATGGCTGAAAAGGCCAATGTGGGACAGACAAGTCCGGTTGCAAAAGGCACAGCAGAGAGACTCCCCAGGGGGTACTGACAAGACGCAATTCTTTCCGTGTTGTCTTTTCTCCTCAAGAGTGATCTTGCGTGAGTTCTCAAAGGAGGCAGCAGCGTTATAGATAATGTGTCTCCAGGCCTCCTGATTGGAGGCCAGAGTAGACCAATGGTGACGATCAATATGGTCAAGGCTGAGATGTTGTTTCAGGGNGGTAAATGACCCATGACTCAGACCCGTACAAAAGAGTAGACAGTACAATGGTTCTGTAAACACTGATCTTCGTACTTTTCTTCAGGTGTTTATTTCACCAAACTGTGGGATGGTCACAAAGTAATTTCCAGGATTATGTGTATGCCTGGACCTTAGACTGAAGTTTAACATTTTTGTCTTTCTGAAACTTTTTCAGAATTACTTATAAGGAAAGACTACTGCAGACACAAACTCTTTTTAAAAAATATTGAGAAAGAAAAAGTTGTTTAGAACTTTATCTTGCCATTTCCAAACCAGAAAAAAAAAAAAGTTGAATTGAAAAATAATGAATAAAATGAAAAAATAAACCCTACTATTAACACAAAAATGTTGGGCTCTGTTTCATTCTGAATCAAGATCCAATGAAACATTTTGCCTTGTCCAACATATTTTAAAATAAATATGGATAAAACTGAATTTTTCATGTCTTTGACACAATTAAAAAACACTGAAAAGAAAATCCTGCATTGTAAATGTTGTCAGCAGGTTTTTCTAATATAGCAATACAAAGTACAAGCTTTTAGAATGACATTTTTATTATAAAGGTTTGTGGTTCTAGAGGTCACGGTAGAGTGAAGTAGTCCCAGCATCCTCACTCTCTTTTCTTCCCAGTGGGGGAAAAAAAAGGATAAAACTGTACAGTTTAATATAATGGTCATAGATATGTTGTATCTGGGCTCTGCTGGCAGTTTTTCGGGAGCATGGCACCACTGAAAAGGCCCAGCTAACCTAACAGAGTATGGCTTCAGGCAATCAGTGTTCTCAGCAGACAGTGAAATGGAGTAAAATAGATTCCCTAAGCTCAGATTTCACCTTCCTTTCTTTTGCAATCACTTTGATTAATATAAGCTCTTGATCATTTCTGCCCTGTGCCCAGCACAGTGCACATGGTGCCACAGCCCACACAGAGCAGGATATCCAGAGTGGTGTAGTGCCAGCAACAACATCTGAGAAACAAATCCGCCACCTGGTCACCTCCTGACATTTCTTGAGCATTCCTCTGTTACTCAGCGTGCCAGGTCCCTCTGTGCTTTTCTACAGTCAGTGACTGAACTATCCTAGTACCTACCCTAATTAGCCAAGATGGATCAGTTTTAAAATGTGGAAGCTACATTATTATTAAGACAAATCATTTGGTTCCCTCTAATTTCATCAAATTAAACAGAAAACCAGATTCATCAGTGAATAAATTAGGCAAAAAGCAAAATGCACAGTAGACATTCACACCTTATAATCAGTTTTTTACACTGAGAAGAAAACCTGCTGCAATTGCACAGTTGTTTTGTTTTCAGAAGTTCTTGCTCGAACTTAGGGGAATCAGGTTAGAGTTCAAGTGATATTAAGTATTTTCATTAGTGATAAAACATATATATATATATATATATATATTTACACACACACACACACATACATATGTATTCACCTCAGCTCAACAAAGCTGTAAGCCTGGACTTTAATTTCTGCCTGCTTCGTAAAGTGCATAAAAGCATGTTTAACCGTTTAAAGGCATGTAGAAGAACTATTTCCTCTGATGTTGGCTGTGCTGGTATTGCCTGGGATAGAATTAATTTCTTCATAGTAGCTAGTGTGGGTCTATTGTTAGGATTTCTGCTGGAAGCAGTACTGATAACACTTGGATATTTGAGCTATTGCTGAGCAGCACTTGGCACAACGTCAAGGCCTTTTCTGGCCCTCACAACCCCCTCCAGTGAGAGGGCTGGGGATGCACAAGCAGTTGGGAGGGGACAGAGCAGCGACAGCTGACCCCAACTGACCAAAGGGATATTCCATACCACATGGCACCACGTGCATATAGAGCTGGGTGAAGAGAGAGGAATGGGGGAACATTCATAGTGATGTGTCTATCTTCCCAAGTCACCAGTACATGTGATAGAGTCCTGCTCTCCTGGAGATGGCTGAACACCTGCCTGGCCATGAAAATTGGCGAATGAATTCCTTGTTTTTCTTTCCATGGCTTTTTCTTTACCTCTTAAGCTGTCTTTATATCAACCCCCATGTTTCCTTAATTTTACTCTTCAGATTCTGTCCCCCATCACACCAGGGGGGAGTGAACAAGTGGCTGCATTGGACTTAATTGCTGGCTGTGGTTAAACCACAACACTGGCTCATTTTGCTGCTCACAGAAATAGCAATTAAATATTTGCTAAATCTCACAGTTCTCACTTATTTAGTACCAGTTTAAGTAGTCCAAGATGCATGAAATAGGAGTGATCTGTAGTGATTTACATGTGAGTGAGTGTGTTAGGAAAACATTAACCTGGTTTTAGTCTAGTCATTATTGCACTTAAAAAATTGCAAACATCCCTTACAAATAGCAAAGTGACATATCCTATGTGTACTTAATGAACTTCCTACAAGCAGAAAATGGGGTGAGGGGTGGACATTGTGTGTTTACTCACTTATTCTGTTATCCTTTGCCAGCTGACCTATACCACTGAGATAGGGGGATTGTAAAGTTTGAATTCTGGAAAGAATTTCGTTCTTCTGTTTTGGACAACAGGGATTGTCCATCTTCCACTACTTGAGACCAAAAGTTCTCATGATCAGACTACTGTGTTTATGCTATGTGTTTCCCCTGTTTTAAGCTGGCCACACAACCATGCTGATATATAGTTTCTGGTTGTGCACCCACATTCCCTCTGAATACTTTCTTCTTTGCCCTTTTTTGCTCTTCAAGTTTGCCCATCATCTTAGGAAATGTTGCGCCTGACCTTTTCAAAAGGGCAAGGCTATAACTATGTTTATATACCACAGATACCACAGGCCTCAGACTAAATGTCCAACTCTGTTTCAACAGTGGTAGAAATAAATATCTTATAAACTTTATCAACACTTCTCCCAGCTGGCAATCAAACTGTGTCATGGTGTCGTGGTGAAGACAGACTTTGCTTCTTCACCCACAGAACACACTTCGCAAAAACGATGTTCTTCTACAACACATGAACCTCTTCAACCTTGTCAACTAAATTCTATCCTGCAGTTCTTCCTGTAATTTCTGCTATTTTTACAACTTCAAGTATTTGTTTGCATTGCACGTGCAGGAATTCTGTATTTGCAGTTTGACTGCATATGAATTTTACAGCCTATGCATATATCCAAAAATGAACTTTACTGAAAAAAACAGCAGGTACCTTCCATTCAGTCTTCCTACTCTAAAAGGTACAAAGATCCAAGATCTTTTTGTCAGGTGGGTTTTCTTTTCCATCCCTCATATGTTGAAGGTGGCAATGAAAAATTTGAAAATCTTTTCATTCAGCTGGAGCTGAAATATGTGTATTTGTGTCTGTGTCTTTCTGTGTGCATGTAAATATATATGCATGTCAACTGAGGAAAAATCCCCATATTTATCTTCATAGAAATTTACTGATAATTACATACAAACAAAGTTGGGGAGGAATTCAGATCAGAATCCCACGAACTGCAGGGTTAGGCAAAATATATAACATTAAAATAGAGTAAAATGTACATCCAACCTTACTGATTAAGATTTAAATAGGTAATCATCTTGTCTATATTTTTACTTTTTGTCACTTGATAAACAATCATAAATGCAAAAAGGAAAAAAGTCCCCCCCAAGGCCATTTCAAGTTGTATTCAATGAAACTAACCCTCATATTTGGGCTTCCTTATATAAATTATTATATACTTCTTATTCCCAGTATTAAATATGTTACATGCAGTTACATGACTGCAGGAACAAAAACTTGAACTTCAACAAATTTAACAAGGACTATTAGTGTTGAATGTCAGGACTAAAATACACTTACAGGAGAGGCACACATTGTGATTGCACATGGAAGATCATTGTACATGGCAGAGTTAGTGATCCACAGAGCAGTTGACCCAAGCAGTTTTTGGATAAACTATTTGACTAATCATGAAGAACATGATTAGTCAAATGACATCAAGTCTTCCCTTTATCTCGGGTTTGTGTATATCTAAGAAAATACTATCTAAAGACCACAACATTCTGAATACCTTCCTGGACTGGATCTGCACACTGTGCTGTGCCCTGACTGGAGAGCCCCAGAGCTGCACAGCTCAGGGTTTCCAATATCTGAAGGAATGTAAATTACTCTCTTCTTTCTCTTTTTTATTGCAGCTCGTGTAAATAGTAGTTTAATCCAATACCTTATGGACTACCTTTTTTTTTTTTACTAGGATCCATTAGGAACTATAGTACAGCATCAGGCCTCTTATTGCAAGTCTTACCTTAAAGAAGGAGAAGGAATAATTTTCAAATGTCAAATAAACAATGTTTGCATGTTTTCTCATTCATTAAGAGCTCATTTTATATGTTGTTACATAACATCCATTGCTACATATTCCATAAATATTTGTAAATTATATAAAGGAAAATAAATAAACGATTAACAAATATATATCGTAGATGAATTGAAGTATTGTTAGTTAGCATTAGTTAGTATGTTAGTAGTGTCAGTTCAGCTCAGTAAATCGGATTTCCTGGAAGTGATTTGCTTTTATTTTAAAACTTACAAGGTCACCTTTCAGTAAAAAGGTACAGGACTTTTTGTCACACTGAGGACATTCTGTTAACTCACAGCAATATGTCTGATTTAGATTAAGTAAAAGGTAACCAAAATAGGATTGGAAAAAACAAGTGAATTAGATAATAGCTGTGGGATGTGAGATACATCTGCAGAATGAGCAGGTAATAGCTAAAATGAAAAAAATTCCAAGGAAAAATTACATTGCCTCATACAGTATCCCAAAGTGATATTTTTATACATTTTACTGTATACTTTTACATTCATTTTGTTCTTTTAGAAAAGAACAAAAAAAGTGATTTATAAGATGATTAAACTTATATAAATAATTTCCATGTTCACATACAATTATATAACCTTTAAGCTTTAGGAAACTTTCTCACCTATTGAAAAATCTGACTACTGGGGGGAAAAAAAGAGTCAACTAAATGTGATACTAAATAAACTGTTCCATTTGCTAAAAACAAACAAACAAAGGTTGAAAAATGGATTAGTCTTCATTTGCATGAATAAATGGAGTTACAGTCCAATTACCATCCTAATCTAATTACTACTGAACAGATCTCTGAGTACATCTGCAGCCTTTTTGGTCAGAACTGAAAGAGAAAACAGAGAAATATGTGACTGCATTTGTATTGTCTAGATCCCTTAGGCATCTGCAATCTAATTTGTTTTGTAAGACTGAGCAACAACAAAACTGCTTCAAATGGTTTTGCCTAATAATTGTCTCACGGGGCTGTTACATTGCCCTCACCTATCAAAGCCCATAGGGCATTAGCTGTAATGCCTTCATTTCAGCCTAGTACTCTGTGACCTCAAAGGAATTCTTAGTTTTCCTGTTTAGGAAAATTTCTGGCTCCATATGCCATCAAGGTTTGATATAATTTGGGCCTATTTGACATAATCTCTCTTGTAAACTTTCATTTCCTTTCTCTTTGTGAAAATGGAAATAGGGCAAGGGAGAAAACCAGTTCTTGTCATACTGAACAATATAATATTAAGTGCTTAACCTTTTCTAATGTGCTTGAAGCTTCAAAAAATAAATAGCTGCTGTCCTTGTTTTAACCATTCTTTAATGAGATATTACAGTGCACACAATCCCAGATTTTATATGAGATTATACCAGATTAAATGACTCTGAAAGACAATGCAGATACTTTAAAACTATTTATTTTTACTTACAGGGAAGTTGTTGACAAGAAGTTCAACACATCCTTAAACATTCAGTGTACACATTCAAGCCTGGATTGTGTGTATTAAACCTGTTGGATAAAATCCATTTGCAGTCTCCAAAACTGATTCCTGTTGTGAAAACTTGAAGACTCGGATGTCACGTTTCTTTGTGAGTCTTGGCTTTGGCCCACCATTATGGCTATGGAACACCATATTTTGCATTCTGGCCTTTAAAAAACACAATCATCCACCATGGGTGAATGAGCCCTCCTAGCTCAGAGCAAAGAGGGGGCAGGTGTGGGCTTCAGCCTCTCATAGTGCAGGGGGCAGAGTCCACATGTCCCACAGCGTGAGTTAGTGCCATGAACCAAGAAGCCTTCAGGTGATAGCAGGGTTACAGAGGACTGAAGAAAAGCAGTACTAAACTCCCATTTTGGTTTAAAATGGACACATAACGTCTATTCCATTTTTAAAAGTAATAACTTAGGTACCTAAATAGAGACAACCCAACAGCACAGCGCATTTCTACATTCACAAGTTCTATACTGAAGACCCTCAAGGAGTAAAAAGCATTAAGATGTCACCTCTGATTTCTGTATTCAACATTTCCTATTGACTGAAAGTTTAGCATGAAAGCTATTATAATTTTCTTTCCCTGAAAAAACACTTTCCAGACTTCAGACAAGAAAGAGTCTAATTACCCTTACCAGTTCATCACTACAGACCCAGTCTCTCAGTACTCTGGAAACAGTAAGACCAAAAAGTCCTAAAAGTCACCTTCTAAGGCAGGAAGGGTTTATTAAACTTGCACAGTAAATAGAGATCTCTTCTTCCAAAATTTTGAACTATTCCACAAGCTGTGACCACTTTGAGCCCACACATCTCTGTGTGCTTTCCACAGAAACAAGGGCACAGAGATAAGATTGTATGTTATCCATCTTGCCTTCATGAGAACAGGCTGCAACCCAGACATTGCTTAAGGAGATAGAAGCTGGTAACTGTCCCAATATACATAGTAGAAACATAATCTCAGAGTACCAGATTGCCCCCCCTAAAATTACAGAAATATGGCATTATTAGGCTAATATGGCTAAAATTTCAGTAGTGAGATCTACCGGGTGAAACTTCAGAATTTCATTTAAGCTTAACTCTTCTCTTATATAGTTTATATTATATAATTCTAAGGCAAAAGTACTGCAGAGGCTAAAGGCTAAAAATTGATTGGTATGCTATCTGATTCTATCAAAAAGGATAGTATTAACAATTTTTTTTTGCTTTTATCTAACTGACATTTTAACCCTGGATTGTGAGATTACATTTTTCTTAAGAAGCCTAAGTATGATCTAATACCCAGTGAGGAACTTGGCAAATACAGAAAGAAAAACTGGGACCAGTCATAAAATCAATATGAAAACAGATTTTACCAATACTGATCCTACAAATCCTTCCAGGCAATGACAAGCTCAGTAATTAGATATCTGACCTTTCCATTGTTCACAATCTTGAGTGTTCAACTTTCCACATTACACATTACTGTTATTTTTAATGATTACATGATCCAAATGCACAGCATATTAACATTCTGCCTAGGAATCAAAGTGTTCCTTCTCTCACCATTTTTGTCAGTTTGTCAATTTGCATACGACAATATTCCATGTTTACATGAAATGGCCCATATTTTTAGCTCAAACTTGCAATCATTCAGAGTAAATTTTTCGTGTCCATCATTTCATTGCTGCAAGGTGTTGCATCAGAGAGGAATGATGAATTTAAGATTAGCAGAAAACATTCTAACAAAATAAATCATTCATTCTGCTCTAAACTCCACATTTTGACTAGTTTAACTGTGCAGGATATAAAGTTTGCTTCCTCAAGATTTTTTTTTCAGCTGAAAAAAATGTTCTGAATAAATAGATAATTATTATCATGAATAATAATTAATATTATTCAGAAAGTAGAAACTGCAATAAAAAAATTTGTGTATGTCCCCACATAAGTATGAAGGACCATTTATAGCAAGGAAATGGAAGTGTACTTCCAATTGGGCTGGAAATATGACTTACAATTTGCACAATGAAGGAAATTTTTCAGCAGTAAAAGCTGGAAAGGGAAAATATATTGCAAATTAAATGGGAAATTAAAAATAAATAGGCTATAAACAGTCTTGCATTCTATTTTGTCCTTAAACCTCAACTTCTAAAACCTCTAATTTTCCCCAGCTCATTTGAAGATGTAGCTGCAGCACTGAGGACAGAGGCTTATCCAAGGAACAACGTGTGTATGATACATTCTTCAAGTTTGTTTGGGGTTTTTTTATTGTGTAGAGTGCTACCTTCTTTAACATTTTCTGCATGAACAATTACTCTGTAGACTAATACGCCTATTAGAGGGAGTAGGAAGCTTAGTGAGATTGATCCACAAGCAAAAGTGAATAACGTTTTCCCACATAGAGTTTGAACTTAAAAGTTCATTATTCTTAGAAACCTAGTATCTCTGGAAACATGAAGCTCTTTTATCTTGACCACATCTATGTCAATGTTTAATCAGTAAACTTCTTGAAATGGAAGGCGTAAAATGAACAAATTTATATTTTGTTTATCTGATTATATTGCTTTGAGATTCTGTATTAATTCACCCACATGAACAGTCACCTTTGCATGTCTCGTTTTCCTGGACACCCATCAAGATCAATCAGAATTAACTTTAAAAATGGATTCGTTAAACTACATTAAACTTCTGCTTGGACACTCTCATTAAGAATTAAAAAGGGTTTGCATTCAGTTTAATTTAATTTATTCAGGATGTGAATCCACTAATCTACATTAATTAATGATGCTCTGAATTCACGACTTCAGTCAATTTGGGTTAACTTTCACAATTGCATTAATGTAGACAAATCCTAATGCAATTTCAAACCGAAAGCAGTATTACCTTATAACCAATTTATATATTCTCCCTGTATGTCCAAAGTCAAGATAAATTTCATAGGTTCCTGAATGGATTTCATGGGTTTGTGAAGATATAAAGGCCAAGATGCAATCCTAATTCAATTGTTCAAACAGCTGCATTGAGGAAAATACTTCCAGCTGGGAGATAGGTGTGATGGGCACTTTAACCATGTGCGTCACTAAGTATTCCATAACACTTTTCACAGGATTAAAAGTGTTATTCCCGAGATACCCCCAGTAATTACCTCTTCCTAGCTCCCCTTGCAATCTCAGCTGAATGCAGTACTCTCTGCTTGGCAGTGCAAGAAACAAAATTTTGCTATGTGTTCCTGAGCAGCTGCCACTTTGCATTTCAGTAGTGGATTAAGTGACCTGTGTAACCTGCTGCAATATGGCTAGCAACATCAGAATCCTCAGAAAGTAAAAATATGTAATTATTTATATACAATATGTTGTTCCTTGCATTTGTCGTATTCCCTGAACTGAAAAGCAGCACATACTGGCATTTCAGTAATGTGGAGATTTGAAAAGAATTCTGTGCTTTGTGGTATATCAAATACTTACATGACATAAAAAAAATCACCTAAATAGACATTAAGGAATTCACAATTAAAATTAGACCAATTAATTATAAATTTAATTAAAATTTTAATTACATAAGTAGCAATGCTTAAATTTGTTAAATACAAACTTTATTAAACCTCAAAAGTATATGCAGTACTTTTATCATTCAAATAGCCTAAAAATGACTGAGTTCTCTAGCTTTTCTAAAGCTAGAGATTTTTCTAAAGCTAGAGATTCTCTGAGCTAAAGTTCTCTCCTTTTCTGAAGGAAAATAAACATTTTCCTTTATGCCTGCATTTTCCTTTGTCACTGTAACAACAGATTCTTCAGACAAAGCCTTAGCTAACACTACACCTGTTACAAATAAGTGGCAGGTGCAATTGTTTCAAAGTCCAAAGGTATTCTTATTCTTCCAGATAATCACTTCAATTGATACAAGAAATATAACATTATATAGCTAAGGATAATGGCTAAATGACTGGACAAAATTACCTGTATTTACATAAAGTATTATTTAAAAAGTAAATTACTGTACACATCCTGTCAGCCTCAGGATGAGGCTCATACACACACACACAGTTTGGCATTGTTTTTAAAAACAAAAAAATTTCGAAACAGTAGAATATCTGCTTTCTCATTTTCAATGCAGTGCAACTATTCCAGTATACTGTACTGTGGTGTACTGTAAAATTTGTAAATCTCTTAGTTTCTAAGTTGACAGAAAACAACAAATTTCAGATATAAATTTGTTTTAATCAAGAAACAAAAGAAAGAGTATTTTAAAAATTATTTTAAAGGCTAAAAATCTTACATGTTGCTTATAAAAATAGGTTGTTGTTTTCTTGACATGGAAACAGCTAAAAGTAGCATGGATGCTGAAGTTAATATTTTGAAAAAATCCCAAGTATTTAAATCTAAGAAAATCCTAAGTATTTACTTATTGTCACTAGAGTAGCTTTTCTGATTTTCATCCAAGAAACAGTCAGGTAGTTTTGGAATTGCAGCTAAAATTATTACTAATATGTAGTATAGCATTTTTCACACTTTTTTTTTTTTTTTACATAATAGGTGATGACGTGGACATCACAGCATGCCAGCATTTAGAAAATTGGTTATGTAGTAGGCAAATGGAAGCCCTGATCTCCTAAAAGCCTAATAAAAGCACTACCTTCCTTTGAAATTGCTACTGTGAGTGTCTTTCCATTCTATGTGCAGTGGTGGAGAATCCATTATACATGCAGTGATAAGAAATGTAACACTTGTACAGAACATTTCAGTCCAGAGTTCTGAATATACTACACAACAAGGGGTAAGTAATTTGTATTCTCTTTTTTAAATACAGACAAACTGATGCTTGGAGATGTTCAGCATTTCATCCACAGTCACTAAATGGCTTATTTCTCCATCACAGAATGGCTCAGTGGAGGTCATAGAACAGGCCACTGTAGTTCACACACCAGGAACATTCATTTTTCTAAGTTGTTATCATCTACCACAAAGAGATGTTACCGGGAAAATGATTCCAGTTTGAAAAGTTTAGGATGGAAACATCTCCTGATTAGAAACTTATTTGTTGTGTGGAAACTATTCTGCCAGCAAAAGCTGATCAGGTCTGCAAGGGACTTGAGAAATCCTGTGCAGAACGACTAAATAGGTGCTTTATGAGACATCAGAGGAGTCTGTGAACATAGTGCAGAGATAACTGAGGATTTGTAATTGGACCACTGTGAAGGATTACGAATTTTAGAAAGTATTGCTTCAGATCTANTCTGTGAACATAGTGCAGAGATAACTGAGGATTTGTAATTGGACCACTGTGAAGGATTACGAATTTTAGAAAGTATTGCTTCAGATGAGTCTAAAGGCAGATCTCACTGAAGAAGCCAATGAGACATGACAATTTTTAAGAGCTGATTTTTTTGAGTCTAAATTCCCAAGATGGATGATATTGGCCATGTATTTTTAAGAATAATTGGCAGGGGGAGGGGGGTCCTATTCTTGTTACTCTAACATTTATTTACCTTTTCCTGTAGCAGTAAAAAGATCTACATGGAAGTTCTCCTAAACACTTTTGGGTTTTAGTCAGTCTGAATCTTTCAAGTTCTGTGGTATGTCTAGGCATTTTGTGGTACTTTCTTCTGATCCAAATGTTTTCCAGAGAAGAACAAACTACCCTAAAGTACAGCTATAACTATTAGGCAGCTAACAGGACTTCTTAGGATTAATAGGTGGAATTTTTCTGATATAAACCCTGAGCATATAGTCCCCATAAGATATATTTAATAGGTTTGGTTTTAATCTATTTGTATGAAATGCCACTTATTTTAATAGCAACTGAATAGGACCTTGATCATAAAAAGTAGTGCTAATGTGGCCTGTATACCCTAGAAAAATGGACCATTTTTTTCCTCTTGCTGTAATAAAAAAATAAGAAACTTTTTGGATGTTTCTGCATTAATTAGTGTTACCTAAGCAATCAGAATTCCTGTGAATAGACAAAATAAAAACTTAGTAAGTATTATTGACAGTGATTTTTTAAAAAAACTTTTATTTTCTTTTTTGAAGACTTCCAAATTTTCATGGTCTAAATCGGCTTTAGCAAATTACATATTTACATATTTCTTAAAAAATACTGAATTTCTGGGAGGGACTCCCACATACGTGGGAGTCAAGGAATTAACAGACTTCAAAAAGAACTTTACCAAAAATTACACAGCTTCTATAAACCTTTTTCTTTTATTATTCTAATTTTTGGTTGGCTCACTCTTTTTTGGAGAAGGTCCAAGACCATGAACAGCTGAAACAGTTTATATAATAAAAAAAAAATAAAAGTGCAAGGGGAATAGGGAAATATGGTTTTGTAATGATGGTATATTTGTAGTGACAGTGAGTTTGTATTGCAGACTCACATATATCTATATACAATAAAGTCAATCAACCCATTACCAAGAGGTAGGTGCAGAGAGTTTGTTGAACCATTGTTTAGCATACAAATGATGGGCCATCAATTATTCTTAAAAAGCCAATGACTGAAGCCCTACAAGACTGACCACAAGGACTTCTCAGGAGATTTCATGCAGCTCTAATAAGTACATTTTTCATTAGAAAAGCAGGTAGGAAGAACTGGTTGCTTAGCAATAGTAACTTGGAAGGAAAAGTGTCTGGTCCTTTAAAAATATGTAGGGGTATGTGTGCATTTGTGTGGCTGCACCTACATAGACATAATGATGTATATATAACCCCTGTAAAAATTTGTATAGTAGTCATCTCCAAAGAGATATGCTTAATGTAGAGGGGAAAAAAAAAAAAAAAAGAAAGAAACAATATTAGTTCAGACATGATTTAAAGTAATTTTCTGAACTAGAGACTTATACTGTTCAGTAACATTAAAAGGGACTTTTTCCCCCCTTAAATTTGTAATTTAATGTTGTAGAAAAGTTTGGGCTTTTTTAATTTTTTACTGTTTTAAACTATTTTTACAATACGACAATGAGGAGATGGATTTGATTGAATAATTTGGTTTGAATAAGTTTTGTTACAACAATGTACATTGGCTGCATTGCTCAAAAGCTCAAAATATCTTCCCTAAACTTTAATATTTCAGAACAAAAATTATCCCTAAGGCTAGTAGCCTCAGACTACACTTTTTTGGTTCCCATTTTACAAAATGGCTCTTCTTAGACAGCATCAATATTCAGATTTGTATTTGCTGACTTCTTGTAGACAGTCACTCATCGGGAGTCAATACAGAAGGCTAGACATAATGATGCTGCTTAATCTCACAGGTTTTATAGCAAACTGTTAAACATTCACCAGCTTGCCATAGTCGTATCTGAAGAAAACAGACTTTACAGCTTTGTTATTTAAATACAGAGCTGATTTTCAGGCCTAATTTTGAGATCGAGTCTGCAAGGAATTCCAAGTACTTCCTCTTCATGTGACCTGTAATGAATATTTTTCCTTCCAGAAACATGAGTAAATGATCTCAAAAGAAGATACTGAAGAAGACCCTTTAAAAACAAGGAAGCAAACAAACAAACTGCCATCCATCTTAATGCCACATGACTCACTGATTAGGCTCAGAAATTTATTGGAGATTAAACTAGATAATCACACCCATTCTTTTAGTTTGTCCAAACATTTTTCAGTGCCCAGTTATTTAAACAAAAGGGCTTTCAGGCAAAACAGGGAAACAAAGACTAGAATTGTTTAACAATAAAGTAGTTTTCCCTGTCATTTCCTATGGCTTTTGTCTTAGGAGTACATGATTTAAAAGAAGGCAATTAGCAACATATGTGGAAAGTAGTAATGAAGACTCTACCATTCCTGGAAAAGAGAAGGCTTCAGGGTGTCCTAATTGTAGCTTTCCAGCGTCTGCAGGAAACTTACAGGAGGGAATGGTGCAAGACTATTTACAGGGGCCTGTACTGACAGGACAAGGGGAAATTGCTGCAGACTGAAAGGCTGGGTTTAGATCAGATATTAGGAAAAACTTCTTGACTGTGAGGGTGTTGAGACACTGGAATAGGTTGCCCAGAAAAGTTGTGAATGTCCCATTCCTGGAGGTGTCCAAGGCCAGGTTGGATAGAGCTCTGAGCAACCTGGTCTAACTGAAAATGTCTCTGCCCACAGCAAGGGGATTGGAACTAGGTGATCTTCCAACCCAAACCATTCTACAGTTCTACGATTCTATGATTCTATGTCCCCAGGGAGGTTGTTACAATGACTGATTGTTCCTTCTGTAAGAATACATTTCTTATATTGAGACAAAGCCTATCCCAGTGCAACTTGTACCCATTGCCCCTCTTGTTCTTGTGGCTAACTGTGAAGAAACAGTGTCCTTCTCTTTTTTAACTTCAGACCAGAATATAAACAATTCTATAAAAGAGACCCTATCAATGCCTAAAATCAGGGTAGACTTTTCCAGAGGTATATAATATTCACAGTTAGTCCTCCATAAGACACTGATTCAATGAGAGCTGTTTCTTCAGCTGCCACCTCTAATTGATGAGTTTTTTGATTGTATCATTTTTGCTGATTATTAGCTATGAACTGTCTCAGTCCTCTTCAATATTACCAAAGTCCCCATTGGCATATTTCTTGTTCTTTCTGTAATGTCATTAATCAACAGACTAATGAGGATGAATCTCAAAAAATCCTTGAAAAATTTCATTATTAGACCCTATCAGGATAATTCTTAATATAAATATTTTGCATGGTCTTGATTAGCCAGTTATGACCCTCATAGTTCTTCAATGTATTTCTCTTAAGCTACACCTTAGTTCATTCTACTGTAGTAATTAAGGAAATTTTCTATTTAAATCTATTTTATTACACTTTGTATTTGTTTCTGTATGCTATCTTGCCCTCCTTGACAAAATATTAAAAGATGTTTGAAACTATGGAACCAAAATTAATACATTTTTTTAAGATTATTTACTAAATTACCAATGTCTTCATATAATAATCATCCACTTCAAATAAAATTAACAATTTATTTTGAATTTTCAAATTAAGACTGTGTGCTCAGGTTTGAGGTCACAGTTATTTTGGCTAAGAAACTCTCACTCTTAAAAATATTTAATGATAATAATTATAACCCATTGACTCAAATACCTTTGCAAACAATTTATTTTCATTTTTCCACCATTTGATTTGTTTCTTTGACTTGGAAGTTGGACTTGATGATCTTCAGAGGTCCCTTCAAACTCTAATTATTCTGTGATTCTGTCATTCTAATCACTGTTCTGTAACAAACTGGCTGGGAGAAACAGTAGGAAATCTAACCCTTTTTTTGTGATCTTTACTTTTGCAATATTCTATTATATTTGCCCATAGTTCTCTGCAGGTCTCTTCTAAACAGTAGTCCCCAGTGACTATAAAAAAAGGTTTTGTTCCCATGTTATGTCAAATACTAATTCAAGGTAAAGAAGTGGGAGGAAAAGAACTAATAAGTTTATAATTATCGTGTTCTGAAAATGTGAAATATTAAAAAAAAAGTAACTGCATTTTTTTCTATTTTTTTTAATTAATAAGACGAGGGGGGGAAATGCAAAAGACATCTAATTAGTATAGTTCAGTTATCCATAATTTTCAAAACTGATAGCATTTTAAACCAAACTTTTCTTTAAAAGTAATCTTGTTTTAGTAATACTCTCCATGGAAAAAATCTGAATTTGACACTTTATTTTCTCTTAAAAAANTTCTTTAAAAGTAATCTTGTTTTAATAATACTCTCCAGGGAAAAAATCTGAATTTTCTCTTAAAAATATATATACAGTCAGATTTATAATTATAGATTTGAAAACAATTTGATTAATGCTGAAGTGGTGAAAACAGGGGATGCAAAAGCTTAGGAGTCTTTAATCAGCTCATAAATTATGTCACCAACTGACCATGAGATGATATAGCCAATTCAGATATGAATCAAAACTTACTTCAATTTCTTCATCTGACTGTAATTATTGCAGCAATAATATGCCATGTACAAGTCCATTTTTTCCACAGTTACAGAGGCTGAGCTGAAGGTTTGCAGAAGAACTTGCAGAAGGAGAAAATGATTTTGTTTATTGTTGCCTCAGTGCAAGACCTTACATCCAAACACAGATCAAAGTAAATTGAATGTTAAGTCATAATGCATAATTACCCATCCACAGAGCTAATATTAAAGAGTAAAGTACAACAAACCCTAATCCAATCACAAAGGTAAAGCATGCAAATGAAACAATCGGGTTAAAGATGCTGAATTGGCAGCATTTAATAAAGATTTATAGAGAAAGAATGAAATTTCACATAGCAGAAAAAAAATCTATTAGCAAATATAATCTCCCTGATGCAATTCCTTTTTGGTACATGTTAATTCTTCTATTAACAAATCTCCAATGATTTTGCATTGAATATTCAAGAGAACTGAATCAATATTAGGGCATCGCATTATTCCCTGCCAAAAAGGAAAGGATTTATTACAGCTACTGAGAATTCTTTTAAGCACATGAAATAAAATACTGCCAAGATGCTGTATCAAGTGCTACAGGATCCAAGTGATTGAGACCTACGGAGCTCTCATGGTAACCACCAACCCTGAATCTAGAATCCATGATGTCCAATCCAGAAGCAGTCTTGCCCCATTTTTCCTGTCTGTCTTAATTTAGATTTTTGTTTGTTTAATACAAATATTATGTTACAAAGTACAATACTTGATACAAAGATTTTTGCATACAGTAAATCAATAAATCAACATATTTTATACTTGATCCCAGTGAAGAACCACCTTAGCTGTTGTGTGGGGTGTAGTATATATCTGTTTTTATATACATGTTCTATATCATAGTGTATATATATCTGTTTCTGGTCTGGAAAGCTTTAAAAGAGCCTCACCTACTACAAAATGATATCCTACTTCTTAAAGTGAGTACAATTAAAGCACTTTGAGGAACAAGTATGAGTGACTGTTGACTTTGTGTGCACGTAAGATGAGAATTAATTTAGTTTTAAATTGTTTGCTTTTTATTTAAGAAAATAAAAATATAAGAAATCAATATACATCCATAGACTGTTGATATCTTAGAAAATCTGGCAGAAAATTTGATTAATGCTGAAGTCTCTAGATGACTAGACTAGTCAAAATGACTAGATTTTGACTCACCGCAATTAAAGTGTTCCTAAGAAACATCATAGAGAGTAAAATACAGGTAAGCTAATTTTTAATTGGTAAAAATGACCAGACAACATTTAGATTCTATGGTGATGTCTGGAATGATTCATACACAGTGCAATGTTTTTCTAACTGTTTATGATTTCTAGACAAAATAAACATTGATTATATTCTGAAAATGCTTATCATACAGCTTCTTTGATTCTCTACTAACAAGTGATACACAGTGTCTACTCCTTCAAAAATTTTCTGAAGTCTGAGGTAGGGAAGGGGCCTACACCACCATAAAGCATTTGAGGTCCAAGCTAATAACCATAACTGATTTACAAAGTGTGATTTCCTAATGTCATTTTTGTTACAGTTACAGAGGGATGATACTTTTAGATAGAAATCAAACATTTGAATTTGGAACACGATCTTTGTTATAGTCGGCAAAAATCTCTAAGCATTTAATCTCCCTGAGGGATTAGAAATTGTATTAGATTTGCATGTGGCATAGCCCTGCCAGACTGAAATTGTTGCTGAAGGACTTTGAAACCAAAGGGTACTACTGGGCACCACTGCTTTGCCATTCCCCAGATGGGCTTTTGCCCACTCCCCGGTGCTTTCAACGTGTTTTCCCTCCGCCCATTTCCTATTCCACACTTAAACAAGAAGAACCCTCACTTTAGCACTTAATGACTATGGAAAGGGGTGGGTGAGGAGTGGAGAGCAACACTGATAATTTTTATAGCCCTACTAAAGCTAAATATGTCCCTCTGCTAATTTAGTTATTAAAAATGTCTCCTCTATAACCTCATTCAGAACAGCACTTAAACACTCAAGAAGTTTCTCTGAAACCTGTGGTGTTATTCACACTTTAAAGTTAAGTGCTTTGTTGGACGAGGATCTTCACACAGATAATAAATTTACTTTTTCTACTCCACTCCAGCAGCTCAAGAAAAATCCTTTTGCAATAATTACAAATTCTTTTTTAGAAAACCTCTCTACTAAAACAGCAAAAAGTTATTTTGACTTTGAAATAGGATAGAATATTTCTGCCTTCACTGAAAAGGCTAAGCATTTCTTCAGAAAATTGAAAACCAAAACCCAAATACTGCTGCTTCTGATTTTAGATGTCTGTTTTCTGTATATCAGGAGCAAGAAAGATACGTTTGGGGTTTTTTTTATATTCAGACAAAATTTTGATTTTGTGAGAAGGAGGGAACAAAACTATCTGACGAAACCTGCATCAATCAATTTGAAATCCTAGATGGTGTTTTGTACTTTAAGAATGATTTTTAATTGACCCAGTTTTATTTTGTCAACAGTCCTAGCTCCTGTAAGACTCAATGTATTGCTGCCATGGCGCATATGCTTGGTAGTTCGTTTGTGCTTTTTGCGTTTCTTTCTTGGTGGGAAAGAGGAAAATTCTGCGCTGTGACAGCTCAATACTTAGAGTCACCCTGAAGTCACACACAGACAAACAGTGTACTTAGTAGCATCAGGAACAACCTGCCTCTCCAACAACTGGAATTGCTAAAATCAGAGTAGCAGTGTGCAATCACAGAGGTAGAGGATCAGTGAGCAGCAAGATACTCTGATATTGAAGTCATTTTTCACACCTGTATAGTGAATACATTGCATTCATTCATCTGTGTCGGACCTTAATTGTCAACCTGTGTTTATGGACCCACAGGGCTTTCTAAAATACTTGTCATCCGAACATGTGCACTATTGCAGATTTCATTAAAAGCTTATTTAAGACATGTCAAATTGTGTTCTTGGTCACCAGAAAGTAATGATCCATTGCATATTTATTTTTGCAGACAGCTAATCAAGAGACATGAAAAGTGACACAGCAATGCCTATTTGCTGAACAAGTATATATATGTTTTCAGGATGAAAAAAGTTCTTATAACACTGTCAGCTGCATTCATCTCCCCTTATTCATGTGGAGTTTGAGTCACATTCACACATGCATGTTTTAATATATGTTTTAATACGGTTTAACAACCTCAGTTCTCTGTTTCATCTTAGATGTAACTAAACCATAGTGAGCTGGTGATCTTCAAGGTGCCCTTCACAGAAATACATAGTAATTCTTCAAATAGACATGCATCTCCTAACTGGTACATTCTTTGCACTGCATTCAGTATACTACGGTTGCACAACTACTGTACTGTAGTACAGTGTATTATGCAGCTATACATAGTGCCTAAATGAAAGATAAAATAATATTAATCAAAAAAAGAGAACTATTTTCCTGATCCAGAAATCATAAAATCAGTACAAAATTTCAGTATACTTCATGCTTATAGCTATTATGAAACTAGTCTGCAACTGGTAATAGTCTTCTAACATTGGATCCATGTTAAAATCTCCCTGGAGTAACCTCTCCAGCAATGAAACTCCTTTGGCCTGGTATTCAAAGAGTGTTATGGGAACAAACCTTTATTGGAGTCATACTTGTGAAACATAATGCAGATGCTATTTCATGTATGATTTTAAAGGCAACACTAGTCTAGCTGCAGGACAGATTTCAAGCCACTCAACTTCAAGGCAAATCAAAGCAGAGAGGAATAATTTCCTGCCTCTTTGACAGGGACACAAACTCTGAACAGAGTACAGTCACATTCTGCCTGGAAACTGTAACAGCTGCAGCAAACATATGGAGCTGCCATGGAAGAAAAGCTGTTCACTTTGTGGAGTGAGACCCTAATCAAAGTGATTGATGCTGGATATGATGCAGAAATGAAGTAGATATCCCTTTTGAAGGAAGATACTCAAGAGATAAATACAAAATGCTCTAATAAATGGACCAGGCTGAAACACCTGTAATACCTCTAGGATAGATGTTAAAATCATTTAGAGTTACATTAGCAATGAATCATTTTCCTTAATACAAAATATAGAAGATATAAAGTAAAAATGAACCACTGGTCCAATTTCAACCACGGCATATTTGATTTTTTACACTATTATTTTATTCTTTTTTTGGTAGTTGAAACTGTTGTGCTACATATTGGAAAAAGGTGTTATAGCAATTTATTTTAATAGGATACAGAATAGGGTATAGGCAACGAATCTCTTGCTAAAGGCCAGTTTATGTTAAACTTTCTTGCACTTAATATTACCATCAAAGAGTAACTATTTTAACATTGTTAGACCTCAAGGTATAAACTGAAGATATTATTTTTTGGGTGATGGCATGTGTTCTGATTACATTGCATGCTGCTATTCTTTCGCTACATCTTTCATTTATTATCATGTAAGGAAAATGGTAAATCATTCTTATTAGATGTTAATTTGACTGAGGAGGATGCTATTTAAAACAATATCTGGAAAAGCCATATTCAATAAGGCAATAATATTTTTTATTTTCCAATATTTTTTAGAATGTCTATAAACTGCTGAACTTAGCTGAACTTTATTACACAATAAAGAAAATTATATTCCTTCAAGTAAATTATTAAATAAAATTGCAAGTGCAACACAAGTATTCTACTGTGTCTTCAGCTCTAAAACCAACAGATGAGTCTGGATCCAAGCATCCAATTCCATTACAAGACTCCCTGCTGGAAACCACCAAAAATGTTCTGTTTCTCTGTTGCTTTGTCTAACTTATGATCCCTGTTTCTGTAATAATACATGGAAATAAGCTTCTCAAAAAAAAAAAAAATCTCCAAACTTTATTTATATGCATTAGATCATGCAAAAATATGTACTGGTAATTATGGAATTTTCAAATAATGTCTTATCAATAAAAAGGAGGAACAAAATGGAAAGGAAAACAGGGGAGGGTATCTAAAATGAGTGAAATAACTTAGAATGGAGAACTAACTTAAAAATAATTAAATTCACAGGAGATATTTCCCACTCGCTATATCAGAGTTTTCAGCTGTCTTCACAGAGTTTCCTAGATGGGTGAATGTGTTTTCTGTGAGAATAGTCCAGGTGATGAAGTGCCTGGGAATAAAAACTTGAGCTTCCAGGTCTCTTTTATATATTTATGATATTTGGCAAATGTACAGCTCTTAAAATCATGAGTGCATTTACCTCCCACTGAAGTAATTGAAAGCCAACAATTCTCGGGATCAGTGAAGTCAGTATCAGAAACTATGACTCTATAAAATTATTTTGTTTAGATCCTTTCTTGTATAAGCAGGTTTTACCTTGTTTGAAATGAAATTTCTTTCATAAATATTTTATTTTCAGAGCAATCTGTCTGATATCAAGATGCCTTTGCAATCAAAAACAGCAAAGGCTTTTGGGGCAACCAGCAAAGGCTTCAGTTTTTTCCTTTCAATAGTTTTACTATATGCTCCAAGCAATTATACATAATTTAATATATATTACATTCTGAAAGGAAAGTCAGTGGCTTGCCTATCCTCCTAACCTTTAAAATCTGACAAAAAATATCCATGACAGTGGTAATAATCCTGTATATGTCCAATCCTGGATATTTAGAGGCGAGACTACATAAAGGCTTATGTTATAATTTTTCTTCACCCTATTCCTCTAAAGAGAATGATTTATTTAGTTAGGTATATACCTAACTAAATTGTTAGTCATACCCTCTCAGCACATATATTCACACTCTATTCTCATGTGAACTGAGAGCAGGGAGACCAGCTTACATCCAGCTCCTCCCTTCAAATCCTGACAGCAAAGGGAACCCAACCACATAACCTGTGATTGTGGGACCTAGTAAATTTTACCTAATTTTTCAAGTAATATTAACAAAAAAAAACGAGCCCCATGGTCCTCAAGGGTAATTGTCTTTTCTCCCACACATAATTTCTCACTTTAAAAAACTGTGAAGACAGTCTTCCTGATGGATGTTGTGCTAAAAATTTGTCTTCTGTGCACTTATTCTATATTTGCTTTAGACTTTAGATATATTAGACCTCTTACAATACTAAAGTCGCACTCTACACCAAGAAATAGATTGAAGAATTTATTCTGAGGAATAGTCATGAGAAGGTTGAAAACTTATAGGTAAGCATCAGATACCAAGGCAACAAGGGGAAATCAGTGTTTGGAGTCTACTACACAAATATCATGGAACAGATACATGGACATGGACATCACATGCCCTCTCAGGCCTGACCAATCTAGTGGCTTCTATGTCAAAGTGACTACATCAATGGGCAAGAGAAGGTCTAGTGTCATCTCTCAGGACTCTGGAAAGACCTTTGACATAGTCCGCCACAAAATCCTTCTCTCTAAATTGGAGAGAGATGGATTTGATGGGTGGACTGTTCAGGGGATGAGGAAGTGGTTGGATGGTCACATCAGAGGGCTGGAGCACTTCTCCAGTGAAGACAGTCTGAGAGAGTTCGGTTTGTTCAGAATCAAGAAGGTTCAAGGGAAACTTTATTGTTCAAGGGAAACTTTACTGTCTTTCAGTAGTTAAAGACAGGGACAAAGTTTTAAGCAGAGCCTGTTGTGATTGGACAGGAGTAAAGGTTTCAAACAAAAAGAGGGTAGATTTAGATGAGATATAAGGAAGAAGTTTTTTACAATAAGGGTGGAACAGGTAACCCAGAGTGGTAGTGGATGCTCCATCACTGTAAACATTCAACATTGAACAGAGCTCTGAGTAATCTGGTCTTTTTGGGGATGTCCTTGCTCATTGTAGGGGATTGGACAAGATGACCTTTAAAGGTCTATTCCAACTCAAACTATTCTATGATTCTAAGATACTGGCTACAGTATAGCCTTATGCCATGGGAGGGGAGCTGCCTCTTGGATCACTAGATCCCAAGTAATTTAGAGAAATTCATAATTCAAAAGTTTCTTTGTGTATGAGCAAAAAAAATGCCTTCATGTTTTTAAGTTCCAGCAACTCTCTGGACAAAAAATGCAGCAGAATCACAATAACCTCAGAAAAAAAAAAAATACTAGGTTCTCCAAATGGATACAGTACCTATTGGGATCAATAACTGGGATCAGAAACATAACATCAACTGCAGATCTTTAGAGACTTTAATACACTCAGTTATGAATGTATTAACTTTAGAATAAATAGACTGTGGGTCCCAACAGTTAAAATGTGAGGAATTAAAATATTTGGGTTTGTTTCACTTAAAAATGGCAACTTTCTCTACCAACAAACAGTACATAAATGTTTTTCCAATGTTTTGCAAAAGAAGTTTTTTTACAAAATCTCCATGCCCCAGGTCCAAACTGATCCTAAATTAATTAATTAATTAATTAATAGCAAAGAGAAGACATCCAACCAGTACTAATTAGATTCAGTGTAACACAGCTTGATTCTCTTGATTACCCTTAAGAACATTAATTAACTTTACAGTAAAAACATAAGCGTAAAGAAACATATCTTTTAAAACGGGACATACATTTTCAAATAACACATTTCAAATTATATCACTATATTCTGACTGTATATTTATGGCCATGTCTTGCAACATGTGAATTTGTAAATGGCTGACTAAGAAGGTGGTGGACAAGACTTTGAAATGAAAGATTCATCCTTGCTTATCCAAGAAAAAGAGATGTTCTTACGTCAAGAAATAGTGTTTCATCAAAATGCTACTTGAAAACGCAGATTTTAAATTATACAGTTCAGATTTTAGAGGGAACATGTGCGAGGACTAAACACCACATAAGTATTGGTAGGAGTACTGGTCTTAGCAGCAAGCATAGTAGGTGACTGGTATTCTTTCCATAAAAGATAAATATTCATATTACTGATAAAGTAATCTTTCTTTCCAAATACAGTTATTTTCTGTTTTTTTCATACAGGCAGCTGTTGCTACTAAACTTCATTTCTCAGTGTTGTTGTCTTTCTGCTATCTATCCGAACATCTTATTTTTTTATTCTTACAGATTCCCTAACACAAGCTGCAATTGCTGCTGTCTAATTATGTTGAAGAAAGTTGTTTGTTCTTCTAGGATTCAGGGGGTTTAAAATATATTTTGCTTCATTGTAGCAAATACAAGAAAACTACTGTATTACAGATTTAGTCAGAGGTCTGCATGAATCAAACAAGAGAATTCTGCAAGAGGAACGAAAGATAGTCTAACTCTCAGACATCTATAAAATATCTATCAGATATTTAAAAGTCCTTATTCCTTTTAGAGGAATATGTCTTAGTAGGTTGTCATAGACAAATGAGTTTTTAGGGAGCTGCATCAAATTCGTTGACAGGTAGAAATTACAGTTGAGATCCTATTTAAAGCCTAATCCCTTGCTAAGTCAGTTTCTTCTCTCCCTCCTCTTATCTTTCAGCTTCTTACACAGGATCCGGTAGCTTGGGTTGGATTGATTTCTTACACTCAAGGTCTCCCAGTTTTGCAACACAGCTTTTTTTCCCCCAAATTCCTGTAGGCTTGTCATCTTGGCCTGTCTTCATTGCCTTCTAAATGTTATTCATTAAGTTCCTTAGTAAGATTTCTGGCATCAGTCAGACTTTCAGTTTGTTCAGTTTTTATCAGTCTCTCAAATATCATTTACTCTCCCAAATCAACAGAGTGCCAAAACATTGCAACACTGCGGTAAGATCTTTTCCTCTCTTCGTCTTTCCATCATGAATAGTGTTTGGATTATTTTCTTCCAAAGTTTATGAAATTTGAAGATAGACAAACCAGGGTTGGTAAAAGTTTAGCATAATGCTATCCTTTCTTAAATACTGCCATATGATAAATATCATCATCAGATATATGTCAGTATCTCAAAGCTTGAAAATATTTTGGTGCTAAAGTACCAGTGCACATATTTAAAATTTGCCAGGACTGTTTGAAGGACAGGTGAATACAGCTAACATTTCTGAAATTTTTTGCTATGAGAGATGTAAATTCCTAGGAAAGCCTAAACTTGAGAGACCTTTTTTCCTTTTTACTTCTATTTCAGCAACTTCCTATTCAATCGCTTTCTCCTAAATCCTTATGTTTTCCTTTTAAGGGGAGTTTTTATTCTGAATGGCTAAATATCAGATATATATAATTACACTTTGAATTAACATTTGGTTGTCTCCCATGACTCACTCAGGTTCCAGAAAATTAGAAAGGTGATGAACTATATCAAGAACTGAACTGCATTATCTCTGTCTAAGGAAAGAATGTGCTATCATCATATATAGTTCTATGTATATACTTTGTATATGATTATTATGTGCAGTTAAAACGATGCTTGTGTTCACTGTTAGGAAAAAAAAAGGCAATTATTCCTTGCCTAATCTCCTTTTTTAAAAAAACTAAAGCTATTGGTTAATTTTCAAGGGAGTTATTGATGGAAGAATGGAATATGAAACTCATAACCAGAAACCAGAAAACCAGCAAAATAAATGAGGAAATTGATCATAATTTCAGTAGGATAATAGGTGGACCTAAGTTTGATTAATGAGTAAATATAAGATAAAATCAGATACAGGATTCTCAAAGAACATGAAGTTCAATATCTAACTGTTTCCCTTTATTTTATTCACTTGTCCTCATTTGTCACTCATCCTCTTGAAAGAGAAAACAAAATCAGTACAAAATCTTCTAAACCTAGTCAAGAAACTCATGTGAAAATAGACACACTTTGATTTGGAACTAGGTTTCTACACACATAAGTGAGAGGATAATCACTTCTTTTGGAATTACAGCTGTATTTATCCTTACATATTTTGCACAAATGATGTTTTACATTTATAACAGTTTTTGACAATGTACTATCTGTATTGCAGCACTGCACAGATCATTAGCATTCTTTTTTAGCCACAAACATAAGTCCTACTGCTGAATATATCAAAGTCTGTAGATCCTACTAATTAGTAGCACTGGCAGTTGTGTGATATCTTATTGTCATTCATCAGACAGCTTTATTTTGGTTTAAAAATGATACAACTAAATGGTTTTTATCCTCTGGCATTCTTCATTTACAATCACATGTGGGGACAAACCCACACAGACAAACCCACACATAATATGGTCATACTAACTGAAAGGGAATGCATCTGAAACAATCTCTGATGTTAAAAAATATTTTTGAAATTTCTAACAACACAATAGACACATTGCTAATGCAGTAATTCAAGATGATGCGTATCCTAGGAAAAAAAGTGAGTTTAGCTGATAATATTATAAATCCTGAATTTCTTTTGAAGTAACATGTGCAGGAGTTCTTATCTTTACATAAATATACAATTTATATATAGCCTGACTTAATGCTGACTCTAATAAAATCAGACATTTCTTTCTGTATCCTTTGGAAAAGTTTCTGTCTGTTTTATTCATCATCTTACCTTTTGAAGGCACAAAATATTCTAGATCTAGTCAAGTATCTCAATGCATGTGCTGAAAGAAAACCTAAATAGGCATGAAGTCAGTCCCTCAGTTTTAACATGACATCAGCAGTATAAACCCATGCAAACACAAGAAACCAACATTTACAGATGCTTTGGTATGTGTTTCTCATAAGTACTCATAACTCATTCCAAGGGCACAAGCCTCTTTCACTTGGAGAGGAACAAATGGGTTTAACCAGAACAACAGAAACTCCTAACTCAAAAGAGTCAAATACCTTTAAACAGATATTATTAGGTAGCAATATTAAGCAGTGTATCAAGCATTGCATGGGCAGCCAGGAAAGCATAAAAAGGGTACAAGAACAGCAGTCTGGTTCAAGAGCCTAAGCATATGTGTATCTTGCCAGATGAAAGGTATCCCTCCTTGACAACCTGTGTTGCTCCCAGAGAGGTGCAGGCTTTGTGTCACACACCAGTATCAGGATTTCTCAGTTATCCCAGCACCCCTCAAATGGCAATAGATGGCCACATGAAAATCCTACCCCTGACCAATACAGGCATTGGCTTGAGGCAAGATATTTCTTTCACTACTCAATGTGACCACTTCAGAAGGAGAGGAATTGCTATATAAACACTAATTTTATTTAGCAGGTGCCCATTTATGATAATGAAATTTCCAACACAGAGGAAAGCTGTGGTTATTTGTGCAGACACCTGAAGACACCTTCTTCTCTAGTGGTATCGCTGCCTTAGACACCTAGTGTCACAGTAGTTTACCTAGAGTTCCCAAAACAAATACCAGTGCCAGCCAATGAGTCTTAAATGCAGTAAAGATAAATGAAATGTTTGCAAAAAGGTGTCAAAAAGAAAAGTGAAATTATACAGATTGGAACCTCTATTAATACCAAGTATGAGTATGAAAGCATGAGAATGAAAGCCTGAACTAAAGGAACGGAAAATAAAATATTGAAGAACAAATTATTTCCAAAATATGGAATAAAAAACTGGTGAAAATTATCAATATAAAAGATGAATTGCTGAGGAGCTGGGAAAACTCACTTTTTTGAGAGGTATAAAAAGAAATGTTATTTCTTCTGTTTATCTTCAGAAAGCCTAAAAAATATAAGCATTTAGAGTTTGAAAGGTCAAGAGTAGACTCCCCAGTGTCTTTTTCCTCCTCATGAAGACAGAGATTTGATTTACCATTTTAAGTCTAAAGAACAGCTTAATTTTGAAATATCACATCAGAAGTTCATTAGAGAGGCTCAATTTCCAAAAAGTCATCTTGCTGCAATATATCACTAACATGTCTCAAAGTAAATGCCTTCCAAAGAAAAAGAAAGCTTTCTTCTAATGAGTAGAAGCACATAAACCACACATAAAGTTAATTTGATACAAATCCAAAGCGTGGATTCCTATCTAAATGTCCTCAGGTTTCAGTTTTTCAATAATTTGTTGAGAACATACCAGCACCAAAAACAAACATCTCCATATTGAGAAAGAAGTTTTAAGAGCTCTTCTTCTTCAGGGTGAAGAAAAATGTTTTCTGCTAAGAATTAAATATTTTTCTAGCTTAAATATTTTATATACTTACATGGTAGTTGAAATACCACAGCAGAAAGAGACTTAGAGTGTTGAAAAACATGTTCTTACACACAGCCAGAAAAATATTAACCCCAGTTTACTTGTTGTCTATGTTTTCTATAATAGTTGAGTAACAACCAAAACAATATTTGAGGTTTCATCTCAAAAAAACTCTATTTATTCTCAGGGAGCTCTTGCATTTTATAGAATATAAGAATTTAACAAAATAATGCCTTGTGAATATCTATTTCCCTGGGAGTTGTCATAGGAAAAGATTGAATGTGTAATCTTGCGCAGTGACATTATACTGGCTTGTTTTCAAAGATAAATATCTTGAATTCTATTTCAAATGAGATGATGTTCCATGGCAATATATAACAGACAGTCTACTGGACAGGTGGAAGAAAACAAAGGCATTAATCACAAAGACATCTGATTGCTTAAAGAGAAAAAGGAAAGCAGCACTGATACATGGATTTATGTCCATTGGTCCAGAAGCAGCACTGCTTTTGCTCAAGTCACAGACTTTGAATTTGAGTTATTCCTAAAACTAAATGATGAAGTGGAACCATGATCCAGTGCTTTCTAAGCTTAAAGTACTTCACTGCTCCTAACTATATGCATTTTCTCAGTGTATCTATCTCTTTATTTATGATAGACAGGAGTAGAGAGAATGAGGGGAGAGTTATTATGCTTTCAGAAGTTAATCCTTGTCTTTCTACTTGAAACCACTTAACTTGGCTGAAATTATAAACATTAAAAAAGGGCAGGCTACATTCTGCTGCAATTCTAAAGAGAAAAAACCTAGTGAAGAGGAGTAGAGGCACTGTCATGATACACCATAGCATGAATTCAGAATTGATTTTCTTTACTTGCTGGACAAAAGCACATTTTTATACAAAGCTCTGTTCATGTCCCATAGCTATTTAGGGTCTGTAGGAGGAAATGTTGACAGTCTCTTTCTTAAGCCTTCTTGTAGCTAATACTGCAGCCTCTGCCAACTTGGCATTGCAAGGCTTCTATTGGACTCTGTGTGCGATTTGTAAAGCCCAACAAATTGAGAAAAATACTTGCCTCAGAGAAACTTCAGGATTTTCTCTTCGGAGATAAGTATTACGAAATTTATGTTGCTCTAAAAATTAAAATTTTCCACCACTTAGATGGGACACAAACCTATGGATTTAGAGTAATTAAAATCTATACTTTAAAAGATATCTTTTCATTGGAAGGAACAATTTTATATCTTTTAATATCTCTGCAGTGAAAATATGTGAAGATTTGCAGTGACTCCTAGGCCATGAAGAAATAACAAATATCATTTCAAGATGCTAAACTGTTTATTGTTTTAATTAAATTTACAATTAACATTATATTACAATTTACAGAGGTTTAACTCTTTCCTATTTTCAGTAGTACTACTCAAATGGACCATTGCAACAAAGAGCAGATAAAATTTAAGAAAATTGCCAGCAACAGTCAGTGTGCTGCATACATTGTTGAGCTCCAGAATGGTTACATATTTTGCATTTTGAATAGGTATAAGTTTCATGAAGAAGCAGAAGGTGGGAAGAAATTACTGACATTTTTGCTGCAGAATTTTATTTTGTATTTCTGGATTTTGTTTTATCTCATGAAAGATCTGTTCATACTGGACTTAACAAGCTTTCTGAAGGTGTAAAGGCTGTGAAATGTCTGTGCTGGATCAGATCAAGACCAGTTTCTTTCCCACAATGGCCACTAGCAGATCATTAAATAAGAAAAACAGCATCACAGCATGGTATGTGCCAGCACTCTTCCAGTCTTCAGCTCTGTTATTCTGTAAGGAAACTTTTGATTCAAGTTTCATGAGAAAAGAAACATCTATATGACTAGATGAAGCCACTTAAGTATTCACTGTAACAAAGCAATTGCTGTCCTCCTCTAATTAACTCCAAGATGGAATTGAACATGAACAGGTGAAAAGAACAACACTGCCTGTTGTAAAGAGAAAGGAAAATTGGGGGGGGTGGGGGGGGAAGCTGTTTCTACATTTTGTATGTTGAAGCATTTTCATGTGCACAGGTTTTCACTTACCTGGAAAAATTTTGAGGAAAAGTCACAGCACCAAATGGAGAACTGATTCTGGTGGCAGTACAAAATATGAAGAACCTTGTGGCTTTCCAGATAGTGCATATTTATTCAGGTGAACTTTTAATGTAATACAGTACTACTGCTGATACAGTTTAGAATGGGCTAAAATCAAATCACTGAGAACTGTGGCATAGAGTTAGGATGTTGATTCCCCCCTGCTGGTATTCCAGTGAATACTAGAAGGCAAATCTTATCCTATACTGCATTTTTAGCTACAAAACTGTTATTTTATAGTACTAGTCTACTGTCATGCAGAGAGTAAAGCTATTTTCTGAAATGTTTACAACTTCACAAATATATTTTCAGTTGCACTACTGAAACACTTCAGTTAAAAGTTCTGTCAGATATTAAAATCCTTTGCTATTGATTCACCTAATAGCAGTACCTATTTTTTTCCCTTCATTTTTGTTAAAGTTGCTGCTGTTGTGAAAATGAGATCAAGCCTTTGGGGACGTTGGGGCCTATATTTTGTATGTAAAAGCAGCTACTGCTTTTACATACCCTTGTCTCTTTCTTCCGAGTGAAAACCGGAAAGAATTTACCTTGACATGCACCTCCATTTTCTCATCAACAGAGTAGTTTAAAAACCTAAAATGGCAATGATTTGTGAACAGCAATAGTAAGTGAAATAGATAATGCAAGCAGCTTCTTTATTAGCTCTCTAACTGTTCCTGTTTCTTTAGGTATCTTCTGTAACCTTGTTAATCTTCCTTTCCGGTGTCAGATAAATATTTCACATTGAGGGTGGAGAGGAAGACAGTTTATCATCACCCTGAACTAGGTGGTTGAATTAAGAAGTGCTTCTGTTCTGATCATGGACCTTGTTAATCTTCACCATTGCCTATAAAGAGACTGAATTCAGGTTAGACTCATCGTTCCGTTACCAAGAGTTGGGCGGTGAGAATATGTAACACATTGAAACCTGCTTAAGTAACCATGATGATGACAAATAGACTCAGTAAAGTTCCTACATCTTACAGCTCATTAAAGTTTCTGGGCACACAATAATCTTGCTCAATTTTGCATGAGAGTCATAAAAAACAGGAAGGAGAGATTTGGTGTCTACAGTATTTTAAATGGAAGTTATGACTCTGAACTGTAAATTTACTTTTATATACAGTATTTACATATAAACATATATAAAAGATTTGTCTACATATATATACAAATCTATGTGATACTTATGTTCAAGCATACCCAAAAAAGTTATTTGAAGAAAACTCATTTCAGTATTTCCACTCCAATCTTTCATGCGGAATCTACTCTCCAAAGACTAGACATATATTATGGAATGTTTGCTTCATCACCTTGTATAATAACTAAAACTAATTTAAGAATCCATAAGTTCCAAAGACCTTGTAGACTGTCAATAATACACCAGAGAATTTTCTTAATAATACCTGCCTAATGCAATAATTGTATTTATCCTTTACTGCTTGTGTGGAGAGGAACAGATTTAATGGTAAAAGCAAAATACAGATTTTAGCAAAATGCTAGTTTCTTTCATTAAAGAAATACAAAATAAAGCTTAAGCCAAGAACCCTTGAAATCACAACCCCTTGGTTTCTTAATGATACAATAAATACAGTATTTAGCATATGCTTATATGTACAACAGAAATTGATGTGGACAGCAAAGCAGCTTGTGTTGTGCATCTGACATCTATGATATACACATTTTTCCAGGTTTTATTTTACACTGGTTCTATTCTACCTTCACAGACTGAACACAGGCTCATGACTGGAGATTTCGGTTTAGTTTCATGCAAAAGAAGCCCAACTGTTCATTCCAAGGCTGCCCAAAGACACAAATCAAATCACAGTAAGTAGGGAAAATAAGGACATTGGCTTAAATTAGATGCAGACTAATTAATGTAACAACTCCTATATTTATAGCTGCTTAGT
Source organism: Pachyramphus minor (assembly GCA_013397135.1). NCBI lineage: Eukaryota > Metazoa > Chordata > Aves > Passeriformes > Tyrannidae > Pachyramphus > Pachyramphus minor. Next base: position 330,388 of record VYXB01004610.1, on the reverse strand, counting down.
ACTACTGTGAAATGAAATGTCATCACTAAGTTATTTCATTTAGTTTTAGGGTGCATTTAATGAAAGGGGAATTATTCTAACCAATTACATTATACAGCATTGGTTAAACAACTCTTGAAATTTATGCCTCTTTGAATGCAACATGTTATCAGAGCAAAGGCTTAAAGCCAGAATACCTGAGTAAGCATCACCTACTTGAAGAATATATAAGATCCATACTCTAAATCTGGGTGTTTGAAGACTCGCAAATTGGTTCAGATTTGGTGTCTACAGTATTACAAAAACAAAACCAAAAACAAAACCAAACCAAAACAAAACAAAAGTTAAATTTTATTTGTAATTCAGAATCTAAGCATCAATTGGCTAAACAGGAGAGTAAAGGAAGATAGTATATCAGAAGATTACTTTTTCATTCACAGATTAAGAAAAGGATGTTTTAAATGTCTTATACAAATTGCTGAAATCAACTGATATGCTTATCTTATCCTGAAAATATCATTAAATTTCCTGGAATAGTTGATTCTAGTCAAGCACATGTCCCAATTCCTAGAGCATATTCCCATGATGTGCCAGCCTCCCCAAGGCACATCAATGCTGTCAGTTAAGCCAGGGGGGCTTTAATGGTGTGCATATGCCCTTATAATTAATGTTCCTTTTTTCATTCCATTGTCAATAAGGATGCAACTCCCAATATTCTACCAAAAGGTCTACTTAGGTTGAACAAAATCATATAAATGTCCATTTCAGTAAGAAGCAAGTGAATGTCCAAACATTTAGTGAAATGAGTCATCATTATCTGCATTCTAAGTCATATCAAAGATTGAACAAAATATTTTCACTTTTATTTTTCTATGTCTATGACATTAGGATATGATAATTGAAGCAAGTTTAGCTTGTATGAGGTTTTTTTGGGTAAGGGGAGAAGAATAGAACTTCTTCCTATTTAACAGCACTCTGCTGATCAGACAGAACCTGCTGGTAGCACAGAGAGGCATAAGCCTTTTCACAGGAAGTAGCGGGGTCCTGATTCTTTTCCATGTCCAGGAAACTTGAAATAAGATGTAATTAAATTTCAGTTTCAGAGATGGAGAACTAAGATCAGGGATTTTTGTACGACTGTGAAATATTTCTATTGCTTACACGTCAGCATATCATTTGTGGTAAGAGATACAGAGGAAGATGTTAATGACTTCAATCATTTTCATGATGCCACAGGACCCTGAAACTAAGAGGGATAGGAGATTTTCAAATGGAAACACCCAGAGGCTGGGAGCTACAGAGGCCTCAGTGAGTTAGAAGCCTTGACACGGGATTTTAGGATCTCTGCAATGGAATCATGTACTCAGACAAGCCTCTAGAACTAAAATTCTAGACAGAGACACATTTGTCATCTGATTTTCACACATCCCGTAGCCATAGTGGATTTCCAAACTCCATACTCTGAACTGGAAGATCTTTCTCCCAGCCCAAGAAAATAAGGCACTGATGCAAAATACTGAAAGCCTTGAATTCCTTTCTGGTGCCTGCCAATCTTGGAAAGCCTTGCCATGTATGTTTTCTTGGTATTTTAGACCCCACTCTATACTTTCTCTCTCAACTTCAGCTGTGGTTAAAAAGAACAATCAGGTACTTTCATGACCAATTTTCCCTTTCAGAGCTGGGATGCTCAGTCAGAATATTTAAGCAAAGTAGAAAAGGTAGCATGAAACATCTTCTACATAATTAATTAAATATTCCAGATTTTTCTTTTAATAAAATAGTATATATTATGTAAAATAGCATAGATTGCATAAATTTTGCTTTCTATAACTTTGAGGTACAATATATTCAAACTGAAATATTAAGCACCTGATTTGTTCACTTCTATTTTCCAAGTGGACATACTAATATTACTATTCAACCCAAATAAAATATAATAAATAGGCATAAACAGTATAAAGTTAGTCAACACAGTAAAACGTCCATAAAGAACTTTCAGGTACATTTTCCTTGAAAGTCACACATTCTAGTAATATATTGCTAGTAATATAAATCTGCAACAACATTTTCTTCCAGAATATAAATACATCATTCATATACACACATATATCTTTTAATAACATCAGTTTCTATTTATTCGACCAATTTTCTTGGCAGAATTATATATGTGACTCAATGGGTAAGAAAGTACTAAATATAACTCTATTTGATAGTCAGATTTTAACTAGGGATAAATTACCATATATTAATGTCAGAATAAAATGTAATGAACTACCCAACTGAAATTTTATTTTCCCACAATGCTGAATCACTGTTTTTGCTGGTTCTTATCTATATTCTATACAAGACATTTTACCCCTATATTAGGTTGTGATTTAAAGAGGGAGAAAACACATGAAATTCTATGATGAAGAGCCATGCACAGATTTGAAAGAAGTTATGAAGATAGAACGTTTTCTGATTTTATGTTGAAAAAATCTATTTAAAATGTAACGTACCACTCAGAACATTTTTGAGAAATAAATAAAAAAAATCTAGTGCCATCTCAGGTTTAGTTATCCAAGTATTTAATTGCTATTACTAGAAAAATAAAGAAAAACTCATTTTATCTGGCCTGAAAATGCATTAATTGCAATTCTGACAACTAGATACTATTTTATTGCTATTTGAAGTGTCATTACTCTCTGACATCTCTTTTGCACTTGAGTGCTTACCTTCCTTGTGCAAGGCAGCTATATTTTGTGTATATTTGGATGGATATTTTTAGTCTCCTGCTGCTTCCTCCTTTTCACTTTTGTCTGAGACCTATCTAGACATGTAACTTTTTTTAATAGCCTGATTTTATTATATTTTCTTTTATGTCATTATATGAAAAGAGTAGTTTCTCTGAATTTGTATGACATAACTTAAAAGCCCCAAACTCATGGCAAATAATACTTTTTGACACAAAGAATTCTGAGTAGTTAAGTCTACACTAAGTATTCATGACTACACACTACATTTCCATTAATCTGTTCAATAAACACAAAAGCTGACTTACAAGCAGGAACTGTGCAGAAAGACAATTGTTTCTTCTTTTGGGAAGAAAATGTTTAAAGTACCTATATATTTGGGATAGTTTTAAAAAGTCAATTGCTAGAAAGCCCATTCCTCTCTTTAAATTCAGCTAACAGCAATTGATATGCAATCTAGTGATCCTGTTTCATTCCAGTCAGTAGAATTATTATTAGTGACTTGAACTGGAAGTAGATTGAATATGGAATAAACATGCTGCAGAGATAGATTTTACATGCACTATTGAAACTAATATAATCTTTTACCCTTACACAGTCACTAATGCAGAAGTTTACAGAACATTACAATCCAGTGATTTTCACCCTGATATTTAGAAAAATGTCATGTAGAGGTAAAAAACCACTTATTTTTTACTGAAGGTGCATAATACAAAAATCCTACACCATCTCCCTCTTTTTGAGCATTGAACTCTGTTCTAGCACCTAATAAAAATAATATTTCTTTGAAAATTTAAATTAAGACATTCAGTACTTCAGTTTTTATATGTGTAAGAAAAATTAAGAGCTTGCTGCTCTATTTCTTTCCATTTGCAGATGCATAAAGCAGTCACTTTAGAAAATGAACCCTTTTAAATTTATAGCGAGTGCATTCTCATTTAGTCTAATCTCTGTTGGCTCAGCATAACACGCTGCCTTTACAGAGTACCTACCAGAAAAGGAACCCTAACTAATTTTGTAGGAGCCAAGGAAGAAAAGCAAAATCCTCTCCTTGAATGTTAGTATATTTTATAGAAATATAATGGTGTAATATTTGCACAGTAAAAGTATCACAAACAAAATTAATAAAGTCATAATGTGCTTTTTTCATTCAGTAGCCAAGCACCTGAACACAGAATTCTTTATTTCTTAGCAGATTGATGACAATGTTTACCTTTTTATACTAACAAGGGAGAAATTAATTTTGAGAAAACCATTGAAGACCCAGATAGTATACTGTCAATTCTCTCTTGTTCTCAGATAAAGTAACTGCAAGCTTACATCAGCTATAATCCTTGGAAACTCCTTTCATAGTTCTGCATTTCAGCTCTGGAAAATTATCCCCATAAATTGATTGAGCTATCTAGATATTACATGCCACTGGTTAAACTGCAAACCAAAGTTTATCATTCTGGCCTCAGAACACAAACAATGTTTACATTTTAAAAAGTTTTAATTGGAAAGTACTGAACATCCCACCTGCAGTAGTTTGTTTGATTCTTGGGTCCCCAGCACAGGAGGGACATGGATCTCTTGGAGTGAGCCCAGAGGAGGGCCACAAAGATGATCAGAGGGATGGAGCACCTCTCCTGTGAGGAAAGGCTGAGAGAATTGGGGCTGTTCAGACTAGAGAAGAGAAAGCTCCAGGGAGACCTTACAGCACCTTCCAGTGCCTAAAGGGGGCTTACAAAAGAGCCAGAGCAGCTTTTTATAAGGACATGTAGTGATAGGACAAGGAGGAATGGTTTTAAACAGAAAGACGATAGGTATTAGAAAGATATTCTTCACTATTAAGAAATATTAGGAAGAAATTCTTCACTGTGAGGGTGATGAGACACTGGAACAGGTTGCCCAGAGAAGTTGTTGCCCCATCTCTGGAAGTGTTCAGAGCCAGGTTGGACAGGGCTTTGAGAAACCTGGTCTAATGGAAAGTGTCCCTGTCCATGGCAAGGGGGCTGGAACTAGATAATGTTTAAGATACCTTCCTGATTCTGTGACTTCTGAAAAACTTTTGTATTTTAAATAATTTTTTGCATACTGAAGTGTTCACCTTACCTGAATACATGTTTAAATAAACTCATCAGGCAGCGGTGAGATTTGAAAACAATGTCACTGGCTGGATCAAAAGCGGATATTAATAAAAAGATCATGGCTGCATGGAGATAAAAAGCTCAGCAAACGTTAAGTATGGAATTGGCTTGAACTTCAAAGTTTTCTGACTCCTGCCTGTGTGTTTCTGACTGTACAGTTAAGAACTCACATTTCTGCAAATCCCCTTCTCATACAGTAAATTGCTAAGAGCGTCCTGGACTCAAGTCCTAAATAAAATTATCTTTATGCCCCAAGCACTCTAAACAGTCTTGAAAGCCTCCCCCCATCTTCAGAAAAAATCCCAAAATACCCAGATCTGAGATCTGATGGAGAAAGAAGACCTCATAAAGTGCAGATCTCTTATCACTAACAAAAATGAGGATCACAGAAAAATTTGGTCCTCAGTATGAGAACAGTCTCTGTTTATTCATTTGAACATTGATAATGTGTTTACAGTCCTGACGTTTTGCTTATATGAATCAGAAAATAATTACTCATGTACTTTGCAATAAAATTGTTGAAAAATTATATTCTAGATTCTGCACATGCAAGTAGAGGGAAGAGTCTAAATCTCTTAGGTCATAGCTTCAAAAACAATATGAAAAGAAAGATGAGATAAATTAACTCCTTTAGCTAGAAACGAAAATGCCTTTTTTTTCCTTTGAGAACATAGGCTATGAAACATATCCTTTCATTTTTCCTCATATTATGTAAGATTGCAGGTAAGGAAGGTAACCAAGCAGTTCTAGGTCTATGGGTAAGTTAAGCAAGCCTCCTTCCTCAGCAAGAAATTCACCTACTGGGCTCCTTTTTTTTTTTTCCCCTACAACAGCAAAACCAAAACCCACCTTTCTGCACTACAGAATTTTGACCTTGTAAAATAAAATTCCTCAGGCATGCTTTCCTTTTATTTCCCATGTTTCTGTATCTAAATCACATAATAAAACCAAGACAAGTGTTTGTAAAAGTATGGAAGAGATGCTTGACTGGAAATTGGAATACTTTCTATCACTTTTCCAAGGTCAAGGTCCTTGTTTCTGTAGTAATAAAGTTGAATTATTGCTTCAGTTAACTAAAACATTAAAATAATTTTCTAATTTTGGAGACTCCCCATCTAACCAATCTATGAACACTGCAATCAATTAATTTTTTCTCCTTTTAACTTTCTGTTTTTAAAATCTGTAACAATCAGACAATGCTTGATTAAAAATACAATATTTAAGAGATGTATTACCACTAGATTTGTGTTTTTACATAATCACAATTATTTAAGCTCAGGAAAAATGCAATATAAACAGTGGCCTACTATGCATATTCAAAATAGGGGCATAAAATATCTAATTTAATTTTCAATGAAGTATGATAGGTTTAGGAGAAAATACATACAGTTGTAGCAAACTGAACTTGATGACTCCTTTGAAAGAAGTTTGATATCAACTTCAGATTTTTGTCCCCATATATTTCTCCTTCACAAGGAAGTTAAAAGTATTATAACAAAAATGCACTAAAAGTTTGGGGTGACATCAAGACACATATCAAGAATGTTGGAAAATAAAATCTTTAAAATCTTACAATTCTCTGAGTAGGACTTAACTAAATTTTGTTTCATTTGGGTTATGTTGTTTCAACAGCCATGCAACTATAGGGAAAGAAGAAGCAGCACTTTAAGATTAAAGGAGAAAACAGAGACTACAAACCCATGCACACACATGCACATCCCCCCAAAGTCTCCAAACCAAGCAAACATGAAGAAAAATGAAAGCTTAGTCATCTTTGTACTTTCTTTTCTGAATTTGCTTGTCTGTTGCTGGGAATGTACAGTACATGTTTCTATTAACTTCACCCTGAAAGAGCTTCCCCATGTCTCCGGTACACAAAATTGACATGTCTGAATTCTCATTTGCTTAACTTAGACTTATGTATAGACACTGAGTTTTAAATGGTGTTCTGGCACACTTTTATAAGGGAAGCACTATTAATGTGGGCTTTTAGGGTGAGGTGAGTTTTGCTTTTAAATCAATAAATTTTGATGTGATATAGGAAGTCTATCTCACCCTTATGACAGGAAGGCTGAATTTTGGCAATGGATTTGGATTACTTAATGAATATCTTCTTGAATGAAAATGTCTGTAAGAACATGTTCAGGAAATCATTTGACAAGAGTGTATGGATAATATTGTGGGATTATACCATGGCAGAACCAAATAATATTACAAATTACCTTTAAAAACAAACAATAAAGACCACGTGTGGTGTCTTTACATTTTATTCTAGATCCTCAGATTTGAGAATAAAGAAAAACTGAACTAATAGTGATATGGATTGTCATAGTAATAACAATATTGACAGCAACAACAATAATAAAGCAATCTTATTTGCTCCTTCTTATCTCCCAAATAGGAATTAGGAAGACAGAAGGGAAGAAGGAAAGGCAAGAATAATGAAAGAAACAAAGCACAACATATGGAAAATGTCTTCTTACCTCAGTAATCTGTCTCTCAAAATAATTTGACCTTTATTCAATTTTTTTAATAAGGTCTGTGTACCAATATATTATGTCTTTTTCTTTTTTCTTCTCATGGATATTAATAGAACCATCTGTATTGTTTTAGGCATTTTTTCATGATTTCCTTTTATTTATTTAAATATCTGAAAGAGAAAACTTAAAAAACACTAGATTTGTCTGTGGTAGTAAACAAAGAACAAAAAGTCACTATTGTTATTCAGGAGACATGTTACTCTCATTTACCTGAATTAGATTAAACAAGACCTTTGAATCTGTAAAACTGAGTCACAAATCTGAGTTTCCATAGTAATCATAATTTCAATTCAAATAATGAGACTGGTGGCATTATTAAAAAGTTTAATAGAAGAGAAAAGCAATCTTATGTTTTTGTCAATAAATTTAGGAAAGTAAGAAATTTTAGGAACATTTTTTCCAACTTGAGTAAACAGAACATCTTGATCAGGGGCTCTATCAGATCTCTCATACTTGCTCTGGGAAATAAATTTCCCGATTCATAAATCTAGGAAAAATACTGAAGTAACTACATTATATTTTACCAATAGATGATCATTCCTCTAAATCATGTAAAAATACAAAACGGTTTGGGGAGAAAGCTTTCTATTCCATAACAACTTTGCTCCCATCTACCTGGGTACAGCTGACAATGACGAACTGTTGATCTACACACAATCAATTAATGTTCAACAGATGATAAGCAAAACTTTCTGTAAGGTTGTTTTAGGTCATGCACAATTCATTCAATCTCTTGACAGTTCAGTAATTACAAAACTATTAACAAAAGTATGTGTTTAAATTTAAATATATGTGTCAAAAACTGCTGGTGGTACCTCAGCATTTTTGTGAATTTCAGAAGCCAGGTCCAGGTCTAAATATATAAATATCCAAGTAATGATACTTGGATTGGCACTGTGATGACTGAAATAAAGTCTGCATTTGTAGAAAAGAGTTCTGTTACTTCACTATTAATTAGTCTTCATTCATAACTTACAGAAGAGGGTAAATATTTATGAACTTTTAGAAGCTAGTGTTAGGGGGGAAAATGGGCTAATAAAATGTTTATTATTGTTGCAGCAGAGTTAATTAAATGAAATTTCTCTTATATGAAAGCCTATTTTTCTAGAACAGCCAGTAGTATATTTAGGAAAGTACAATGCATAACTCTTTAAAAATATTCCCAGAAACACAGAATGACAGAATATTCTGAGTTGAGGGGACCCACAAGGATCATTAAAGTCTATCTCCTGGCCCTGCCCAGGAGCATCCCTAAGAGGCACACCACGTGCCCAAACACTTCTTGAACTCTGCCAGGCTTGGTGCTGGGGAGCCTGTTCCAGCACCCAGCCACCCTCTGGGTGATGAACATTTTTCTAATATCCAATCTAAATCTCCCTGACACAACTTCAGACCATTCCCTTGGGTCCTGTGACTGGTCATCAAAGAGAAAAGATCAGTGCCTGCCCCTCTTCTTTCCCTCACAGGGAAGCTGCAATGAGGTCTCTCCTCAGTCTCTTCCTCTCCAGGTTGAACAGACCAAGTGACCTCATACAGCTTCTCCTCAAGGCCTTTCACCATCTTCATTGCCCTCCTTTGGACACTCTCTAACAACTTAATGTCTTTCTTACATTGTGGTGCCCAAATCTGCACACAATATTCCAGGTGAGGCAGCCCCAGTGCAGAGCAGAGCAGGACAATCCCCTCCCTTGCCCGGCTGGCAATGCTTTTCCTGATGCCCTCAGGACACAGTTGGCCCTCCTGGCTGCCAAGGCACTGCTGACTTGTCAACTTGTCATCAGCCAAGACCCCCAGGTTCCTTTCTGTGGCACTGCTTTCCACCATCTCATTCCCCAGTCTGCACAAACATCCAGGGTTGTCCCATCCCAGTGCAAAATTTGACACTTTCCCTTGTTGAACTTCATGGGGTTAGTGATTGCCCAGTCCTCTAACTTGTTCAGATCCCGCTGCAGGGCCTTTCTGTCCTTGAAGGAATCAACAATTCCTACCAATATTGATTAAAGCCTCTTGCTTTTGAAGGCACAAATAATATGTATAGGCTCATGTAGAGCTTTATTCTTTGTTTCTCCTGCCAGACAAACAGGTCTTGACCTCAAACAAGTCTAACACTGACATATGAAAATAACTATTTCATTTCACATCTGAATTTCTGGAAGTAATTTAGTTAGATATTCAAGAAAAGTGCACCAGAGATGATGTGACAGCAAGTCGTAGCAGCAACATGGTAACTGTATTTGTGCAAGATACTAAGATTCAAGACCACTATTTTTTGTTGTTATTTTTGACTTTTCTATAGCCTTGGGCAAGTAACTTCACTGTTTTACAATATGTTTACAATGAGTGAAACTATAAAAACCTGCTGAGTTGAGAGAATAGAGGATTCTGAAAGAGCTGAATTGTTCAGGTTGCATTGCCAAACTATCACCGTGGGGATAGAAAACAACTGACTCCAGAAATCATGTCTTAGATTTAAATTGCGATAAAGGAATTCTGTTAACTAGCATCAGGTATGAATTCTTTGGAAAATCTGCGTATTGATGGATACTGAGGCCTTTTACAGGATTAATTTGATACATAATGGTGTTCGGTACTGTTTTTAGTGTCCTAAGATTTGCAATTCATCTGTTTGTGTCTGGCAGATACAAGTTAGTGAGAGACCTTCACTGCTCTGGAAAAGAAAACAGAATCCTGACAAGTTAACCTGGAGCTTCTATGACCCTACACAATATCTGAAGGCAAAGTTCATTATCTCCTTTTTTTAAGCTAATATTTACTAGATTACATGAAAAATATTCTCTCAACATATGCCATGACCATTTATTTTAAGAAATACGAAGAGCAAACTCTTCAAAACACAACACCTGGATAAATTTTATTTACTATAATTTTTTTTATTCTATTTGAAGAGCTTGTATGGCTATCAGCACCCATGATGCAAGCTGTGATAATACTTGATGTATATGGGAGAGTGAAATACAGCAAATAACATCATGAATTAAAACTTATTTTCTTCAGCCCAACAGACACATCCACACCAAAAAACAGCACCCAAGCCCCAAATAAATAAACAAATGACCAAACCACTAAGTGGCACATGTAGTCCTAACCAGTAATAACCACTGGTCTATTCCATTTACATTCAGCAGCCAGACTTCTGCAGAATGTGTGTTCTCAAGAAAAAAAGCCAAAAAATTAACATGGCCTGGGAATCTCAAGTCTCATTATTTATCCCAGGTGTATGGAGTGAATTTCTTCTCACTGACAGCATTAGACTAAGAGAGAGCTTTTGTAAAAGGGAAAAATAAAAACAGAATCTAAATACAACGAGGTCTTTAAAAGGGCACCAAGACACGGAAAAAAAACCCCAAAACTGTTAGAAACAGACATATATTTGTGTTCCTAAATTTTAGTACCACTGAAATGTCAGGAAAAGCTTGGATGTGCCTTTAATGGTAGGATGATTCTTTCAATTTGATTGCAAAATTCAGTGTTGGGAACCAAATTTCTGAAGAGTGAACAGTTCTGGGTTGCCAAAAGTGTTTTCATTATTAATATTTTAACTCCAGGTCCACCCACTTATGGTAACTTTAGTTTGGAGGAAATTAGCATCCAGAACTTAGCTGTGCTATTCAGATCTTTAGATGTTCTAGTGGAGGTTTTCATTATTTAAATTCTGTCCTTTAATTTCTTTTAGAAGCCACAATTCAAACTGAAATGTCTGAAGTCAATGCAATACATACCGCTGCATTTTGAAACTTTCTCCTAATTTTTTTTAAAAAGCAGGTCTTCTCATTATGCTGGCAGAACACAAATGTATCTTTTCACTTACATCATCTTGTTTTCTCACCTACAGGCTTGCAGATAGCTTTACCAGGTGGAGCAGATACAAGAACAGGGAGCAGTGGGATGAATTTAGGGCATTCACACCTAAACCTTATACAGTTCTGCTTTGTGGCAGCTTCTTTCCTGAGGGGCTGGAGTTAAAGAAACAACTAGAAAGTGAACGATCCCCGGAAACATTCAAGGTTAGGCTGGACAGGGCTCTGAGGCACCTGGTCTAGATGAAGATGTCCCTGCTCAGTGCAGGGAGGTTGGACTAGATGACCTTTAAAGGCCCCTTCCAATCTAAGATATCCTACGATTATATGAACACAGTATTAATTGCATAGCACATAGTTAGATTAAAAAAAAAAAACACACAAACAACCCTAAAGCTGAAGAGCACATAAATTAGGATCTCAGACTTGCACTTACAGCCAAAGCTGCCAGCTGCTTCCCACACTGACCTCCTCATTTTAGCTCTTCATATGAGAAAAAACTCATATATTTAATAAACGAACAAGTAAAATCTGTAGTTACTTGATTAAACAAGAAGAAAGCTTGTATTTTACACTTTTAGTAGCTATTTTAGCTTTTTCTTAAAAATATATTTAATGTAAAATGGAAAGTATTACAGAATGATCCCAAAACATTTTTTTTTAGATCTGTATTAAATCTGACAGAGTACAAAATACTGAAGATGGAATGTTGTTAATGAACTTAACAATTTATTATAAAGTAAAGAAGGATGTTCTCATCTAAAAAGTTTGCAATGTCTGTAAAGGTTATCCAAAACAATCAAATGAGAAGAAAGAAAAACAGCCAATTAATGATATCTTCCCTGAGGACTGAGCAAGTTTCACTACTGAGGAGAAAGGTATGCTCCTCTTTATCATTTGTGGCAAGATTATTTTCATATATAGAACTACAATTAATTTTCTCTGGTTGATGTAGTACTAAACATAAAAAAAATCATAAAATATTTACAAGATAAACACTTATTTCTTTCCTGAAACAATGTTCCACCACAAAAAACCTCAAACTGAAGCTCTGAAACTGTAATGATTGCTTGCATATAGTAAAAGAATCTTGTTAACCTAAACAAAATGGGTAGGATATTTTTGTCTTAAAAGAAAATTAAGCCTTGGGATCTTTCAGAAAATAAATTAATCACAATTGGAAGAGTTCATCAAGAAATGCCAAGCCTTTCAATGTAATTTACAGATGGATAAATAAAATATAATCTGCTGTGAAATAGAAAATCACAGAGTTCAACGTACAAACCCTTATAATTAACATCAAGAGCAACCTAGGGGCATCATTCCTTCCACTTCTCAGAAAGAATTTCTACACTTCAAAGCCTGAAAATGTATTGAATTATTTACTGAGATTATGATGGTTCTAACTCTCTCCACAATGCACACAAACTGAAAGATTCTCCAACACAGGCAGATTCTCCAACAGGTAATAAAGGTAGTCCATTTTATGGTAGCTAATTATACGGCATAAAGAAAGCCATGCTCTGATAATTACACAATGAGAACAGTCCTTAGTGCCTTTTTAAAATCACATCTTAAAACAAAAAGTATGATTCTGAGATATTCAGCTTATCTTCTATCTAACCCTGAAATATTGTACTTATTATCATTGCTATTACCTGAGAAACTTCACAGTAGTTTCTTGTTCTGATGCTCTTTCTACATTTGAACTTGTTCAGAAACATTATGATTCTAGATCAGGAATAAAATTAGAACACGATCCAGGAACCTAAATTTTTAATCTCTTAAGAGAACTAGTATTATGACAATTTGCAGTATCCCATACTGTTGTACTTTAAAGCAAAGCAGTAATAAATGTTTATAACCACCAATTAGTATTGTCTTAAAGAGGAAAATGGTATTACTCCTGTGTGAAATTAAAGGTGGGTCAGCTTGCTGAAAGGAACTCAAGTACCAGGCTTGCAAATAGAAGAGAAACAGGAACTTTGTTACTCAGTGGTAAATATCTTTATCTGGGAGAATGGAGATGTGGGATCTGATTTCTAGCCTCTTGGACCAGTCTCAGATTAAAGAACTAAATTTTTAAAAATTCATTAATGTCTGTCGAAGTAAGGGATAAAACTGATTATTCTTGAAATATTTGAATAATCAGCTGAGAAAATCACTGTCTTCCATGTTCTCTTCTATACCCAATAAAACTTCCCTTCTCCTGCACAGGAGAGCTGCACAGAGGAGGTGTGGAGCACACCTTTTTGCACAGATGTAGGAAAAAATCCCTTCCAAACCTGTCAGACACATAATCTGAATCTGCTGGATGAAAGCTCAAGCCATATAAAGGAGCTATCTAGACTCTAGAAAACAAGGAATGACAAAGCAAATGTCACATTTCTGTCTTCCTGGGTAGTTCTGAAAAACACACATTTCAGACTGTCCTCTGCTTTTTGGTGGTTTATGACACTACTATAACATGATCAACCCTTCCTGTGCAATGTATGATACAGTTCTCTAAAACAGAGCTCTGAATTGTGTTCTGGTTGTTAGAATCTGTAGGTTAGAATCTATATGTACTATCACTAGCTTTCACAAATACAGCATACATAATCTTTAATGGATATATTCCTAATTATTCCTGTACCAAATTCCATTATAGTCTGTTCTACCAGAACTGCAGTGGTCCTACTAATAGCTAATAGGTCCAGCTAACAGTCATCGGGATACATCACCCCAGTGGGTCCCATTGCTTTCCAGCTACAGGAAAAAAAATACAGGAAACCCAACAGCTGAATATCTCCCTTTTCCCTGATATTTATCATTGTATTCATGTAGATGTAAACTGCAATCTGGTCCTTTTTGCTGAATAGACTGGACTTCCCAATAGCATGCTAAAGGATGACTGTGTCCTCTCTGAAGGTACTGGCTCTTTCTCCAAAATAATGAACAGAATTTTTATATGACTTTGCTCCTGTATCCTCCTGCACTACAGGTGGAAACACAATGAATATTGAAAACATCCTGGTTACTTGCATTCTTTGCTTCCTTGGGACATCCATAAAATTTATACGGCCTTCCCATGTACAAAAGCTTAAAAGTATGAATTTATGTGAAGAAATTGTCTCCTTTTCCAGTCTTAATGTTGTTTTAACATATTTAGGGGTTTTGAAGTTAATTCCCAAGTTTACAGTTTGCTGTTAAGAGAGTGCTTGGAACAGCACAGGCTTTGTCTTCTACACCGTAAATCTTAACAGTGCAGAACACTCCATGTTTCACACACAACGTAAAAGATACATCATAGCCATTAACCTTCCCCTCAGCTGCTGATAAAGTAAAATAGGCCCATTCTTTACAGTAACAGTAATGTATCTGTTCAGATAAATATTCCTTTTGCTGCAATAAAGTGCAGCTTTTTACAGCTGCATACCATCTTTGCAAACTATAACAGGGCAATTAAAATTGAATATGAACAGAATACTAATTGAAGATTTGAAGGCAAAAGGGGATGAAAGACCTTTTCCTAAAGTTTTCCTCAGCAAAATATGAAGTTCAACATATAAATCAACTGTTTGCTTATGTGATTTTTTTGAATCTAAACCAAAGATATCATATTAAATGAATTTCTGGTAATCACTTTTTGAAGGTTGTTAATTTGATATAGTTAAGCATCCAACATTTATATGTCTGGCAATTTTTTTCTATTACATATAAGCTAGTTACATCAGGAGGACTGAAGGACTGGTATAACTTAAAATTTAAGAAGCTATTTTATAAATATATAAACATATTTATTCTTAACCATATTAATAATTTAATAAAATGTATTATGATTTCATAATTGATCATAATTCTAAGTCTAGTGAGAGACTGAGATTCAGAAGCTTCAGCTTTGTCTCATTTATTATGTAGCCTTGTGCAGATCACTAACATTCAGTTTCTCTCAGTTTCCCACACTCACAAGATGTATTTTTGCCTCTTTCTTAACATTGATGTGTACAAGGTACATTTATCCATGACTGATTCCAGATAAAGACTTATGATGCTATTATACCTGAGGAGACATTCAGGATTTGTACTTTTTAGTAATACTCTGAAAAAAAAGCCATTCATGGATCTTATCTCACAATCTTATAGCCACATCAAATTTTTAACGGGTGTGTCATGAAAACAGCACTTGCACATTTTTCCTCATGCCTATAACACTGAAAGGATTTTTTGATTTACTTATTTTGATTGAATGTTAAAAGAGATTCTGTAAAATAAAATAAAAACCTCAGAAACATAGTAGCATCAGAATACATTCCAGTTTATCATTTTGTGAAACAACTGGGAAATAAATGTTCAGATATTATTTTCAGATACTTTTTACACTTATTTATAATAATTCTACAAGACTATGGGGCTGTAAGAAAAGATCTGAATACTCATCTCTTCTTGAATCACAGTTACAATTGGATGTTAGTGTCTCAAAAGTATTCACATCAGTCTATAGCAATAATATCACTAAGATGGTTGAAATACAAGAATAAAGAAGAATGTTCTTTTAAAAGAACTTCTTGCATGTAGGTAAAAAGGATTAGCTGGTTTATTATTATAATTGTTATTATAATTATTATTACTAATATTAATATAATTTATATTATTATTTATATATTATGTTATTATACAGTGACCCTACTTCATTTAAGATCAATTGAGCTCAACTAGAAAGGAAAGGATCAATATAGAAGATCATCAAGAAACTCCACCGCTGACATCGCTCTTTGCTGCTGCTGCATTCTTATGTAAGGAAAGTCTGATTAAATGCAACCATCTCTCAGTTTAACTATTATATACAAATATATGCTGACTGTTTTACATGAGTACTAAAGGCTAGATCTAACTCAGTTACTCAATTCCACTAATGTCTCCTTTTTGGCTTGTAAAAGGCAGGGTCCTGATGCTGCAATTACTTGAGAAAAATTTTATTTCAAGACAGACTCAAGAATTTCACTTTTAGTAAGACAGACATTTGTATGAATGAGGAAATTTTACCTTGGAATTTTTATTCTATGTTAATTCCATGACAAACTTTTCTGAACTAAATGTGTGAGAACAGTTCATAGAATCTGCGATAATATTGTAATTTATGAAGTCAAATTCTTAACATTTAATATATTAGTCATAGTTTACTTCACATCTTTCTCAAGACACAAAGAGAACTGAGGTAAGACTTTTTTAAAAAGTCTGACTCTGAGTCTCTATGAAGAAAAATCTTGTATCTAAGTGATCCATTCACTGACAGTGATTAATTGTACACGCTATCAGAAGGTAATTTAGGAAAAATAGAACAAATCTTCATTTATAAAGATTTACATGACTTTGTATCCTTAGTCACGACTTGTGGAAGAAAGATTCAGAAGAAAATTTAGAAATACTGAATTGTAAAGAATGGCTTTTAATATGAATTAAGTGTTTAGTCACAGTTTGTAGGCAGTACTTACAATCTTTTAGCAGCTTGGATGCTTAGTCATTTTCCTCATTTAACTGATACTTTCCTACACTTCAAAACAAAATAATAAATTCAAAAAAACAACAAAGAAATCAAACCAAACAAAAACGAAAAGCAGCCAACCAACCAAACAAAACAAACTATAAGCTCTGAAATTTCCTTTCATTCCTCCTTCCGTTACCTAGAAATATCCTACATATCCATTGGATACTGGTTTTGGAAGCATTTCTAAGGCTGTACAACAGTAAAGCTGAATGGAGGCAGGAGAAGTGGCCAGTGGCTGAGAGTTGAACAGTTACCTAGTAAAATATCTGCTGTCTGCAAATCTCTTGAAGAAAATTAAAGTTTTTCATTTAACAAAGTCCAGATTAGATTTGCAGAAAAGAGAAATGAAAAGGTGCCAGAAATAGGAAATGTGAAGAAGTTTCATGCTTATTTGTAGAGCTTTGTCAAGGTTTATAGAGTTAATATGGACTCCATTCTTTATTTTAATATCATTCAAAGAATTTAAATTTATAAGATAATTTTTCATAGAAATATATTAATATATAATTTTTTCCATATAATTTTTCATATAATTTTTCAACCTTCATGTGAAAAAATATTTTTACACTGTCCCTATTGTTAAGTATACTTTCTTATGGTTTATATATTTAGGTGGAATTTGATTATCTTGGAAAAAATTTATGATTCAGACTGTACAAGTCACTGCACAGATAATGAATTTTAGCAAATACTAAACATCAAAGCAAGGAATAAGATAGAAATATGTTATTTCACTGTGTGATAGTCAATCACTGTTTATTTCTAAATCACCACTTTTCATTCTAAATTACCCAATAAGTTTATTTCCTATGAAAAAAGTCTGATTCTAGAAATAGTGTTTAATAGTAATGGCTATTTGCTTCAGTTTTTGCTGTTTCCTACACTTTTGCTTCTCCAGTTGTTGAAAAATGGTTTTGTTTGTCATTATAAAAAACCTGTTACCGTAGCTGTTAGTTTACTTTGTTGAAGAAAATAAGGAACTTCTAAGACTTGCCTCTTTGGGGGAAAAAACCCAAATCTTTAGCCAAGTGTTTGCTAAGGATGCAAAGAAAATATTAAAATATCTGTGGCACACACCACAATACAAAGTTAATGGAAGAAGGGTAACGGGACGGTTATGAAGTACAAGACACAGGAGTAAGATGTAAATTATTTGTGATGCAGAGCCCTCTGCATCCAAAAGGAAAATAACAATTTTTTTCTCCAAAAAGAAATTATAATTCTGAAGAAATACTATGGTCTAAATAACACTTCTTCATAAAGGGTCACAAATAAGCATTCCAACGGTATTTAAGATATGTGGGGAGCAGAAGGAATTTTGTAACAAAAGAAAACAAGTATTTATGAAGAAATATAGCTCTAGTTTATAAATCAAAACTGAAGTACCCACAGGGAAGGCTCCATTTCACTTCTAATGCTGAAGAACTGTAGTCTACATAATGCTTAGAGAAACCTAGTCCTGAGGACATACAGTCAAGAAAGTCAGATGAAGAACATACCTGAAGGAGTAACTGGTTGAACTGAGGTATTACCCACTAAAGGGTCTGACAGCACTGCCACTTCAAAGCAAAAGTCCCATTTTGAAATCTTTAACAAACAAAGCCATATGCAATCCTCTCAGTATTGGCAATATATTACATACAGTATTGTTCTTAAGTTATTAGAATTATTTCATTTCAGTTCATTAGAACAATAAAATGGTATGTGGATAAGAATAACATTTGCTTAGGTTGAAAATGAAAAATCCACAAATTTGAATTTTACCACCATGGAAAGCAGAAAATAGTTAAAGGAACAATGTTATACCTGATTTGTGAATAATGGCAACATTTGCATTATATTTATTGTTATTGTGTGCCTTTATCACTTTTATTGTTGTGCTGCAGTATAGCCCTTTGAAGGTCTGCCAAACCACTGCGGCTTACTCAAATGCAGGGCTGAATTTTAATTAAGCTTAGCAAAATACTCATTGAATTTGCTGAGCTTGATTAGGCCAGTCATCCTGATTGACATGCAGAGGGCATCTTACTTACTTGTTTTAATAACTGACAGAGACAATTAACAGATTTTTGTAAAACAGTTAAATGTGAAAAATACAGACTGTCATCACCTCTTTTCACTGGCAGTCTTAACTTTTTCTGTATTCAACATGGCCAGAAAATATTTCTTTGAATTATGAATTATGAAGTACAGAACAGTAATTCAGTATTCATATTTGTGAAGGGTAACTCACAAAGATACACATTTTGTTCCACTAAAGTATTCCTCTTAATATTACAGCCCAGTGAAGAGTTTCCATGGTCTCTGCAGAGGAACATTAAATATGTATGCAAGTGGATGACTTCTAGCAGACAACTTTTTCACAGAAGTGATACCAGGACCTCTCTCCAGCTAATGCAGTTAGAACGTTCTCATTATATATCATATATCTTCAATCTTTCCTGTCAAGCATGACTTCCAATTGCAAAACCAAATATTCATCTCTTTCTCTATGACAGTGGCAGGTTCATCTTTTTAGAAGTCTAATAGGTGGATTTTGACTTAGTAGCAATGCCCTTAGAACATTCCTAAGCATTCCTTAGTTCTTAGGAATGCTGGTTTTGCTATTTTCTCCTACCTATTAACACAGTAAGTTTAGGGGGGAAAAAGCTTGTGACGTATTACAAAAAAAAAAAATGTATAACACCTACACAGTCAACTAACTTGTTATACCCAGAACATGTAAGAAAGGAGTAATACTAGACAGAAAAGGCAAACAATGCATGATATATGGCAGCATTCACAGTAAGATGTGTGATTAGCAGGGTACTGAAGTAACCAAACCTTTTGTATGGTGAACAAGAGCATTGATATTCTTTGAATTTAACTCCAGTATTGTTGTCATGACAAGATATGAAAAGTACAAAAAAATTAACAGAATTTGCATTCTCTTCAAGTTGCTTAGTATCAGATTAGTAAGTAAAGAAATTTTTAACTACAAAACTAAAAATTTCTTATCCAGTGACTGAACTCCAGTGATCAAAAAATCCCAGAGTAAACGGGAGTGACTTGTAGAAGCCGCAAGAATAGTAAATAACTTACCACAAACCACAACACTTAAAGACTGAATTGCAAACCAAAGAACTGTCTTCTCTCTAACTGAAAAGGTGTGAGAAACAAAAATGGGGAATATGCACAGTTAAAAGAAGGACAGCAAATTTGTGAGTTAGGGTTCTTCAGTACAACTAACAATTTGTCCATACACACAGAAGTAAAGGGTGTAAAAGGTGGTGTTAGTGTTTGATTTTACTCCTCAGTAGCAATTTTCATAGGATTTGGTGTGCTAATTCTAGGTTGCGGGTAGCACAAATACAGAAGGACTTGGCATAAAGATTCTGTTTCAGGACTTTGTCTCAGTCTGCAGGAAAAAGATGAGAAAACAGAGTAATTGAAAATAAAGTTTTGTAAAAATATTGTTTATTATACCCTTTCCCCAGGCTCTTGTAATGAATCTCCTCTGTTATTAATCAGATTAAGAAGAAAAAACCCTATGTTATCCTTACTATTTTCTTATTAATTGGGATATTCTTATGTCTAAGCTAAGTATTTGCTTTTAATAAGCATATCAGAACACATAAGAACAAAAGAAGCATAAGAACACAGCACAAGAACAAAATCAGAACACAAACAAAATTAAAACAAAACAAAACAAACAAAATACCAACCAACCAACAAAAAAAAACCAAACCACCAAACCAAAAAAACACAAAGCCCTTTTACTGATTACTTGATCTAATGATAGAGAGGTTATATGGCAAAGGATGATGTACAGCATACAGAAAATTTCCAAAAATATTAGCCGACAAAAATTTTTGCTTAGACTAGAAGTATCTAAACATATTTTCAGTAATTTTACTGACACAGAAAAGGGGCAAAGAACACTTACATGAACTGGAAAACACCATGGTCACTGCTGCTATCTGTTACATCTCACATTGTCACTTTTACAAGAGGCAGTCACAACCCCAAGGAGGTGTCTTATTTGGGGTGAAGTGTTTATTGTTCAAAGGACTGAGGAAGTGTAGAAAATGATTAGCATATTCCAAACTCAAACATTACTATGTCATTCACAGGAATGACCCTTTTAGAGCTGTATCTTTGTTATGCAAATTCTTTCCTGAGTCACTGCCTACCTTCACAGATTTCAATCCAAATTTATAAAGCAAACCCCTCGACTATTATTTTTTAATAAAGATTTAGGAGCATTATTGAGCTTAATGCAGCTCATTATTTCAATTTTTTTCTAATAGCTCCTTACCATAGAAATATTATGTATTTTTATTAAAAAATCTACAAAATCGGGATAAATATTACATTTCATTTTTCAGTAGATGGATAAGGGTCACATAATAAGTAAAAAAAGAAGAAATAATATTTACCTCCTCAGGAGGCTACAAATATAAAACAACTGTTTAGCCTTATGTAGGTTTTTTTTTTATAAAATTATCTGAAAATTGGGTCATTTTGGGTCTGTGTCTAGAACAACATTGTAGGCATTCTTAAACACATTAAGAAGTATTAATGAAAAAAATTAGTTTGATACAATTATAGAGGGCTTTACTTTGATACAATTATGGATGCTTTTACCAACAGTAAGGATTTATCATTTGTTTTTCCACAAGTATAAATAAACATTTCTTTCAAGAGATGTTGTGATAGTTTTGTAGGTTCTATTTCAACATCAAAATACTGTCATTTTTTTCTTTTTTTTCCTAAAGCAGCATTGTTTATGGAAAATTTTATGAAATACAGGCAGCTATTAAGCTATTTGTTCTCAGTAGGTGCCTGCCCATCACCATCATTATGATTTTGGCAGGCTCCCAAGACAGATACCCTCCATCTGTTACCATTTCACAGAAATGCTACCTTGAGGTCCACTTGACCTATGAGCCCTCAGGCTCTCCACCAATTTAATAATAATTTTTTCTCAGCCAATTAGGTCGACAAAAAGTTCTGCACCTTGAAACACCTCAGGTCCTACACTTTTTCCAGGTGCAATTCTCCGATCCCATTTTTTTCAGGACTTCACTGCCAAGCTAAGACTTTCAGACCCTCCCTTCTGACAAGATTATGGAAAAGCCTGAGGAAAAGAAGGTTACAAAATTCCCCCTGAATCCTAAAAAAATAATAAATAAATAAATAAAGTGTTGTAAAGCCTGGGGCTCTCATGAACCAGGGCTGTGGCCTCTAACTGAAGAACATGGAAGTGCTGAGGTTGTGTGGCAGGATAGAACCCCTGCTAAGAAGTAAAATCCAACCAAGGTATCATGCAAGATCAGCTACTGGAGTAATGTTGTTGTCTTGGTGTTAATTATGCTAAAACCATCCTGGTTCATCAAAATTTGAATACACATCCTGCTGACTGAAGTTTTACTTGACAGATAAGGTGATAGCTGGCCTGTAAAGGTGTGACTAGCAGTCATCAGTCTATAATATAAAAGTCCAGTCCCCCCTCATGCAGTCAGGTTCTTCTGACATAACCCTTCTTGGGGGATGTGTGTGTGTGGAGATTCCTCCCTTGGGCTGGGGACATCCCCCAAGGATACTCCTCGAGGTTGAGAGAAAGAGATCTCCCCACAAGCGTTGGTCTGGGTTACATTAGATCTCTACTTAATAACTATTCCTTTTTGCTAGCTTTAATATAATAATAATAATGGCCAGACTTCGCGAACGAAGATCTGGGGAAGGTCTTTGTACGCCTTCCAGCCTGCGCATTGGATTTATTTTAGGTGGGACACAGTGCGCGCAGAACTGAGCCCACCCTTTAATCCTAAGGTTCATCTGCCGGGGCCAAGCGAGCTTGGACAGTGGCAGCGAGGTCCTCAGGACGTAGGTGGATTGCCTTACAGGGCTAACGGGCTCCGCCTACCCGGGGAGTTTCCCCGACCGGGAATCGAACCCGGGCCTCGGCAGTTACAGTGCCGCATCCTTAACCACTAGACCACCAGGGGCTCCCAGCTTTAATATAACTGCTTCAATAATTGCTTTGTTAGAGTGCACTATAATATTTATGCTGCATTATACTCTACCAGTAGATTTTTAGTGTTTATTTTGTGCGGCAAATAGTTCTGATTAAGATGTTTTGTCTGATCATTTACATAAAATAATTTTTCATTTTGTCAATCATTAAAACCTGCAGGACAAAGTTGTTCAATCACACTTCTATAATTCTTTAAATTCAAACCATTAACATAATCTGAGGTTAAGATTGGGCTTAGCCACACCTAGACTCCTCTCTGAGAAGGGGTTTAGGAAACAAGGGAGTCCTTTCTGTACCTCAAGACTCACCAGCAAGGCTTTGTTGCTTTTTAATAACTTTGTCTAAGTCTTCTGCTCTCCAATGACAGGTTGATAGACTCAGGCTTAGATCCCTCCTTTACAGCCAGAGGTTTGATGATCGCCTTTGACAAAGGGAAGAAATGTTGTAGGTTCAAACCCCATGCATTTGCCAGGACTACTTGAGAATTACACAGTGAGAGAAACTAACATAAAAATTTCTGTTACCACAAGCATGAATAATTCCAAAGTGTGATGGGATGTTCTACTCCCCAATGTTTAACAAAGCATCAAAATTAATTTTTATTCAAAATTATTGACTATACTAATACATAAAGAGAGATTTAAGATGTAACACCACAGAAAATGTGTTTTTATTGCTCTGATAATAAAATGCGTTAGGCTTCTGCCTTTCACATTTTCTAGTTAACATTTCTTTGGCATTTATCACAGCAAATCTATTGATGAATGCATATTGCATGAATCTTCTTAGTTTCAGAGGAATCATCATGTCACAGGTTCAGCTAACAAAATCTAAAAGCTGACACTTTGATTTAGGACACCTCTATGTTAGATCTCTGATTTGTTAGCAAAGGGTAATTGTTTAATTGTGGCATCATTTGTCGAAGATTGTGTCCTGAGCTATCATGTTAGCTAATGAACCTTAAAAGTTCCAGTTACCCTCAAGCAAAATACTAGAAAGAGAAAGCAAATAATAGGAATAAAGGTTGATTATTTAATTCTTATCTTTTCCCTGCTCAACTCAAGGCCTGGGCAAACATGTTAGATGGGGAGATGAATAAAAAGGGTAGCGGAAATAAGCAAGCTGTTTCATTTTATAATTCGGAAGTATTCTATTTTCCTACCATTGGAGACAAGTTCTGAAAACAGTAAATGCGTTTTTTAACATGTCTGCTTTGTGTCTTGAGAATATCTGATGTATCTTGGTTCTATTAATGACAAGAGAAACAGTCACTGACATTCTGATATAGCTCGATACCATCAAACTTCTTGTCAAACAAGCAAAGAGAATTTGCATTATTTCAGGACAGCAAGAAACCTCAAGCAGGGAAAAACTCCCACACACATGCACACACAGATGCAAACACTGATTATCTGCAGTTAGAAACTGCATTAACAGAATATTTGCTCCACAAGTTTTAAATGCACATCTTTGTGGAGAGTACACTGTCTTATGGTAATCTGAAAAAAGAAGCCTTAAAGCTGTGAAACCAAGCTTTCCTTTAAGACACTCTTCTTATAAAGTCACTTGGAAAGTATACAAAAATTTCACAAATATTTTTAAGTGTTTTTACCTACTAAAAATATTTTTTTACTGATAACATGCATGAGTCAAGCTGAAGTACACACAATAAACACAAGCTAAGCTGAAGTAGGAATTAGAGTAGAGAGATTTTCAGGTCATCTATTTTTATACATGTGCTTGTATGGGTGTGTGTGTCTTTGTGCACAGTCAAAGAGAAAGGATACATTGCAGTAGAAGCTTGTTCCAAGGAGGCATGTAGGAAATCATCACTTATATTGCAACAGAAGAACTGCATGTGGATCTATAAATGATGCTCCCAAGTCTGACCTAAATCGAAGCTAGTTTTACTTTCCTCTAGATTGTTTTGGTGTGGTGTTTTTTTTTTTGGGGGGGGTGGGGGTTTGAAATATTCAAGAAAGTACACTGACATTTCAAAAGTTTACATGACAAAGCAATAAAACTTAAAGCTACATTTTCAAACATACAGGGGAGTTTTTCTTAGTTATATCAAAATCCTTTTACTTTAGATCTCATATCCAAATGTCTTGTTGACCTGGCAAATACATGTATTTTGTACTGTTCCACTAAATCAGAAATCTCATGTAACACCAACTGTCTTCATATAGGTAAATCTGATATCCTTCCACATGTAGAATACCTAAAAGAACCTGGTCAGAAAGTATGAATTCTGACAAATTAATGCTCAAATAAGAAAGGCAATTATCTAGAAAACATGCATCCTTCAATTTGACATGCAGAACAATTACAGCACATCCAATTTTCTTACTAAAGTGCCATGGACAAGACAAACTCATTGCTTGAAGAACATAATACTACTTCAAGGAGAGAAAGTATTTCTATACTGAATGACTGAAACTGTTGTCAGTCTCTGGATAATGCTCACACAATATACAGCAAAGTTTTATTCATGTTATCTTTGCAGAACTAAACATACTTATGGGGGAGGGTATGAAACAGTTTTATCATATTGGAAAGCCTGTAGTGAACATTCTGATGCAAATGTTCTGAAGCAAAAAAAAACCCTCTTGTAATATTAAAGTGCTGATATAGAAACGCATTTCTTTTACTCTGAGCTATCATAATTATTGCCTGGTTACACACAGAGTGAGAAAAAAAATAGGTGTTTAAGGCCTTTCAAAACAAGAGCTCCACCCTACTTCCACTGAAATTATATTGCAACATTTCATCTGCCGTTAACATGAACAGCACCAGTTCCTCAGAGAAGAAGGATCTTGGGGTGTCTCAGGATATTAGTGTATTACAATAGACTCCCTCATTTCTAGACCTACACCTTTGCTCAGATTAATTTATGGTTTATACAATAGTTTAAATTAAACATTAAAAAAATCACAAAGAAATTGTGGTCATGAGTAAATTGTAGTAATAATGCTGATTGATTTCGAAGAGACTTGGATACTTTTTTATCCCTCTTGTCTTCTCTATAACTCCTTGGAATAAACGTTAAGTTTCAGTAAAATATTACTTCAGAATTTTTAATGACTTCATAAAGAATAATTTTCAGGAAAATATTAATGCTTACACAGAACATTAGAAAAAAAATCTTGCAAAACCTCTACTCACCTATAATTCAGAGTCTTAGGCAACATAGCATAAAGACTAAATCTCCTAAGATCTTATAATTTTTTGAACCCAAATTTATTATTTATTTTTTAAACAAGAAAATTAACAATATGTGACTAACCAGAATTCTAACCACATAGGTATTTAATCTGATCTCTCTTTTCGGATTACCATGCCTTAGCCTTCTATGATCTTAAAAAATCATGAGAGTATCAACTATGGTGGACTTTTTCTAATAATTTAAGTACTACATTATATTAAGTACGAAATACTACTACTATTTCTTATTTTAGCTATTGAGAAATGCTGCAAATACGATGTGGGGTAATTGATAGCAAATGTTGACATTTTAATAGCAATTACACAAAAGTTGATATCAAGGCCAGAATGGATGAGCTATTACTGCTGAACCCTAGCTATAAATGGCCTTTCTATGATTTATGAGTGAATTTAATACCTTCCCTCTTTATTGTGCCCTACAAGTAAGGAAAAGAAGTGAAAATAGAAAAAAAAAAGAAATTCACAGAACACAATGCTTTCAAAAATCTAAAGCTGGAATATTGTCATGTCCTTTTAAGAAGAATAAAAAATAAGATTAAGCATTAGGTTTTTTCTTTTAGCAGGTTAGAATAATGATTGCTTTTCAACTTATTCATGACAGATACTGGGTCAAAATTTTCCTTGAATTTGTTTTCTCTAGAAATAAGATATAATGAATGTATTTTACTAACTGTTTAGTACCTGGTCTGAAAACCTTTTGATTGTTTCATCTGGAAATACAAAATATTCTCAGAAAATCCCTGAGGAAAACTGCTTAAAAATGAAGAAGAGATACACAATGCTACTTGCCTGTAGCACACTAAGTTTCTGCCCCAAAGATTGCATTAACACACACTCAAATAATGACTGTCAATGCACAGAGTAAAATGTTTTCTTCCTCCAGTATGGAACTTCTGACATGATAATAAATATAAAGAAAATTAATAACATATCTTACTTGCCTTTCCAAAAAAACATTACTTACACAGTGCATATACCAACCCAAAGGGGAAAAAAACCTAAATCCACTGTCTTCACCACAGTAGACGAACTAACGGGTAATGAAGCAACTTGTGGTCTCCAAACATGACCATTTAATTAGGGTTCCTGTGGTCATTTGAAAATCTGTGACCATTTTTTTTCTGGCAAGCAAACAAAAAGCACATAGGTGTAATCTTCCCAATGTATGGAAAATACATTTCTTTCTGGGTAAGAAGAGAAAGAAATTTTGAACAGGGACAACAACTCTGCCTCAGTTCTCATCAGTCTTTCACAGAGACAAACTATAAGCCTTATCTCAAGTCCACATTACAGACTCACAGAGAGGATGAGACAGGAAGGCAACTTCATAGGTGGCTTAACCCAAGCCCCTGCCCAGAGCAGCAGCAGTGAGAGTAGGTTGCTCAGGGCTGTGTCCAGTTGGATTTTGAATATCTCCAGGGATGGAGACTCCACAGCCTGTCTGGGAAACCTGTCCCAGCGGTTATCCTCACAGTGCAAAAGCACCTTTTGTGTTCAAAAGGAATCTGATGAGTGGGTTTTTGTGTCCATTGGCATCTGCCCTGACAGAGGGCACCACTGAGAAGAGTCTGGTTCTCTCTGATTCCTTCCCATCAAATATTTGCAGAGGTGCCTTCCAGCCACTGCTGGTCTGCACTGGTGGCTGTGGTTACTCCTCCCCATGGGCAGGACTTGGCAATTCCTTTCATTGAATGTCATACTACTTTTCAAAAACCTCTGGCCCCAGACGTTCAACTAGTTCTCTATCCACCTCACTGTCCGGTCATTTAAGCCATACTTCATCAGCCTACATATGATGATGCTGAAAGACAGCCTCAAAAGTCTCACTAAAGTAGAGGTAAATAATACTATCTGCTCTTGCCTCATCCACCAAACCTGTCATCTCATTGTTGAAAGCTGTCAGACCATGTAAAAGGAAGGAAGGGTTTAGTTCAGGTCTTTGGTTTCTAGATGAAAGGAAATAAATGGATAAGGTAAGAAGAAGAAAAATAAGATTCAGACCAACTGTATATTTTGCAAATAGAATTTTGTATTGTTGGATTAGTGACTAATGTTTCACTCAGAGCTGCAAAGAAACTGACATTCTCTTCCCCCGATTTCTTCTTCCTCTTGTCTCTCTCAAATAATTAACCAGGAAGTGTTGAATAAATACAATTCTAAAAATCTAAAAATCATTCCTGAGATGCTCAGCTCAATTTCACTTGCTATGAACAGTGAAAGAAAAAAGTCTCCCTACAAATCAATGTGATTACATAGGTAGCTATTTTGTCCCATTTTGATGAATCCAAAGCATTTCAGTGGAAAAAACAGCACTGTCTGTACTTTTGTAAAAAGAAAAAAAATACTAAATATCACTTTCTAAGGTTTTTTTAAACAGTAAAATATTTGCCTTCAATATTTACAGAAGTCCTTCTTAATAAGTTAGTAGTTAAATCAGTTAATAACAAAATGCAAAGTTTTGCCTGACATTATCTGAAATAAAAGAAAATTTTTTATTTTCCTGTAGCAAGGAGGTAAATTCAGCTTGACTATTCTACATAGCCAACAGTCTCCCTTGAAAAAGTATGTCACAGTGGGATGAGAAATCTCTTGGGCAGCAGATATCTAGTCTCAGATTTGGAAAATAATTTACCCAGTTACTTTAGCACATGACTTCTCTGTCGGAGCACTTAAATTGTGTTTAAGTGCTCTGCTGAACAACAGAGCAACAATCTTGTATTTTACTTGTATGCTTGATAGTTGATTGGTTTTATTCCTTCACACATATAAGTGTGAACAAAATGAAAACATCTGTCATTTGATACTGTGAACATTTGATACTGTATCTCAATGCTAACTACTTTCCATATTGAAGCAGATCATGGTTTAATGTTCTACACTTACAGATATCTCTGCTACATGATTATAATAAGCAAACTGATTAGTGTATCTTTTTCATTAAATAAAATTAATTAACTAAATAAAAAAGTTACAACATAGTTAGTGAGGAACATTAAAGTCAAGTGTAATCCAGCTGCTGACCAAGCTGGCCAAAAGTCATGTCAAAAGAGGTTAATGGAAATGAGGGAGACAGGAAGCATGTAGCTAATGCAGGCCTATCTGAAGTTAAAATTGAAATGGCTGCTATTAAAAAAAAAAAAGTATTTACTAGAATTTCCAGAATCAGAAATGTCTTTTTTTTTTTTTTTTTTTCCTGTTAGTGCACACACAGGAGAGGTCAAATATCCACAATATGCTCCAGTGGTTTAAACTCCCTGGACATTCTACAGTATAGGTTATCAGGGAAAAAGAATTACTTTCTTGGTCTGTATTCTAAAGATACAGAACTATATATATGTAAAGACAGTTATGTTTCTTACTGGTAATAGAAATTATTACCAATGGAAAAACTAAAAACATAAAAAAGAGGACTTTTTTACCTGAACAACAACCAAGATAGTCTTGTTTATTTAAAATAAGAAATGTTTAATGCATGAGTCTGTGTTTTCACATTCTAAAATCAGTAAAAAAACCCCTAACAAACTCCTGGAGTGAAATCCTTTTACTAGTAACTTGCTTCAAGTTTCACATGGATGTCAATGGATTCGGGATTTATAATTGAGGTATTAGCAGTTCCCTCTGTTATAAATATATCTGCTTAGTTGTACCTTAAGTCGTCTCCATGACATTAATTTTTCCTTCATTGTAGACAAACTATGAATAAAAGTACCTTTATTAGATATGAACCACCTACAGATTAGATAAGAACACCTACAGTATTGCAACACTGAGTCCTGAATATTCTAACCCTTTTGCATATGCATGTATTATTGACATGGTAATGCAGCAATTTTTTCCCCTAAAATGTCTGCTGCATTCAATCATATCATGGGTGGTGCCTGTTTAATGACAAATTACTCAATATCCTCTTTCCTCCTCATTGTTAGACTCTTCAAATCATTTTCTGGAAACAAATTGCAATAACTCATCAGATTTTTTGACTCTTCATAGTTATTGATAAATTAATTTGTGCACCACTACGAGACAAGAGTTCATTACTATCGCATTCTACAGAAGAGAAATAGAACTACAGAAAGAAAATTAGAAGTATTTTCTAACTTCAGGTGTCTAAATTTACAACAAGCCCTTGATATTTTCAGTGATATGTTCCTACTTGTTACTAATCAGACTTCAAGATCTGAAGTTCAAAATTTGAAAATAAGAAATCATTCATTAACACAAAGGAAACAAGTGCTTCTGAGAAACTATTCACATAGGTATTCTTTGGCAAAGAAACAAAACCTAGATTTATGGTCTCCAAACTACATAGTGAGACATTGCTTGAAAAATATGTCTATCCTCTACCATCTGAGGAACGGTTAAACATGGACATAGACTTGTCTTCAAATAAAAATAAATTTTTCTACTTATTTTTTCTGACTTTTCACTCAAGACTCTGCTGCTTGCCTTATACTCAGGTATTTTGCTTTAGGTGCTTCATCCCAACACCAGTCTTGCTCAAGTTTCTCTCTCAGCCTTCCAGTGGGATTTCAAGTATGTCTCTCATGTTTCCCCACTCCAACTCATTTCCCATGAAAAGGGGCAAGATTGCTCCCTGAGTTTTTTCAGTCCTTTTAATCACTGTCCATTTCCTCACACCACCTCAGGGTACTTCACTGTGGGTTGTTCCCCACTGTCTCTCTCCTATGACCCACAGATGTCCCCTCCCAGTCACAATTCAGAGGGAAGTATCAGTGGTTGCAGAAGAGAGGAAAGAAGACGAGACTCTCCTACAGCCTTTCTTTCCTGTGGGAAAAGAGTTCATGTAGCTCCATCGTAACCTAACAGAGATGGGGTGGGTTTTGCTTTGGAAAACAGGGAGGTAATGCAGCAAAAATACAGGAGTGCTGAGATCAGGCCTGGGAAGGTACAGAAAGAAAGAAATTAATAATATTTTGTTATTAATAGTGTCAATATCTAATACATCAGATTGTCATCAGTATTATGTACACTGAGAATAAGGATATGAACACCTGGCTATACAATGCTACCCATTAC
This sequence comes from Pachyramphus minor, assembly GCA_013397135.1. Classification (NCBI taxonomy): domain Eukaryota; kingdom Metazoa; phylum Chordata; class Aves; order Passeriformes; family Tyrannidae; genus Pachyramphus; species Pachyramphus minor. Next base: position 299,382 of record VYXB01004610.1, on the reverse strand, counting down.
TTTGGGCAGAAGGCTTTTATTAACAGCATAAAAGAGTCTGTTTCCTCCTTTTACTTGCTTTTGTTTCAGGTGTCTGAATCTAAACTTAGCAAGTCTGAAAAGTAAGTAGAAGGGCAAGGAGAGAATGTCCTGCTTTACTGCGGAGCCAGTTTAATTTTCCTTAGGTATTTACTCTGTTCATCACACCAAACCTATGCATCCATTTCAACGATAGTGGCTGCATAGTGGATCAATAAATGCTAATCTAAAGTGTCTCAACAGGTTTGCTTCACATCAGCTTTATACAAAGACAAAATGTTAAACTTTGTTTCTTTGTTTTCACTTAAATCACTCTGTTTCAGGATTAGGGAGTGCATAAACCTAAAATTAAGGTTTTTTTAATTATTTATTGATATGTTTGGATTACTTAGCAGAGATAAAAGTAAAAATAATGAAACATAAGCATGTCACCCTCAAGTCTAGCAGATTGGTGTTCATCCTCACAGCATTAATATCAATTGCAAAACCTGACCTAACATCCCATAATCAGCCTGCTCTAGGTATTTTGCTTTGCCTATATGCTCGTGACTTAGAAATTTCCAGGTATTTCCATTATTGTCAGTAAGTTCTACATTGTCACAGAAAAGGAATTAGGTTTCTTTCTACCCCCACCATTATTTTAATAGTCTGTATTTTTTAATTTAATATTTGCAGGTTGAATAATTTCAAGTAGACGTGTCTTATGACTCACTAATGGTTAACAATTCGAAAAGCAGTAATTAATATTCTGCAAATCCCACTGACAATTCCAATTATAAAGCACTGTATTCTCGTTTGAATACATCTCATTATGAAGTGGAGCAAAAGGCTGTACTCCTTCTTCTCACTTTGTTTTGGGCTCAGGAGGAATAAAAGGGTGGCTACATATTTATATCATTGTTATTCCATGATTCATAAATCCCTGGCTGGAATGTAAATGATCAAATTTCTAATATCAGACTCTCTAATTGTTTGCTTATCTTCCCCATCATTCAGAATAAGAAAGGCATTTGGGAACCTTCATATAATTTGTCATTGTCAGTCTATTTTCTCATCTCACAAGCCTTATTTCCTTATCAGTTTTGATATGCAAGATCTAAATCTGTTGAGATTGGTCAAAAAGAAAAGGTAATTGTGAGACTTTAAAATGGAATTCAAAACACATTAACACATACCAAAAACAGATATATTGACCACCAAAAAATATTTTTAACAAAATGTATTTTCAGCATGTGTTTCCTGTGAGTCCAATATCAAGTCTTCAATATGAAATTAGAAACCTTTTTTTCTCGTGACTGTCTTCATAAGCTATTAGTGATGTTTCAATGCATACAGTGAGCAATAAGTAGGAATTCCATTGTGTGCACATGTTTCAGCTTGATGAATGAAGTCTTGTTGACATTGTGAATTTATTCTTCTGCATTACGCTAATTTTTACTCTGCTGTTTGTCTGAATCAGGCTTTTGTTTTTCTCTTAAGCCAAATAAAGCAAAAATGTTTTCTTTCAGTATTTCAGAGATTAGAATTTGGAATCTGAGAACAAAGCTGCAAAGTTGTCACATCTTAGAAGTGTTTCACATTAGTTTATAAAATACTTACGATCAGAATAATTATAAACAAAATGTACATATTTTTATATTTTCAGCTATAAATATTAAGAAAGAAAATTTGTCAATAAAAATAAAAATTAGAATAAGTTTAATTAGTATAAGTTTAAAAACTCAACTGCCACTTTTTAATCTCACACAAACAGCACAGTGTGAAATACAGCACAGTATGAAGTTCACACTTGTGCCAGTCAGTGCTCTGCTTATAAAAGTAACAACTTCTTCTTACACAATATCTAAAACAAATATGTAAATATTCAATACTTTTAACTGAGTCTTACTTTCATAATTATTAAAAGAACAATGTATTTTTTTACATAATTTTACCCACATTTAAGGAAGAGAGACCAACGTATGCGGAATTTGCTGGTACTTTGTTCATACCCAGCGACATATCATGCTGGTTCTCAAAATGTTTTCATAAAGTTTTTATATTTCCATTAAATCCTAAGGCAGTACAAAAAGTTACCAGAACCCCAAAATTAGTATTTAGTCACAATTCATCAGCCATAATTCCATGTACCTATAAACTGTTGCGTATATTCATTAACTGCTCCTAACCTATTATAATAATACTTGTTAGAGGTGATGACATTTTATATCGAGTTACTCTTTTTGAAATGCTGAGGAGGTAAGCCTTAGAAAAAGGCCTTTTATTCTCTTTTTCATAGAAAGGTTCATGGCTTTTTCAAGAAACAGAAAGAAATATGTATTCTGTGTTATGAAGAGAACATCAAAGTAGTATGTTTTCTTGGTAATTAAATCAAACCAATTGTTAGAAATAAGACCTGGTGTAAACGTAATACTTTGGTTAGTAAAAGAGTGTTGCATTGTCATATTTAAAGACATTGATTTTCTTCATAGAAAAGGATTTTTTCATTTATATTCATGATAGCTTATGGGCCAAGAGCAACCACGTTTCTTTCTTGTATATTTCACAGAGGGATGTGGATAAAAAACCAGTTTCAATAAATTACTGCATTATTTTGTATATAACAATAAATATCCAAGCTTGAAAAAAAAAACCACTGCAATTTTTAAACTATCATTATTTGGCTGTAAATGTATTTCACTGAAACACTAACCAAATATATTGATGCAAAAGAAATGTTCAGCCAGCATTTACATACTCGGAAAGTATTGGTCCTTTTCTTAATTCTTTTTTTTTTTTTTT
>VYXB01004610.1:205965-296575 GCA_013397135.1 Pachyramphus minor | reverse complement strand
TTTTTTTTTTTTTTTTAGTGGCATGTGTTTTAACATTTAAATTAGGGGGCAAAAAAGTCAGAAATTTAGCAGTGTGTTCCTCTTATCAGAATGGTTTAGTGCAAATCCAGTGGTAATGTACAAAACTTCTCCTTGGGAAGGTCCCTCACAGGTATCACCTAATTGTGCTGTTCTACTCTTCTCATGTAAATTTTTAGTTAAATGTTGCCTGAGAGTAGAACAGGCACTTGAAAAAGCACTGCACTTTGCTTCAGAAGTCTTTCATTGCATTTTGATGAAATTTGCTTAAAAGTCAGGGATTGAAAATGCCATGGATACACATAAATTTGTATTGAGGATTGGTATTCCCAGTGAGGTTGAGTATGCTTAAGCTTGACTGTAGAGATTTGGGGTTTGGAGCTTTTTTTCTGAATTTTATTAAGTTTAAGTCTTACTTTGTGACGCTTGGTTGCATAATTTATAAAAACTACAGAAGAGTTAGACAAAATGCAAAGAATAGTAACCAAAAAGGATAAGAGGATAAAATGTGTGAGGAAAACTGAGAGATAACGGAACAGAGTAGTGTCTACAAAACCTGGACACTCCAGGGAATGGATCATATCTTCAAGGTAACAATACAAATGAAATTACCCTCTTTCTGAAACAGTGAAATGAAGAAAAATGTGGACTGGGATAAATTAAAACATAAGAACATCATACACAAAAGTGGATGAGAAGCATCATACAAAAATATTTACCAACACTATTCATTTAGTTGCTTAACTGACAGTTTTAGTAGTCCTGCACTGGCCAGGACCACAGGCAAGACACATTCTCTCTTGTGTTCTAGATTAATCTACTCTGGGCACGATAACTTTCAAACAATGACAGTTCCCACTGGGAAGAACACCATCTCTAGGGAATGGAGAGCTACAGCTCAGTCAGAAATACTTGCTTGCTACTTGAATCAACTCAGACAGGAAAAAAAAACCAAACAAAATAAAATATGCAATACCAAAATATAATGACAGTTCATGACCTTTCTCAGAAAATCATCTGAAAGCACTTTGATGTAATTAAAGAAACTGTGGCATCTTTTGAAGACTAGAGAAAAATTTATTTCAATTCTATAGTTTAATAACTTTAAAAGAATAAATCTTCCAAAGACTCTTTAAAATACTGAACACTGAAAATCCCAAACAACCCAAATTTTCTATGTCTGTCTTTTCCGGAGCTTCCCCAAAGCAATACCTCAAAGGCAGCTCAAAAAGAAATATGATTCTGAAAATCTCTGACAGTGCAGATTTATCTTCTTATATTTTCTCTTCAACTTTACACTGAATTTTCTTATTTACCCATGGGAAACATACTGAGCTTTTCAGGTCTTTAAATAATATGGTAAGTAGAAAAGGACCAGAATACTTCTTCTTATAAGAAATAAAGTTTTAATTTAAATCATGCCTCTTACAATATTTATGCAATCTTATTCTATCAGCTCATCTCACCTCACAAATCTTTCAGAATGTCTGAAAGGGCTTCTAGTGTATTAATGAAGAATCTAGGGAATGTTAAAAAATAATCTCAGGTAAATTTGCAGCTGTTTGATAGTTACCTACCAAGGTACAGAAATTACTAGGTTGCAGCCTCACTGCAATCAGCCTCAGTGAACAGGAACACACAGCTGAACTGTGCAGGTTGGATGCTGGAGAACGAAGTGTGAAGCATCCTGAGAGCTCTGCTGTGCTTCCTTCAGCTCCCTCTACATCTACACCACCACCACAACCTGTACTCACAAACATGAGATATTTATTATTTAAAGTAACTGCCCAGCTGCAGTTTCACTCTGTTGAGTAATAAACTAGAGCCCTCTCAAGTTGCTTTAATTTTGCATGAGACAGTCTGCATGTTTAAATATGCTTAAATTTATGTATGTTTACTTCATATCTTGAGTGTTTAAAAACATTTTAATTAAGGTTATTGACTTTACCTGTGCAGGTGATGCATCTGATTTGTCTGAATCTTGGTCTTAGTAAGACTAAGCAGCAATGTGTGTTTGCATTGTTTCTCCTCACAGGAGAATAAGGGCTAAAATAGTGAATTCCATAATTAGCCTCAAGGGTGATGAACTAGATACAGCAAATGTGGAGGACTAGATCTGAAAAGCTATCACGACACACAGTTTAGACCAATATCAATAGAAATACATCTATAGAAGGAATAATTAAAATAATTAAAAAACAAAACAAAGCAAGCAAACAAACAAACAAAACAATCAGGCATGCACTCACTTTTTCTTTTATGTCTCAAAAACTTCCTATTCAGGAAAGAGATTTCCTTCCCAGTTTTTTGAATAAATTGCTAATTATTACTTGTTCAAAATTCAGTTACCCTATTCATCAATTATACTGAAGAAAAGAGAAAATCTTCTTTCTTGAGACTAAACTAATATAATGTTCTATTATTTTATACTTACAGTTTATTTCAAAAATAACAAAAAACATAAAAAAGTCCTCCCTGTGTCAACTGTTTAGGTTTAAGAATTCCTCTGGCAATATAAACAACATTCAAGTGGGTATTTCAAGACATGGCACAAAGACAGCTCAGTGGAGATGTTCTCACCATATTTCCTGTTGAAAGTATAAGGACTGTCCCCAAAGTCAGTAACATCTCAAAAAAAGCCCTCACATTTTACTTGCTACCAGTGCCTGGTTAATGAAATACCACTCAACTATATGAAAGCTATGAGGTTTTGAAACATTAGTATCCCAACCACAGTACAAGGGAGGGGAAAAAAAGTACCAGAGAACCACCTCCTGAGTACAATCTTGCAATCAGCACAGTGAAGGATTATGGAGTATTGTGACTCTGACAATCAATCACTTCCTTAGTCTCACTCCACATCCTTTTTTTACAGTTAAGTTACAAAATTCCATCCTTGACCCAAGAAAAGATTCTAGCCTACAAAGAAACACATTCATATTAAAAAAGTTGTTGGGTAAAATGGAAGTTTGGAATTCCTGTCTGAATTCCTTGCTTAATTCTTAACTTCACAATGTGGCTTCCAATCTCCAATAACATCAGAACCACTGAGTAAGGTTTAAATAAATGCAAAATAAGTTGATAATTTCTCTCTCAAAAACTTTACCCTTTAATGATTTATATATGACTTCTGATGTGTTTTCTTCATACAACTATAAAGAATTGCCTGAGTTTTCATCAAATCTACAGAGACAATAGGATGTGAGAAATGAAGATTAGGACTGTGATTAATAAAGAAACAACTTATCAGTGATTCTGCTCTTTTAATTCATAGAGTGAAATGCATATTAATGTAAAGACTAGCCCAAGGGTAGTCCATAGGTCTCCACAATTTTCAGCACCAGCCTTTCAATTATTAATGTCTAAACATCTGAATAAAAGAAGGGAGGGTTTATGTTTGGTAGTTTGTTAATTATACTCATATTATGGATCATTCCCTTTTGAATTTTCTCTCTGTATAGGACCCATAAAAGAACTCTAGATGAAATTTCAAATTTTTTATATTGAGATTTGTGTGGCCCATTGGAGTAAAATATTTTTAAAGGATTTGCAAGCAAGATTGGACTTAAAGATAGGAACATTCTATTTATTTTGTAAGAAGCACAGCATGTTAGCAGTAAATCTGGCACAAAAAGTATGCCAACTGACCTTTTGTTTAACATAAATTTTAACATAAAATGTTTTTGTATATTATTTGCTGGCATTTTGATGCATTTATTAAATATCAATATTTTAATCTGTGAGGGTTTTTCACATAGCAGAATGCACATATTGCATCAAGCGTAGATATACTAATTCTGGAACACCAACATTACAGCTCATTTAGCTGTGTAAAACACTTCCTTTCATATGTTGTTCCTTCTTTATAATTTGCCCAGTAGCCAGCCATCAGCAGCAGGAGGAAGGAGGAACTCATTTCACAATTAAACACTAGGTAATAAAATATTGCTATGGATTTACCCTAAGGTTTTTATTCCTTGTAAGTCTTGTCCTTGGACTTACTCTTCAGAATAATTCCATAATTACAGGAATTTGTCTACTCTTGTGTACCGTAATTTCAGTATTTCAAGTATTTGTGCTTTCTGAATTTAGTTCCCACAGTGAAATTAAATGCAGTCTCTTCTGAGATGCTCATCCTCACAGTATTTGAATGCTTTACCCAAAATTATGCATAGTTAAGGAAAAAAAGTTTTTAAAAGTGTACTTTTGATCATAATCTCATTATGGAAACTAATCCTCTGGGATGTAAAAATGTATCATTTTCTATTTTCATGCTGACTTTCTTAAAAAATTGGGCTTTGACTTCTGCTGGTTCAATTCCCAGACATATGTTAAAAGGTCTTTTAACCTATATAGTGTTGTAAAAATACATTACTCTATGTCCCAGAGAAGAGATAGCCTAAAAGAACAAGCTTCTGGGCAATCTTTACTAGCTACTTTTAGTTGTGTCACCAATCTATTATTTGGCTTTGGACAAGTAAAACCTGTCTGCCTTGTAATTTCCCACTCATAAACTAGATTACAAGCAAACAGTTGGATTTTTTTATTTTTTTTTTTTTGTTATTTTAAACATGAGAGATCCATTGCTATATCTAGTTCTTATAGCTCTCTTATTTTACAGTGCACAAAGTGCTCTAATACATAAACAGCTCTAATTGTATTTTCAGTAAAGTCTTTCTGGACCTTTCAAAAATAGATTGTGGGTATTTTTGTTCTTTTTAACCAAGACAGGGATGACATGTTTTCAGCAACAAAAGGAGATTCACTAAAGACTTACGTTTATTGTCATTTTCATTTTTCAGGCTACATCAATATGGAAACACAGGAGTCACTGTCACTCAGAAGTGTTCCAGCAACATGTCTCTGGCCCCTCTAGACAGAAAGTATCTGCAGCCACCTCCATTGTAATCAGAGTAACAATTCAACAAAACAGCAGAGTCAGTGTGAGTGGGATATTCGATCGCTAGACTTTCTGAATTTGGCTTTGCTTTCTAAATCTTTTATACTTGGGGGGGGGAAGTGATTTTTCCACTGAATTAAAAAGCATCAATATGATAAAAAAATCACTCATAAAATATGGTTGTGCAATATAGTAGCAGAGGCTGCCAAAACCAAATTCTAACAGCATACTTGACAGATAAGGTCTTAAACATTGCTGATTCTTCTTTGTTTCACCAAAAGTGAAGATCTATATAAACCTAACAGATAAGTGCAGGCAAATCCCTAGAGGAAAGAGGAACACATACATTTCACAGTTCCACAGGAAATCAGTATCCTTAAAACAGAATATTTTCCAATCTGGTTTGGTTTTTTTCCTTTTCAAAATGTGAGATGTTTCAAGTATTGGGGATTTAAACTGAATCAGAGATTCTAAAGTAACAAAGTTTCAATTTCTTACTTTAATGTGTATGGAATATCAAAGTGCTCTTATACATAAAGCTGTTGTCATTGTTCTTTGGGCAGTGGGGTTTTTTTATTAATTTTGTTTTGCTTTATTTTGTTTAGTTGGTTGGTTAGCTCTGTGGGGTTTTTTGTGGTTTTGGGTTTGGCCTTTTTTTTTGTTTGTTTGGGTTTTTGTAATGAACCATAGTCAGGCTTCATTCTTAAAATTTAATTTCCAGAAGTTCATACTTCATGACAAACTTTACAACTTCACAACACTGATTAAACATTATTGGGTATCTAAACATATTTAGCACTGACTAAAGGTAAGAAAACTGAGTGATTTTTAATGTCATTTGAACATCCACTAAATATATAATGGACACTGATTTTACTTATGAAAGAAGACAAAAAAATAAGGTTTTCTTAGAGGCTATGAAGACGAAACAAAGACTGGAAAGGTACAATTGTTTATTAATAGGGTTTTTAAAATACACTTATGTTTTACTAATGATGAACAAATACACTAATAACTTAAGAGAAGCACAACATATGTTTTTCTCCTTACTCCTCTCTCTTTCATTTAATTTTAACCTTGCTGGCTCAAGGCTGGCTCTTATTTTTTTGCTATGTAATATATGGGAGCACCCATGCATGCTTATATTTGTTTCTCTTGGATGGGTCTGAAGTGCCTATGGGCTGTACATTTACTTTCTGTTTGACCTCATGCTTAACTTGTTAATTTGCTTTACTTCAAGGGCTTTCTTCTGCTTTTGTTTCTAGTTTATCGTAAACTAATTGAAAAATAAATTACATCAAGGATAAGAAGTCTGAAAAAAGAAAATCTGCCTCAAAATTAATAACATATTTGTGTGTCATAGATAATCTGCACACACACAGCAGCAAAAATTTATGGAAAGAAGTATTTTTCCCATCTGCCCATTCCTGTAAAAATAGTTCACTTTAAAGGGATCTTAGAAAGAAAAATCCAGAAAAGGTAGAAGAAAGATATTAATTAAATACATGTGGTTTTGCCAATAACTTTCTGAATAATTTGATACTGAAATTATACTGCAAAATTTAAAAACTGAACTTGACTGCACATAAAAATTAAGTAAGAGATTCTGAAAAAGATAACTTACGAAAACAAGCAGCACAAGGAATAGGCTGCAACACGTACAAGTTAGAGAGACAATTTCTCAGTTTTCAATACTGCTTTTGAAGAAGAATCAGCATCATAGCTGAATCTGGAAAAATATATCAGAAAAAAAAGGACGAACTGTAAATAATAACATAAAGTTTTATATGAGATTTTTCTGAGAAAAATAAGTTACCAGTTCTAAGACAAAGTTCATGTGCTTTGACACTCATGTAAATTTGTTAGGATTCAAAACTTTGGAATAGCCCTCTGCAATTAAAACATGTACAGTTTTCCGTTGGATTCCACAAAACCACAGCTCATGGATACGCCTGCGATGGATTCAAGTAGAATGAAAAAAACCAATTTCTTGCATCTGAAAAGGCATGGTAGGGCTCCAGACCATTAAACTGCTTTGCAAAACTTTGCAACCTTCAAAAAATTCTTGTATCGCTGGTAGAGTATAGCAACAGTGTTTCTGGACCTCTCCTCATAGAGGGTGGACAGGGCGGCAGCCAAGGACAGGATATGGTGAACCAACCACATCCATCCCATTAAGGAAAAGGTCACAGGTGCTCTATAGTCTAAGCTACTGGGTAGTAATATTAATACCAAGAAAAAGGAGACCTAGTGACAGGTAACTGGGTCAAATGTATAGAGGTGTCAGTTAGGGAAAATACACTGGGTATACGTGAAATGCAAAAATACAAACCAAGTACAGATTACTGAGATAAAATTATGTCTAATGTCTAATTCTTTGTTTCACTAAAAGGATAGTTTCTTTTTGAAATGTGTTTATAAAACTCTTGACATGGGAGGAGGGATTTCCAGCTATCACTTGACATACCAGGAAATTTCAGCACAGCATCCTGCAGAACTGGAAAGGTTCCACCTACCTGAAGTCAAATGTTTTTCTCTTATGCTAAGTAAGTGTTATGTTTAAGTGACTATGAATGACTTAGTACTATAACTAAAAAGGAGAGTAGCAAGCTTCTTTTCAACTAGAGATAAATATTTATATAGAACTAAAGAATTTCAGATCTATATTTCAGACACAACACAAAGGGGAAAATAAAATCTCTTTGCTCTGACTGCCTTTGCCTGTAATACCAGTTATGATGGAACATTGAAGAAATAAGTAGGGATAGCAGTAAACAATGCCTGAGACACTGTGCTCTCAACCCTTTTATCAATTTAACAAACACACAGCAAAATATAAGATAGATTTTAACTTAAAGGCACCATGTTATTGACTTTAAGCGCTGCAGAAAAAAGAATGTTAAAAATTTATGAAATTCACTTGAATACTGAGACATACAGGAGATAACTTTTCATATTGGCCTCAGAAAAAATATTCTCTTTGAAGAAAAGTACTGATCTTTGTTTTGTGTAAGCAGAATTCAATACATATTAAGCAAAGGAATTCATGTCCCTGGCATGCAGAAGTTGAGGTTATACTACACTGTTTCTTTAGAGCAACCTCTCTTAAATCACATAGGGAAAATGTTGAAAATTAGTGTCCTTTTTTGCTTCTTGTCCTAATTTTTTAATATAGAGCTGTCACCCAGTAAATGGACAAACTGAAGACTATATTGTACATATGATTCTCAAGGATTATTACAGATTTTAGTCTCCAAATTGAAGCCTCCTATTTTTTTAAATACTGTTAGACATAAACATAACCAGTACTTAAGCTGAAACCTTCAGTGAAAGTTAGCCATCTGTGTTTTATGATTGTGAAACATCCCTCAGATAGAGTTTTGAAAGAATCTGATCATTTAAAATGTGTTATATGGGTACTTAATTTCCAACATCAGAAACTGCTTCCTGCAGAGCAACTACTATAAAAATGCTAAAATGACAGTCTTTATCCCAAATAGATTCCAATCTACTAATGAACATTGCAGGACTCAAAATTTGGTAATTTACAATAAACAAATATGTTTAAGATCAGGTATGGTAAGAGGAAATCGTAGAAATCCAAGATTACAGTTTGAAGTCAGTAAAGATTTATTACCTCCAGGTAGTAAATGCATTACAGGATTTAATGAAATTGTAACCAAAAATGTCACCAAATTTTTCACCAAAACATTCACAAAAGTTTTCCCCCCAAAAAAATGTGAAGTGTTGAGGGTTTTTCAGTTAGGATGCAATGTTAACCTATAACTTATATACAGTCTTAAACTATTTTCTGATAAACTTGGGCAAATATTAAATTTAACAACCAGGTTGGTGGAGACGCGTGGCAATTAATGAACTTGTGGGGCTGTGAATCTCAGAAGCATCATGAAGAAATCCAGACTAAGTATTACATGCTGTGAATACTAAAAAGACAAGTCTCTTTCTCCACCTGACTCTGGTAAACTGCCTCTTTGAGAAAGTGTTTTGGCTAGACAGTACAATTTTTTTCTTACAACTGCCTGCATGTGATTTATAATTCTGACTAATCTCTCTTGAAACTTCCAGAATGGGGAAGTGAGCAGAAAAAAAAGATGTATATTGTTTGGAAAGTTTTGGTTCAGGGACAATTGAAGACTACTTTGCTAAAGTGACAAGAATGAAGCTATGTAACTTGAAACATTCCAGTTTCAGAGGGAGGGTGTTTAGCTAACAGTTGCTAGAGATGGAAATGATCGCCTCCTTACCACCATGTCAAGAGATATGCCTCATCTGATGTTATGATATCTGCAAACAAACACCTATTTGAATCAGTCTAAAATATCTATTTTTTAAACATTTGGTGGCCATTTAATTTTTGGGATTTTTTCAAAGTTATTTGGTGAAGAAATGAAATCCCATACCCAGTCATGTTTCTGTTTTAGAGCACTTGCACAGTAGCTTTAATCTCACACCTAAAAGTCAAAACATAACAGACATTTCTGTGGAAAACTGAACTACAGAGAGTATGGATGACAAGTCTGGATGTCCTGGAAACAGCTTACATTTCACTGAGTGCCAAACAAGCACATTGGTATTCAGAAAATATGATATTGCCCGATATCTTTCCACTTTATGACTTCTAAGACAGCAGTGCCTAATGCCTACCGCACATATTATGGTGTATTTTAACACCTTTCCTCTCATATGCTTCTTCCTTCTGGAAACCTCACACCTCACACCAAAGCCTCCAGGTCCTTCTCAGGCCTGAAACAATCCAGCACCATGCCTCATGTTGTGTCCTCCATCTCTGACAAATGAGAAGTTCAGCCCCAGAAAGGCATATGAAAGGGCAAAAGTACGTCCATTCAAATAAACTGTGCAATGAAAGGACAGAAGTTATTCACTTAGACAGTATCTTATGCCAGTTCTCCACACACATATAATCATGAATGCATATCTCGCTTTTCCTCCTGCTAAACTTTACCAAATATTAATTATTTCTAATTTTATTTTCTGAAAATTTGCATAAAAAGCTATATAAAATCAGTGTTACTAGTTTAATAAAATATTTTTTGAATATAATAAAATATGTAATAGATGGCAGTGTCTGTGTTTTCCCCCCTCTTAATTTTTGGAAGTTGAAATATACAGATCAGAGAATTGGTTCTTTTCATAAATTTTCTTAAACATTTTATAGCACATAAGGTAGTTTTACCCTAATCAACTCAAGCAATTGCACTCTTCAAATGCCTTGAGGAGAAAAATGTCTGACCTCCTGTTGCAAATCCAGAAGGTCCACGATGAAAGAAAATTATTATCATCATAGTCTCTACTCAGTGATTGCTGATTACACTCATTTTTTGAGTACAAGATGTTCCCAAAGTTCACAGTTAATACTGTGAATGAAAATTCTCAGCTATTCCAAATCAACAGATCCTCAACAACCAAGGGCAGTGTCCACAGGTGGCTGCAAGCTGGGCTTCTCTCCCTGCCTGTAGGTAAGACCATGACAGCAAGGACTCAGTCCTACTATAAGAACTGTCATATCCTGGCACATCTCCAGGTAACCCTGTCAGCTTCCAGCCACTGGTGCCTCAAGGACTTCCCAAGACAGTGGTTACTGTTTCATGTGCTAATCATTCTACACCCACTTTAACACTGATCTGCAGCGAACAGCTCTGTGACAAAAGCTTTCCTAGGATGGTGATGAAGGGTCTTATAGAAATCACAGAATATCGTATTTTGTGATTGAGACTCCAAACACAACATTTATAAAAGCATAAAAAATTAATTTGTTGGGGTAAGAATGCAGCACAAAATGAATGGACACGCAAAGAAAGCTTTGACATCCAATTCAATTATTATGAAGAGGTGAAATTTTAGCTGTACATTTAGCAGTCCATATAGCTGCACTTTCTATGATGTGGGAGTTACAGAAAAAATATTTATGATGAGACAAATTATTATATGAATTTAAAAATGCTTTGTTTTCAATGCAACAATGGAGAAACACCATGCTTTGTCCTGAGGGAAAAAAATAAAAATGTAATTTGATTATACATTTTCAGCCTAAATGTAACTTCATGCAGTACCAGTCAGTACTTAGCAATCTTAAAATGCAATCCTAAAAATTTCTAATTGAAAAAAAAAATTGAATTATTTAAAATATGACAGTGATTTTTAGCTGACATTTATATTAACAGTAAATCATTGAGCTCCTGCTTTAAGACTGGTGTTGATGATTTTGATTACTAAATCTTTCTAAGCAAGGTTTGACATGAGTGATATGATATAAGAATACACATTTTAAAAACTGACTAACATGTTTAGATCAATGAATGAATTTCACTTCTATTAAGTGTGTAATGCAGTATATGACTTTAAAACATAGTAAAAGATTCAAAGGAAAGATTCAATTTCAATTTCTGCCTCCAAAGACAGATAAATCAATGTATAGAAAAAGGTAAAGATGAGGTGAAAAATGAAACATCTACCCCAAATGTCAATATGTTCAATATATAACTATCTTTTGATGGGATAGCTTCAAGGACAGGTGCGTCTTATTAAAAGTGAACGAGATTCTCTGTTTTAATGTGTTATTTCACAGCATCTATTCAGAGATAGCTGACAGAATGTGCTTATCTCATGTTGTAATCCCAACTGTGCACCAGTGTAACTACCAGGTACTAATAACAAGAGAATATCAAAGCAATTAAGGGAATTAAAGAATGACCGAGGTCAGAAGAGATCTCTGGAAGTCATATGGTCAAGCAGAGCTTCATGCAGTGACACATAGAACTGACTGCCCAGGATCATGTTCAGACAGCTTTTAAATATCTCCAAGGAGGGAAACTCCACACCTTCCCTGGGCAACCTGTGCCAGGACTTGGTCACCCTGATGTTCAGACAGCACCTCCTGTGTTACAGTTTGTGCCTGTTGCCTCTCTTCTTATCACTGTGTACCAGTGGAAAGAACCTGAATCCATCCTCTTTGCACTCTCCTTTCAGGTATTTATATGCATTAAGATCCCCCTGAGTTTTCCCTTCTCCAGGTTGAACAGTCCCAGCTCCCTCAGCCTTTCCTCATAGCAGAAATGTTCCAGCCCCCTAATCATCTTAATGGTCCTTTGACTCTCTCCAGTATGTCCCTGTCTCTCTTGCAGGGAAGGCCAGAACTAGACACAGCGCTCCACGTGTGGCCTTGTCAGTGCTGATAGAGGGAAAGGATCACTAATGCCTAATGCAGCCCAGGATACCACTGGCCTTTGCCATGGACATGTTGCTGACTCACATTCAACCTGGTGTTCACCAGGACTCCCAGGTTCTTTTTCTGACAAGATGTTCTCCACCTGTGTGTCCCCCAGCATATCTTGTTGCCTGAGGTTATTCGTCTCCAGGTGCAGAACTGTGCACTTTTACTGAACTTACTGTAACTTTGTGTTTCTGTGTGACTTCTAATGCATCACTGTTTTAGTAGTCCCTAGAGGTATGAGCACAATATACAGGTGAAGGCTTTAAATCTGCAAACACAAGATGAGATCAGAGGCCTTATAGCTATAAGAACAAATAAATGGTTGACTCTTGGTTAATAAAAGACGTTGACATACTCAGTAAAGATGGTTTCATGGACAACTGCAATCAGGCTGTGTTCCTGAAAGTATAAACATGACCTGAGGCAAATCCTCAACACCCTGCAGCCACATCTCACTTCTACTGGTGAAGGACTGGGCTTGCAGAGCACTCACTGAAACTCTGCTCTTTTCCAATTCTGCTTCTCCATGCAGAAGGCTGTTGCCATTGAATTTGGGACCCAGAGGAACAGAGGAAGGGTGAGAAAGTTTTCATTATACCACTATTTAGAATTAAAAATATCATTAGGAAAATACAGAATTGATTGGTTTCTTTGTAATTTGTTGCTCCTCTGGCATGGGGACAAGAACTAAAGCAGTACTGCATGCAGCAAGCACATTTCCTGTGTCCAACAATTCAAATCTGTTTTCTCATTTAGTGTCAACAAGCAGAAAAACACAGAAAATCAGATTATGTATCAAGAAGAAATCAGCAGTTGGCGATCACTTACCAATAAAGCACAGGAGAAAATAAAGGAGGAAGAAACCTCAACCAAGTCACATTTATACAAAGTCTGTCTATACAAAACTTGCAGAGATTTCACTGAGTTGAGGCTCTGTTTGCCCACATAGCTCAGAGGGATCTAGGCATTTTCAAGCACAGGCAAACAAGATTCAAACTTCAGAAATGTCATGAATTGCAGATGAAAACATCCCCTTTGTTCCTAAAGTGCCCTAAGAATGTAGCCTATTCAAAATTAACACTAGAATATAAATTAGAATAACACTGAATTCCTAACTTTGCATTCATGGTATGCTTCTTTAGTTCTCAAAAATTTGTCAAGATATTTGGTTGGATACTTGGCCCACAAGGACCCAGTGAAAATCTGAAGGCAATACCAAAGCACATGGCAAACCACAATGGCCTGCACTCCTTTTGGCACTAAATAGGGTCTGGTTCCACTTTAAAGTGCCTAGATCTTAGTTTAATAGTCACTTACAATCTTGAACATATTTTCCTCAACAAATTTATACTGTATCATTATTGTTACATGAATACATGCATGCACTCCTTAATCAGAAATAACTATACTGAAGTCAATATAAATACCACGGGCAAGTTTACGCAACGTGAAAACTTGTCTTTTTACTTTTTTAACAGTATCAGCAAAAAAAATGTGCTGTTTTTTAGCAAACACATTACAGAATTCTAAAATTTAAAGCAAACTAAAGTACTAGAAGCTGGCAAAATTTCTGCATATACAGAAAACTGTCCATGTGTTAAACACAGCATATTTGGCAACTTTCAAAGTTAATACAGATGGAAATACCAGCTTTTCAAGTATTTGAAAGTCCCTGAACAGGAACTTATTTTTAAGACACATATACGGTGGAGATATTGTTTCTACTTATATGCATATATGTTATATATATACTTAAGTTAGGAAAAAAATCTGTATTCTCAGTGAAATTCAAAGTTGTCTTCAGGAAATAAACAGCAAGTATTATAAATATAAACAATATCTTTATTATTTTCCAGCAATATGTATTATTTAGAAGGGAAGTAGTAAAGGAGTGAGGGTATTTTGTTTCTTGGCCTTTTCATGACTTTGTTTTCTTCAATATCTGGAAAAATCAAGAGTAAGTACGACAGGACTCCAGCAGACTTGCAGAGCAGTTTAGCTCATTAAGACATCAAAGTTGAAGACCTAAACTATTGCAATTAACTAAATAGAACATGCTGCAATGAACGAAATAGAACATGTTTTTTTCACAGCTTTTGAGCAGAAGTTCTACCCAAAGAATGCGAGAAAATTCACCACAGAAATCTCAAAATTCTCTCTTAGGAGATTTTTATTTTATTAATTTTTTTTTTTCTGGTGAAAAGACTTAGTATAAAGAACGAACCAAGAAAATAAAAGCCACCATTTCCAGCACAGTCTATACAACAGTTATATGGAGTTACCCTCAACACATGCCTTGGGCAGGCCAAGCCAAATTTAGTCTTATAAATTTTACCAGAGCTTCAATCTTCTTCGCTCATGGATAGTGAAATATGGCACATATGACACCTTCTTAATTATTTCTTGGGCTTAGGTTAGTTATTTTATCATGTCAGGTGTTATATTGTTAAGTTGTGTTTTATAAAAATTTATAGATCATTAGCTAATTATATCTAATATGAAACCTAATAATTAAATTTTCATTAATGACATTTAATTTGATGTTATTAAAAAGTGATAATTTTATTCTACTTAATTTTAATGCAGAAGTGAAGTGCACTAGAGCTTAATTACAGCTATGCAAATAATTGAAATAAACTAAGTCAGAAGTATTCTAATAATAGAAACATTTCTCCTTTTAAAGGCACATTTATTTATTTTGGTCTTAGTCTGAAATTCTATTAGTTGCATTGTACTTCCTTAATTAATGAATACTTCAAGAAATCACAGAGCAAGCAGTACTGAAAGCACTGGAGATAAAGCATTCTGTTATGATATATTGCTTTAAGCATTTTCATATGGTAGGGAACATCACAATACATCAGTTCTATAATCTGTTATTTGGAAAGGAGTTTTTCAAGCAACTTTACCCCTCTAAGATGAAAAAATATATCATAATAACAGATACAGAAAATATATTGCAACATATATAGCACTTAAGACATTCTACATTGTCATAGTCATTGATTAGTCCAGTAAACTTGTTGATGTGCCCTACAAATTTATATTTATTTGGTTAGGATCTGATTCTGTACTCTTCTGAGGAGCAATGCACTGGCCCTCCAGTTATCTTTTGAATTTCTGACTTCAAACTGTCTCTTAATCTGAATGTATATATCATCTTCACCTGAATGAAACAATCCAAACAAAGTTTTTCCCTGTATTTACTGCCTACTTTTTTTTGCTATTTATAAGGCTATGACATTGCAGATCTCTAGAGCTCGTTAGGATTGTTCAACACCTTGTGGAGTCAATAACTCTACGTGCTTGATCCAAACACTAATTCTTGAAATTCCAATTTGCAATTCACTTATTCACTTACTTACAAAAATGAAGCTTGAAATATCTGAGGTGATCAAATGAAGGAGAAACCAACATCTCTAGTTTGGCTAATTATATCTATGCTCATTAACCATTAAATGTAATTACTGGGAATTCACCCATGAGGAAACCATACAAAAAGAGTTTCTACACAAAAAGTTACACTTCATATTTCCATGATATATATGATTAATGAGATCTGTCAAGGTAAATTCTGTAAGAAGAAGAGTTCTATAATAAAGGAGGAAATATTTTAAAAAATCTCACTATGTCACCTAAATTCAGTAAAATATGCATGCTTAATAAAACTATGTATATACATAATAAGCAAGCCAACACATAATACTCAATAATTATTTAGTAATCATGGATGAACTTTCAATAGTCACCTTAAAACAAACTCTTTTCAACACGACGCATAATCAAGCAGATGTGGGTGATTTTTCCCTTGTAACAAATGCATCTCACTGGTTTTCCTTGTTTACAATTTCAGTTCAGCCATCCAAAGAGTTTTAGTGCTTTCAGAAACACTCTGGATCTACAAGAATTCAGTTTTGTGCAATATTTTGGATATTACGAAAAAATAGAATTTCCTACATTTACGGAAAACCAAAAATATCAAACATATGACAACTGCAATTCAAAATCTCATGCTAATCAAAGCCTATCTGCACTAAAAAAGAAGTAACTTCATATTTCATAAGCAATGTTTTGACCCAAGACTTTAGCTAAAGACTTTAGTTCTGCTATTGATGCCAAAGAGCTAAGATTTCTTACATAAACTAAAGCAAATGGATTAAAACCAAACCGAACCAAACCAAACAAAAACACACAAATCCCACTTTTTTTCCAATGTTAAACAGGCACAAAAGAACCCTATGAAAAAGACATTATAGATGGTAATCTGAACATTCTTACCTAAATTTCCAATAATTAAGGGGAAACAGTAACTGACAGGAAAATACACTCTAAGCATCAATGATCCACAACGAAATCTTTAGTAAAATCATGCTTGTAAATTTTTAAGTGAGAGAATAATAATTCATAGTTCATGAATTCATTGATTCAATCTTTAGTGATTGAATGTAACTAAGGACATAGTATTTCCCTTTTCAGAAAACAATTTTTCACAAGCTGCATAACAATACAAACATTTCAGTGTTTAATATTAAATATTTGATTTTGTAACAATGAATTTTTTTTCATGTTTCCTCAATTACCACTGAAAATTTTCTGTTAACACAATTAAACATCAAAGACTAAGTAAGCCTGATGTAGTTTAGTTCTCATCCCAAACCAGGATGATCAGGCTGGGGGCTGGCAGAGAGGGAACTTTTGTCCCTGAATCAGTGAGGGAAGTTCTTTTCACATTTTCAGAGCTCAGGACCTGTGGGCTGTGGTGTTTCTTTTATAATGCAACTCAAACATCTAATTATTTTCTAGTGAATAGCTTGAAGCCATGAAGTGTACAGAAGTAGTGCAAAGCTGTCAACAAATCAAGCATGAAGAGGTTCTCCATTTAAAGAAGTTGGTCATCGTGACAGCTGAAACTGAAGAATAAACTTAATACTGTTGTAACTGTATTATATCAAAATATTTTATAAAGTAGAACCAAATGCAATTTCTTGAAACTTAACTGGCAAAACAGTTGAGGCTTAGTTAATTTTGCAACTTTATCAAGAGCTCTCTACTGTGAAAGCAAGAACACTTTCAAACAAACAAAAGAAAACCACTTGTGATGCAGAAATGTTTATGTTGGGTGTATAGCACATTTTTCAGATAGTTCATAGAAAAAAATTAAAAATGAAATCATATTAATAATGAGGCAAAAAAAAAAAAAGGGGAGGGGGAGAAAAAACCATGCACTTTTATTTTCTTGAATTTTACGTGTTTCTTTCCCAATATAATTTGAGTCAGAGACAGTTTGGCCAGATCCTCATGCACTTCAAAAAAATCTATCAAAATAAACAGGGCTATGCTACAGAGACATTCTCCTTTCTTTACAAGGAAGAAAAACAAAGACATAAATGGTGCCTTGCCTTACATGTTTGCATCCAGAAGCTGGTGAGACACCACTATGCAATACTGGGAAGATCTGAATTTTAAGCATTGCAAGGATGTGATATGAAAGGAAGGTTTCATAATTCATGGGGCTTTATATGGCTGAGCCACATGAACTGTACTTTAAATACTAGAGAAATATGGAGATAACTCCTTGGGGAAAAAGCAGAAGAAATCTATCTTTTTGGGTCTGAATTCAGTCTTCTGTGTGACTACCAGCAGAAAATGGAGTGAAAAAAAAAGGTTATCAATAAATGGATGTGTTCTCATTCTTTTTTTCTCTTTTTTTTTTTTTTTTTAGTGCAGGAACAAATAAGTCAGTAACAGAGTTTTGTATCCAAATTGTGGAGGCACAGTTTAGGACTATGTTTGGAGAGTACACTCGGGTCCAGAGATATAAGAGTATACAATACCCTTGTGAAATTCTTTGTTCATCTTGCTATGATATTTACTTTTACAGCCACTCTCACTTCTGATAAATACATTTTAAACAATTTAAATAATGCTTTTATCATGCCATTGTAATCTTTTGTGCAGTGTTCATGTTAATTTAGCTAGTTAAAAGAGAAACTCATTAACTTACCATAATATGAAAAGTAGATTTGTCACTGTAATGTTTTCTAAAGTTAGTTATGTACTCCTGAAATGGACTAATGAAGATCATCTAACAGTAGAGTTCATGAGGGCTTAAGCTGTTTTGGAAACTTCAGCTTATGTGCCATAATGTTTTTGTCCTTTAACAGAGAAAGCATACACACCTACAAAGAATGTATGCATCTTTATATAGTTTTTGTACATATTAACATTTAATTTCTTCTTGAGTCATTTCACTGCAACTATTTCTTTCATTAAATAGATTCTGGAGGAACAAGGGCAAGACCGTCAAAGACATTTAGGCACTTAATGATGCAGTTCAGCCAATGCTGGGTTTTTGAAGGTACAAAAGTCAGATCTCTACACATAAGACGCCTGCAGGAAATTGTTTCCTAATAGACTCTGACATTTTTGCCATTTCCATGTGAAGCCTCAGGTGTCTGCATCCCTCTGAAAATACTTTTGAAGTGACTAAGATTTTGATTTTGTTTTGCTTTTTGTTTCCACAGCCTACACAGCAGCAGCACTGTATTAGAAGCAATGCAGTGTCAAGTACGGACTCCAACACATGGTACTTCTCTCTCTTTTCTTGTTTTCATTTTAAGTAAGGAGAAATGTAACATCTCATAGTAGCATCATAGGCTTGAACCCTGACAAGATATTACCTCAGTGTGAAATTCTAAACCAAATACAAACCTTCTACAAGAAAGTTGAAGTAGTTGATATAAATGAAAAGAAACACTGATATAAAGCAAAAGAAACTGTCCATAACTACATACAAGTAAAAAAAATAAATCTGAGATGTAAATAGATATTTACATCATGTTGTTGCAACTAAAAGAACAAATGAAACACAAAATATTGTCAAAAAGAATCTATCCCCTTTTCTTCCTCTTTTTAGTTTTATTTTTTAAAATTTATTTATTTTATTTTATTAATAATTGGTAAAAGCCCAGTAAGAGAATATATCAGATGAGCATTGATTGTATAAATACATCAGCAAATGGAGTTAATATACCTATATATATATATATATATATACACACCAGACTGACTGATGTTTTAAACTGGAAAGTACAGTAAGATTCAGACTATGCTGTGCTCTGAAAAACATTAAAGAAAATAAAATTTCTTTTCATGAAAATATGCATATTATGCATTTCATATCTTCCTTAAACTTATCAACCTTTATACCTGTGCAATGCGGATACCATCTTTTGTGATCAGTCATAATGAAAGAGGTTTCTATTCCTCATTCATTTTTACTGAGACAGAATTGCTGGAACCCTATAGCACATGACGGACAAAATGCAATCATGTTTATTTGTCAGGACACTTCTTTCTAATTTATGCAGCTGTCAGAAATAAATTACATTCTTCCTGGATTTTTTGATCTTTTGCAGATGAGTGCTGATCTGTACTCCTGATATAACTTCATCATTTCCCTAATAGGATCAAATTTCATTCTATAGGCAGACCTTTTGAAGGCCTTAAAATGGAAAGGATATAAAGAGAGTTTTAAAAAGTTATTGTTCCTTGGGAGATTAATAAATGATACATCAGCAAGGTTACATACACTGACAATCCTTGGCCCTGACAGCAGAACTTAATTAATCCATCTAATTTATTGATCAATTTAGATGTAAAAACCCTTCAGAGCTAAAATTAGCCTTTCAATCATTCTGAGTTACGAAGCAAAATTTATTACATAACTTCCATATGAAGGAAATTGAAAGAGAAACACCTATCAGTCATCTAAGAGGTGCTAGCCATGCTGGCAAATTTCTTTCTAAAAGCTGTACCAGCATCCTAAATTTACAGTGGCTTCTATTTCATGCCTATTTTGTTATGGAAACAAATCTGCAAGATTAGTTACTTTCTATACCTTCTAAATTATGTGGACAAGAGGGATCTGCAGTGTTACTCATGTTTTCCAGTTAGGAAGTTAAATAGCCACCCATAGACTTAAAAAAGAAAAATCCCTGAGTTATCTGAAGTTTTAAATTGTATCATGACAGAAGTGGTTTATTCCAGGTGCTTCCTCTGATACTCAGAAATTCTCAAGAGAATCAAGGAAACCACATGTTCCAGTACACCTTGACACCTAAAGAACACAGTTTGTAGTTTAAGAAATTTGAGTCCCAACATTTTCACATACAGATGAGCCAAATAAATGTCTATGTAATGGCTCTTTACCAAAAATCAGATATTTTCAAAACATGCCTTTTACACTAAACTCTGATTCCATTCCAAAGTCTATTCCAACAGAATAAGATTGCTTCAAGTATCATAAGTAATTTTAATGATGTAATATAAATATTTGCGATACACAAGGAGTTATGTACCAGACTAATACAGAGATAGACAGACAGTATTTTTGTTGTTTTTTTTTTAATTTCAGACCTTTGATTTAAGTAATTTAATTATTTCACACTAGCAACATAATGCAAACATTCCTTATGCACTCATAGCAACACCTAAATCTCTTACAGTCCACTGGCAGAAACCTGAGTCTGAATTGCATTTTGTCATCTTTTTATTCTTTTCTGTGCTGAAATAGCAAAAGAGGAGTCACATTATCTACTTCTCTCACAAGCATCCTCCAAAAAATACATAAATACTTATTTAAGTAGGATTTTACCTGTTTCAATAGATGACTCTAGCACCAGTAATGATTCAGTCCTTTAAAATAAAGCTCATCTTTCTTCCACGTGTAGAAAGAAAATAACTTTTTTAAAGCACTGTGATATTTCAGTGAGATTAGTGTTATAGAAATGCATAACTGTAGATGCATTCTCCTCTACTTGATGTGAAACATTTTGGGTTTTCTTTTATGCTAAAAGACTATTCCACTGGAAGAAAATATGTCAGAATTATAGCACAGTATAGAAAAAATAATGTCTCTCCATATGCTCCCTTAATTGCTTCATTATTCTTTTCAAGATCTATGAACAAAAACTAAATTGAAGTGTTGCATATTTGAAAATTTGATGACAATAAATGTCATGAACAAAAAGGAAAAGGCTGGCAGCATGGTACTTGGTAACAATAAGCAGCATTCAAGTCAAGAGAATGTCTGAAAAGAACCAGAAACTGGAGGATAAAAGTATGAATGCATACAAGCACAACTTTGCTTTGGATCTTGAAAGAACCAATCAATCAGAACTGTCTACATGTTCAAGCTCTGTTATTACATGGAATGATGCAGAATTATAACAAGATTAACAGCAATAACAGTTACATATATATATATATATATATACACACACATGAGAATTGTATATGTATACATGTTTTCCCAGTGGCTGGAATTAAAGCCCAACCCCACATCACATCCTTACAAGTCAACCAGATCACAAAAACTGAAGATCAGGCATGGATGTCTCTTACAGTGTCCACATGTGAACAAGACAATCCCTTTCATTTCAGACAATTTTGCATGCAAACTGAGGGACTTTCAGAAATTTACAGCAACTTTAATTGTATATATAAAAAACCCCAAACATTTCCCTGACTTATATTCACCTGTATTTGGAGAGTGTGGAAGAGAGAAGGGCATGGGCAAGTAATCATTTAATTAAATGTATTTTTTACTTGATTGAATATAAAGTAGAGCTCTGAATCATAAGCTGTTCTGTCTGTTTCTCTCAGGAACAATTTAAAAAAATCAACTGAATTTATTTAATATTTAAAATCAGAAAGAAAATTATTTTCCTTTTCTTCATAACTATGCTGTGACACAGAATTTCAGTTAAAGCAAGACAAGCAACATCTTTGATTCACTGGTTAGTACTTTCTACATAGAGAGACACCTTCAGTGCCGTGCAGATTGTTAAAAGATTTTCTCTGCTCTAGGAGTGTTGCAGTTATATGGTAGAAAGTAAATGCCAGAGGTAGTTTTCAAAGGCATCCCTAAAAGAATTAGAGGACTTTGTACTTCTAGTTATATAACAGATTTACTTAACAGCCTCGGGCATGTGAGATTGGACAAAATTCTACTTTCTTTGAGGTATTTTTCTTTACTGTATTGCTTGCACAAGATCTAGGAAGAAACTGTGGGATGTATCTTTTCGAAAAAAAAAGAAAAATAATTTCAATAGAACAAGTAGCCAGGAAAAAGGAAGGAACTTTATCCTCTGAAGGATTGTCCTGCTCAGAGCACAGCCAGAGGAGTAGCTGAATGGCTCTTTAACAGCCAGGTCCCAGCTGTACCTGGTGTATGCTCCAAGGCTGCCTAGACTCACACCAGCCTCCAGTAGTAGAATGATCTTGGCATAAAACTGGGCTTAAGTTACAAGTCTTTCTTACATCAATATGTGTGTAACCTACTAAATACTAATAACACAAACATTCAGGTCAGCAAAAAACATGGGGGCTACAGGGGAAAAAGAAAACTCAGAGCAGGATGTGAGGCTGAGTTTCAGGCATGGATAAAGCAAGGCAAAGGTGGATTTACATGTGAAACCTTGCCACTGCAGGTGAATCTTACAATCATTTCTCTTTGTGAATGGACTACGTCTTTCTCTTCTTTTACATCATGCTTTTTTTTCTCTAGCCCTCAGCTTCCAGCCGCTGCCAAATATTTGTTCAAAATTAATTCCTATAAGAAGTGTCAGGAAAAGCAAAACTTGCCTACAAAGTTGGCCAATAAAAAGACATTCTAAATCACTTAATGGAACTGAAGTAAACTGAATCATAAGTAAAGAATTAAACTAATACTCAAGACCACCTATCTTGAGTCACAGAGCAGCTTACATGAACAATGAAGACCTTCCTCTTCCTGTTGGGGTGCTTTATCATACAGCAGAATGCAGCACTGTGGTATCCCAGTTTTGAAAATTTCATCTTTTGTTTTCCAGATAAAGGCAATTTGTTTGGCCTGTTTGCTGGTGATACACGAGGGCAGGAGTTCTGCACTCAATTAATTTCAGCAGCTATTCAGCCAAGTCCTATGTCTCTGGATTTTTTTCTTTTTGGTATTTTCCCATCTACAAAATGAGTAAGAGTTTAATTTCAGGAAAAGATGATGGCCAGATAAATAAAAAATGACTGCCATTAGAGAAGAGATAAAACAAAAAGGCCTATTGGTAAGAAAGAAAGGAAAGGTTGTATAAAAAAGAAACAGAACTGCAGGACCTAAGGACCTATCAGACAACTCAGGAAAACTGAATGTGGCAGAGAGACTTTCCACATTTATTTTTTGCATTATTCAAGTGAATGATAATGTTTCAGAGCAGGATAAAGAAAAGGTGTTCCCTAACCCAAAGACTTTGCAGAATATATAGAATTGAACATTTCAATTAACAAACAAGCCTAAACATCACATGAAATTTTGAATTATCTGTTTAGAGCACCAACAATAGTTCTTCAAAAAGGCTTTCAGATGTGAACAAAAAAGAGTTTGTAAAAAACATGGACTCCCACGACACTGAAAGAATACAAGGATGAACAGAGCACTTTTTGTCCACTAGCCTGTTTTTCATTTAGGACATCTGTGTCTAGTATAATAAGCTGCATTGAAGAGACTCCTTACTGTAACAGGAATTTTACAGATATTAATGAAATCCCAGGATTGTGTGTTATGTATATACTTACACAAGGTACTAATCTGCTACCAGCCCACACACATACATCACACAAGCTTGTCAGCAAGATGGTGATTAATAGAGTGCTTCTTATTAGCATTGGACCACTAACTTTTTCTGACTCATGTTGGCAGGTGTGCCTCTATTGCTGGAGGCAACTGTGATAAGGACAGGGTGATCTAGAAGAAACCATTGCAACAGCCAGGTTTGGGAATTAAATCAGAGATTTGCAATCTGTCATTACAATTTCAGTGATGAAGAAAATAAATCCAACTATGTGAGTTTGAACTTTTGCACCATTCATAGCTCCTATTGGCATGAGAAAGCAACCCCCCCCCAGAGTTTGGTATTTTCACACAGGGCATTGTGAAGCTTTATTGTTGCGTTTGATAGCACAGGGACTGTGAGACTCCCTGTGGCTCTGTCCCAGAGGCAGCTCTCAAAAGCCCTACTGTCTCAGCTATGAGTCACTCAGACTGCCTCTGGCACTCAAAAAGGCTCAGCAGTGCTGATGATACCAGGACTCTTTGCCATCCAGATGAGATCAGTCCTCCAGACTGATGCAAAATGGAAAGAATGAAAAGTGTTATGGAAAGAATGAAAAGTGTTTTCACTAGAATCCTCCTTATGTCTCACTGTACAAACTATGCTCTTAGGCAGGAAAAGCCAGAAAATGGTCTGCATAAGCAAATGAAAAGCAGAAGCACTTTTAACATGAAGAATTAAATCACAATAAGCAACATGTGTTCTGTATACAAACCACAATGAATAACCTGTTCATACTAGTCTACTCTTATGAATACATAGGAAAGAGAGTTATGATGCACACAGAGATAATATCTCTGAATAATTCAAAGTGGACTTTTTAAATGCTGAGTTGACACACAGTTGCCCTAGCTGGGCACACGAAACACTCATTTGGCTACCAGGAAAACAACTGCATGAGCAACAGCTGGAATTAACATGGCATGTTAATCCTACAAATAGTAACAGATACCACCAGTCTGGTGTTTTTTCCTGTGAGATGCAGCAGACTGTTGGCACAGTAGACAAAGAGGGTCACACTTCTCTCACATGCTCAAGCTGTGCTTCACATGGCATATTGTCATTTCACAACGAAAAATAAACTGACATTATATAGAGCGCTGTGCAACCAAAGACATTACTTACTGTTTTTATCCTTCTGAATTCTAGATTTTACCTGGGAACATACAGAGATATAGGCTTATATTTTCTTCGATATCTGAGGAAGTGCCACTGCATCTTTAGAAATGTTAATCCAATCAATAATCTCAAAATGTCAGAGGACTAAAAGAAAGCTGTGAAAGTCTAGTATGTATAAACAATATATGTTTATATATCGTGTATAAACAATGTTCATACCAAAAAAAATTTCATCAAGTGCACATGTTAAAAGGTGACTGAGATAGAAAGACTCCCACTAAACATATACTGCTGATATACCATTATGGTCTTTTAATAAAGGGACTTTTTACTGTTCGGAATGACTGTGGGATTTAATGTGCAAAATATGTTCAACAGAAAGAGTTACAAAAATCTTAGCGGTATACTTTAAATGTATGCCAGTTATAGCCTAGGGAAAGTTTGTATAGGAACTTTTTTTTTTTATTAATTCATCTTTCTAATCATAAAAGCAGGATGAGAGTGAAAACCATTTTTTTTCTTGTCCTTGCCCAAAGACAAAGAAATAATCAGGAGCACTGGATGGATAGACTTCCATTTATAACCATCAAATAAAGGCCACAAACAGTTGCTTGCAGGCATGGAAGACACCTTTGGGATTAGCACTTAAAAATTTTTTTTGCTTAGTAGAGAAATGGCTTTTTATAAATGATATATAAGTTCCTGTTCCTCAAATGCTTAATTTTTTTTTTCCTCAGAGAAAAAGTATATGCTTTTTGATTACATATCCATTGGCACAATCACCAAGCAAATAATCATAAATAAAAGTTGGAAAGAAAAAAAGGCTGTATTTTAGGCTTACAGATGTTACCCAAATTTTGGGCTAGATTTGAGCCACAGTTACTCATACTTTTTCCCCAAAATATCTGTTTTACACAAATTGATTATATGTCCTATATTTAGCACCGACACTTTTTGCCAATGTTCTTTGCAACACTACAGCAAAGCAAAAATGGCAAATGCCCCAAACTTCAATCATTAGGGTTTTATCTGAATCTCAGACCCTGATTTCCTGAAGTTAATGATCTGAAAAGGAAAAAGATGATGACAGACTTCTAATCTGAGAAGGAGAGAGAGAAGGGGGTGGCAGCGAAAAGGATGAAACCTTAGCCAAGTCTAATAATGCATTTAGTCTCTTGCATTTGGACATATAGAGGAATGTAAGGATTAAGATGAAAAGAGGAGAGACAGATTAAATGAACTCAGACAAAAAAAAAAAATCCAATAAAATAAAAGGAAAAGGCAAATTCATTTTAAGTCTGATATTTCTAATCAAAACATTAATTTCCAAAGGTGTATAAGATATTCACAGGACTTTGAAAATATACTGAGTCTATACAAGTAGCATTTATTATGTATGCTAAATACAAGTATACTTTTTCATAAGATTAACAGTGTGAACTGAGAATGAAAAAATGTTCTTTGACATTTAGAAATATTCCCATTGAAAATTCAGAACTACAGAAACTATTTTGTCAGATCAATTGAAACTCTTCTGTGCATCTTGGGCAGACTAGACAAAGCTGTATTCATTTTATCTTTTAAAAAACTAACATATTATTAAAAAAATTCTATGGGAAGAAATGTATAAATGTATTTCTGTACTAATGTGGAGTACTGTCTTCAGCTTCGAGAAGAACCTAAACCTGTCAGTGTGCTTTTGCACAGTGTTTATCAACAGTTCATAAATCCTGAAATGAAAAAGGTCCATTAATATCACAACACATACATAAAACTACCTACAAGACAAACTTATTCAAACTTGAAGATATTTTTAGGAAGAAAAAATTCCTTGTGGTGGGTTCACCTTGGCTGTCTGAAACCCCATGCAGCCATCCTTATTAAAAACAAGAATCCACCACCATCATTCTTCCAAAGGTTAAACAATCACACTACAAAAATGTTTGCCTGACAGCTAATCTGGTTTTCTAGCTTCCACTTCCATCCATACTGGAACTTTCAGAATTCATGATTTTTCCTGCTACACCACGGATATTTGTATTAATAAATGTCAGTGTGTATTAGAAAGAATGATGCTTCTAAGCATTCATTTTCATAATTTCATTTGGTATTCAGTGCAATAACAGCAGCTGAAATAAGGTTGAGTAATGAGGATGGCATATCTATTTTCAAAAAGACTTTGTTCCAATCTACATGGCTATACTATTAAAATTAGGTGACACAAGACACTTCATTAAAGATTTATGATGTAGATGTGTCATGTCAGCAAATCATTGCCTGATTATTCATTTGAAAATGATGCCATAGAGCCTGTGTAAGTCATCTTGAAACTTACCATCAGGAAGGTTTAACTGATTAAATTCTGGAATAATTTCCTGTAAGAGATAGACAACCTGCAGAACTCAAAATTCATCCCTGACCATTCAGCTTCTGCCTAACAAATCTGTAAGTCTGCAAAATATACATATAGAATTACCAGTTTATCAGTTTTGAAATACCAAAATGGAATACATCATCTCCCCTTTCCTCCCAGGATGTAACGAACACCAAAGATCCCTTCTCACAACAGTCATATTCACTTTAATGAAGAAAGTACTGGTTTGCCCCCAAAAACTTTATTTGTTATGGTTTAAAACACGAAAAAATCCAATCAGACAATTAAAACTGGAATTCATTTGAGAAAAAAAGTGAATAAAAATGAAGGAGTAAGGATCATTACATCTCTTGCTTTATAGGAGTTTTTTAATACTGTAGAAGAGGAATGACAAATCTCTGACATGCATTTTTGGAGACTTTCCAGTCTTGAAATTTTTCCCAGTATTTCAACATATTTTTTAAAACTTTCTCACTTAAAAAAAATTAAGAATGATTATAAGGTAGCAGAATAGAAGGTTTTGGTTGTTGGTTTGGGAATTTCTTAATATATATTTACCAACTCTTCAGAATGATTTAAATGTTAATGTCATGCTTGTTTTAACTGAATATTTCACCATCACACCGTGTCTGAAGAGGAAATCAGGTAGCAAAATAAATGAGGAAAAACCTGCCCTCTACAAGCTGTTTCAGCGATTCACTGATTCAAGTTTTGTTTTGTTTTGTTTTTTAAAAAGAATAAACCAAAATGTCATGCCAGATTGCTCAGGTTAACTAGTCTCTCTGAAGAATTGGAGTGACAGCAGTTAGAAGGATGAGTTATCTCTTCACCACAGTAATCATTAGGACACAAAAATATTATGCGTGATTAAGATGACAAGAAGAGGCATTACTTTCACAGAAGGACCAATCAGTTCTGCATGCCCATGCAACAGGCAATACAGCAGAACAAACTGCAATGCACCTCAGGGGCCCGAAAGTTTACTGAGATTAGATATTGGTGGTAGGAACAGAGCAACAACCAACAGATTCTCACATTCAAAACAGATGAATTTTTACAGTGGTGGGGTTGTGGATAGGATTTCTTCGGAGGTTTCCAAAGATGAGGCCACCTCCACTAAGCAGGAAAGCTGCTACAATAGGCTGGAATCAGAGCCTTATCCAACAGCCTCCAGGAACCCTTTTTACACTCCAATCAGCTTTGAACATTTTTGATTGACTGTACATCTGCATCTTTGAAGAATTTTTTTTTCCTTGGTATTCATGGAAATATTCAGGGTTAACTGAAGATTTTGCTAATTAAGCTACTTGACCGTTTCTCAGGAGGACAGTATACATACATATATATATATATATATATATCAGTACTTTATGTGTTATTATAGAATTTAGATTTAATGCAGCCTGTGTGCCTTAAGTTGTTAATAACCAATGAACCCCACAAATGTCTACAATTTAAGTTGCATATTTTAACGTTAAATTTCCACTATTCTAGTATCTTAGCTGTGCATTGCCATTCAGAAGTTTCATAAACAATCCATTAGTTGCTGAAAGGGTGAAATATAGAATTGAATGGTCAGACTAAATAGTTTTGGTTGCCTTAGACATACTGATGATTTAGGGTTTCAGTTAATGGCAAAATCATCAGACTTCCCACACCTGGCACTCTATTCCCTGCCAAGGCATGACAAATGATAAAATAAGATGTTCTGAATATTAACATACCCCGTGTCCCAGAGATCACAGCAGAGTATTGTCAATCCAACAGGAACATCTGTGTAAAGATTATGGTAAACTTATTGCAAGAGCTCAGGATTTGGAGTCACAGTTGATGTCACCTTCCTTTAGAGGTCAATCATGTTAAAAGGGTTTGGGTTTCGGGTTTTTTTTGTAGTTTGTTTTGTTTGTGGTTTTTATTTTTTTTATAAGCATGCAGAAAGACATAGGGAAAGTTTCTCCTTCAGGATACACAAGATCTAAAGCCAAGATGCTAAGATCTGCAAGTTAAAGGACTTGGACAGGACAGATGCCAGAAAAGCCCTAGGTAGTTTCTGTATAATGAAAAATAACAGCAAATTAAAACATTACTGGCTTAGCACAAATACTGAAACCAGACCACATTAATAGTAGTATTAGACAAGGCATGAAACAATAAAAAATATATGAACAAATTTGTTTTTTTCTATTTTTGATTTATTAAGACTCTATATGCTGTTATGAAAAGTAAATACAGAATACAAAGTATATTACCTTTAATGAAGATACGTGCTGTTGGGCTGCAATATATTTTTATGAGAAGACAATCTATCTGATATGATTTTCAGTGGAACTCTAAATACCATAATTTCTGTTGAATCATGACAAGTAATGAACTAAGAAGGGATAATATACTGTATAAACTGTTCATTTGGATCACTGTCTCTTGTCATTTCTGCAAAGAAATCTACCAAATTCCATATATAATTCTCCTTAGAGGAAAATTAAGCAAAAAACCCCCTAAATCTAGATTTCACTCTTTTGAAAGGAATTCTAATGTTAAAAACAAATTGAGGTATTCAAAAAAGGTGTTTGCCTGGTTTTCTTTAGTTGTGAAGGACTGAGCTATGAAATGAGAACTCAAGAGATAAAGTGACAAATTATTTGAATACAGGATCATTAATAAAGTAATCTATCTGGATTTTATTTTTCTTTCTCTTTGTATTTTATTTACCATCTGATAAAAAAATAATTTCCACGACACATTCAATTTTTATATGTCAGAGTATCTTTCAAGGACTTTGTCACAGGTGACAAAAGCCCCACTTAAATTCACATGCCCACTGTTTCAATATGAAAGGTTCTGCTTAGGTATCACTAATCAACAGTGATGTCTTCAGTTTGCCTGAATAAGTGAAGGAATTTCAGCACACACAAATGGAACCTGACCAGATGAAGTGTCAAGACTTGATGTGTTTGTCAGAGACAGTGCATGATTTGGCTTCATAATTGAGACCTTGCAGCGATCTGGAAAAAAAATGAAGGGACAGTTAAAAAATTGTTAAAAAAATCTGTGTTCTGCTTTTCCTCCAATGGAAGTTAACATTGATAAAGAACAATAACTTTCTAGTGAGAAATAAGCCAAAGAAATGCTGGCTTATTATGCTTATCTTCTATTAATGGTATCGCTTATAAGGTGAGATGCCTCAAAATTTTTTTTAACTATTTTTACTTCTATGATTTTTAGTGTTGCTGAAGGTGCCCTGTCTCTAATCAGGTATTTTTTTGTAAAATGCCTTTTCATCACCTCAGGGGTGGGAAAAAAAAAGAAAAAAAACTCCAACAAGTTAGGAGCGTGTTGGAGGGAGAAAGCTGTGCTTCCATTTAGGATTTCCTCCTCAACTTTGGAGAAGTTGAGTAAAAGAGAGAGGCATAACCTCAAACACGAGGCTGATTGGCAGCACTCAAATAACTAGAGAACCTGTGGAATTTTGACAAGTAAGAAAGAATAAACAAGAGAAATCTGGGGCATGGGAAGAGTTCCCAAGTTGACTTAAGGAAATTCACTTTGAAGAATGAGAAGAATGATTGCTAGAAACAGATCTCAGTATGTTCTAGATTTATCACACTGGGTTTAATTTAAAATATGAATAGTTGATATAATCAAATCCACCCCATGAAAAAGATATAGCAAAGGCTTAATTACGTTAAAATGTGAATGGACTTCAAGAATGTGAACTGAAGTACAAATCCACAAGTGAAAATATGTGATTATGAGCAATCTGATTACCTCTCAATAACTAGTCCTCCTACTTGCTCACAATTGATTCCTCCCATGGTGTTCAGCATGAATTATAATGAAAAATACTCATAGATTATAAAGTTAGCAATGATGCTGAAATGTTGCCCTGAACCTTTTCTTCACATAATTGTTTTTTATTTACTCTGAAGAGCTATGCTGCTATCACATTTACAGAATGAGTCTTGTACTTAATTTCAGAGGGAAGAAAGTTTGTCCATGACTTGTCCTATTTTTCAGCATAAATACTTCACTGTAAACTGTCATTGCATAGACAAACTCTATGCAATTACTTCTTGGATCTAGGTTATCCAGACTAATACATTTAACTTTGCTTTCCATTCAGGTGTTTCTGAGAAGAAAGCTTTAGAGAGGAATGCTGAAATATTTAATTTTATTTTATGCCTACATGAAAAAAAATAATAATGTTCAATGGTCCATTGCCATGGGACTAGGTGGAGGAGGTGGAGCTCAGGAGGGATCTCTGCTCTGACACTATTTGTGATAAGGTAACCAACTCTGTGACATGATCCAGTAAATATAGCCAGGGGATTTGCCAGTTCTCTTACAACAAGGATTTGGAAGACAGCTTTGTCAGAAAGCAGAGATAGTTAGAAGCAAAAAAATTTAGTGTAGTAAAGACACTTCCATCTTTCTCCATCCTTAATCTTAAAATAAAGAGAAGGGAATATGGCATAAATATGCAGGGACCTAGTCTTTTATGTTTTCTCTTATGGTGTTCAATTATTTTATCTGTTATCTACACCCAATCTACAACATCGAGTCTGAAATCTAACACTATTGCAGGCAGAAAAGAAGTGATGATATATCTCTACTAGTATTTGAATTATTTCAAATGGGTCCTAGGTAAGAGAAGTTAATAATATTCTGATCTAGGTAAACTACTGACTGTGAATCCTAACTTCTTTCCCCATTTTATAGCCCAAGAAAGATCTGTCCTAAAGAACCTACACTCTAATCAGCGATTTTTATAGCACTATTTTATATTTCCCTGTAATGGTATTCATTGCAAGATAATAATTCTGTTCAAAGACTAAGGTTTTCAGTAGGACTTGTTGTCTCAGATACATAAATACCTTTTAGAAGTGCCATATTGACAGCAGCAATACTATGCACGGGTAATGGTATCAATATTCATAGGAGAAAATCATTGATACAAAACCAGCACTCTACACAGACACACATTATGTTGCAATGTGTTATGAGATACTTGGCAAGAGAGTGAATACCAGAAAAAAAACAAGCTGGAGATGCAGGTTTCCATTTGACTGGAGTTCTACAGAAAGCAGAAATAAGAAACAAGGGTTATGTAACTGTTTAGTAAAAGCAATTTTTTGGCCCATTGGCTCTGTATATTTTATTTTAGAGTTCACAACTAAAGAACATATTTTTTTCCTCTTTTTCAGGCTGCTTTAATTCAATTTTTTTTGTCTTGGTTTTTATGTCTAAGTAAAATGGTTTGGTAATTATCAGTAATGGAAGAAATAATTATATGTTCACAATTACTTCAGTGAATAAACTGTAATCATTGAGCCTTCTATGAGAACACAATGGACATTTAGTTCTTCACATGTAAGTTGTACCATGTACTCCTAAACTTGTGATTATATTTCTCCCTGAACAAGTAAAGGGAAATGTTGATTGGATTTACAGTCTATATCTTATATTATTATGGTCTATTTCTTATATTTACAGCTGAAGGAAGCTTGCTGTCCAGACCCTAAGTAATATAAATTGTCAACATTTATTGCAGCCAATAAGGACAGTGAATTTATGCCAACTAAAGATGCATTCTACCTTTTTTAAGGGTTGATTTATAATGTAATGCATAAAGGAATGAAGATAAGCTAGTTTTAAATTTTGCTTTAATGATTTAAAAATACACTAGGTTCCTCTGCGAGAAAAGAGCTATGAAAATTAACAGAAAAACAAAATAGAATTAGTGAGGCTTATTCATGTATTATATCAGCTAAACCATAATACAGTAAAACCCAGGTACATTCTAGGAATATAAGTTTTTAGTAAATAGCTTTCTTTTAAATAGTACAGTACAAAGGAACATATTTTTCACCAGTTTCTTTTCTTTCTACACACTCCTTACTTCAAAAATACTTTGTAGATGAGCTATATCCTACGTATTTTCTGCAAGCCTGCTTTTTTCTCATTCTGCAAAATGAAGAAAAAAAAATGCACTTGAATGCATTCATCTCATAAAAACACCCTATATTTCCACTTAGGAAATGGTACTTCTTGAGTAAATTTCTGTAAAGCATGTGCTATGATAAATTTCTTTAGAAAAGAGAAAATATTATGCATATGAAAATTGGATAGACATTGGCTTAATAAATAGAAAAAATATTTGTTTAATTTATGGGAAACATCTTGTGTTAAGAAGGTTTCTAGAATGGATTGTAATGTCTACAGCACTACATTTTAAGGATTATTAATTAAATTAAGGATTAATTAAATTAACAATTATTAATTAAATAAAGTGTGTTTTCTTTGATCCTTACCATATCAAAGCCTTAAAACCCACATACCCTGATCTTGTTCATACTTAACCCAGCAGCTGGACCTTATAGGCTCTTTTTCCTTCTCTGACCTTTTGTTTATTCTTCAAACTGAAAGAAAATGCAGGAAACAGAAATTCTGACCTCTAGAAAGATTTTATTTTACCATATAGAAAACTTTGGTGACACGCAGGAAGCTGGAAAGGGGATAACGTAACCTAGGCTGGCTGAGGATTTTCACTGAAGGTTATTCTTTTATCATATATGTATGTGGGGTACCTGGAAAGGTTCTGGTAGTGGGAAAGCTACAGGGTTGAATTCTGTGAGAAGATGGCAGAAGCTTCCCCCATGTCTGACAGAGTCATTCCACACAGCTCCAAGACTGACCCACTGCAATCCCCATTCCCTGAGTCCCTGCACTACGTGGGGGAGGACAGAGAGAAATCAAGAGTGAAGTTTAGTCCAGTAAGAAGGGAAAGAGGGAAGAATGTGCTTTCTAGGTTGGTTCTTATTATACTATTCTCTTATTAATTAGCAATAAATTAAATTAATTTTCTTAAATCAAGTCTTTTTTACCCGTGACAGTAACTGATGAGTGATCTGTTCCTTATCTGATCTTGGTCCATGAGTGTTTTGTCACAATTTCACACCCTGTACAGCTGAGCAGGAAGAGTGACTGAGCATCGTGGTGGAAACCTGGTGTCCAGTCAAGGTTAACCCACCACATCATATTGTTAATCTTCTGCATGTTCCTGTTCTGTGTTTGATTATTTTATTTGTTGTCATGAGATGCCTTTCACATTAAACACACATTCTTTTGTCTTTTTGCAAACTATCTGCTCTGAGAAGGCATTGAAAGGTCAGGTTCTATATCTAGTACCCTGCATTTGAAGCTTGATTGCTGTATTTTGAAATGAGATCCTTTGTGGATTTTTTGCTTGAGACAAAAAGGAGTTTTCCACAAAACTCCAAGTGCACACTTTAAATACAGGGCACACACACCCCTTAGGAAAAAAATTCCTCAAGCCCCACAGCCGGAAGACAGGAAGGGAGCCAATGACTGTGGAGTAAAAATACTAAACATCAGTCAGGAAGGAATGAAAAATGGACATAAAACTAGTCATATTTACAATGAATAACCCATTATTCTATTTCAGCCCATGCTGCACTGGGCCTCAGTTAATAAGTATTGCCACCAAGATGGATTCACTAAACACTTGAAAAGACTATTAGTAAGACTGAATTTTCTTGGCAGTAGAAAAGACTTGGCTTACATTCCACTGCTTGTCCAGAACCAAATGAAATGGAAAGTATTGCTTTTCTCACTCCCCCCAGTCTCTCATTATGTGCCACTTGCACATATTGATTAAGATAGAAAAAGCACAAGAATTACCCTTTTTTCCCAGGTAGTATTTACAATAAAATGCTAGGAGGCCCTTTTTCGCTTCAGAACTGAGAAATCTTAACAGCATTTTTGCATAAAATAGTGAGAATGAAATATGTATAAAAGTCATCTTGCCTCTTTGATCAACAGTGAAGGAAAGGAATGCCAGATAGAAAAGCCATAGCAATAGTTCTTCAGTTTATCAAATTAAATAAAGCCTTGATGGTTTTGATTTTTGGAAAAGTCAATAAAGTTGCACAGATCAAACTCTAAAACTCAAAATTCAAATTTTTCACATTATGGGTGAACTGCCCATTCGAACTGCATTTTGCACTGGTGAAACACTCTTGAGTGGAAATACCTCTCACTGACATCTCACTGAGTTGCAACATGGATCTTTATTTGTTTGCTCAGCATGCATTGTATAAGTGTTGATTTTGCTTTATTTTTAAGAGTGAGGCTGAGCAACAGAAAGGCAATATGCTTTATCCTGACTTCTGCCCTGTGGCTCAAATAGGAAGCTTCAGGGGGAAACGGGCATAGTTCTCTTCCTGAGAAGAGTGTGTGCTCAGAAATAATCTCTGAGTTCAAATGCACAGCACTGAATAAGACCATAACCATGGAATTGAGAGAGCCAGCACAACTGAGAGGTGTGTAAAGCCTGTGAAGGCCAGTAGTCCCAAAGGCCTTAAAAGTAATCAAGACTGTAAAATTTTCCTAGGGATCCAGCGGAGACTACAGAATTTTTGTAAACCAATGAGCCACTGAAAACTACTGAATGAGGAGGACCCATCCTGACAGCACATAGTAGAGTGAGAAGACCTATTTTTCAACACCTTGTATTAATCTGCCAGATCCAGAAGATTTAGGATTTTGTCTATTGGCAAAATTGCCTTTTTCAGTTGAATTTTAGCACAGATGTACCTCTGGTGATTAGTTCCTTTCACAGTGCTATTGGCCTCCATACTTAAGGGAAAAGATAGGGCTATTTCCCCTGAAAGTCTGATGATTCATTATTCCATCACATATTAACATTACTAGGATAAGAAGTTTCTTAATGAAATGTAAAATTTGGTAACAGTTAACAGGTGGTCATGGTGGCATAAGAAGCTTTTCCAGAAAATAACTTTGAGAAATAATGTGGAAGAATATATTCTTCTGAAAACAGAAATTCTCCCTCTATTATCTTTAATTGGTTTTTTTAGCTAAACAAAAGTCTTTTTTTTTCCTTAAGAAAATCACTATCAGTTTATGCCTTTACACTTTACACAAGATGGTCCCTATTTTGTAATGAAGGAATTGCAGCGAGATTTGATATCAAGCTGACAACAATAACGACAAAATCAGAGGGTGTAAAGTCAAAGGATAATCAATTTGAAAGCTGAGAATTCACAGAAGAAAACTAAAAAAACTGGTTGAGAGAAAAAACTTGGGAAAGTAATAACATCTATGAATACTGCAGTTGGTAAAGGCTCTCCCTCCACTTAGCTTCATCTTTAGATGACATGACTTACACAGCCTTTTTTGCTAAATATTTCTGTAAATTATTTTTAAAAAGTCTTATTCTATATCAAAATGAAAACAACCTGAAACACTGTTCAATAAAAGGCTTTCTCTATATGTAATTTGGAATGCTGACTTCATCCTAATCTAAAGACAAAAGTAATTCTTTTCATAGGAGTCCTATCATATCAGAATCCTATGGAGAAGGCCATGGAAAGAAATCACACTCATAAGGTAGCTACGTTTTTATTTCTTCAGATCTACTTGTCCACAGCAGTCATGAGACAGCAGGACACTGTGATCCAACAATGAGAAACAGCAAGTCAGTATAACCCTCTTGTATTGGAAGATTTACCATACTGACCTTCTATGCAAGAACAGAAGGATCCATAGATCTGTTCCATAGAATGATCAGATTTCTTCAAATGGACTTCAAATTTCCCACAAAATAATATCCTAAATCAACTGCATCAAGTTTTTTATTCAAGTGGTTTACATAAAAAAATATTCATGCCTGTGAGGCAGCAATGTGCTGCGATGTGCAGCAAAAGAAGCCAAATATAAGATCTTGAACCTTTGTAAACTTCTTGGCTATTGATGTTTCAGTTGATACACAACATGCCAGCAAACACTGTGATCTGGACTGGAAGATCACGAAACAAACAACATGAGCAGAGAAACCATTTGCAGGAACCACTGGTTATACTCTTCAACTTGGCATCCAACCAAAGTCTGATAAGCCTCAGGTTTAAGACTCCTTACAGTTTATTATACGGGCATAATAATACACATGCAGGCCTTACAAGGAATGATCTACAAGGAATATGTTAACAGGACCTGACTCTTTTCACTTTTGTTAGGTCTCCTTTTTTTCCTAACCAAGTATGTATTTACCAAGTGTTCATCTGTACCTAATGTGGCCTGCAAGCAGTGTAAGGAAAGAGGTGCTAAGGAATGACTCACTTCATCCTGAGAGCAGGAAAGTCCACACTTCTGGATAGAATTTTCTCTCTCCAGACATCAAACAGGAAGCTGCAATGACTAGATTAACCCAACATCTGAAGAGATCAATATAGGATCATAGAATCACTAAGGTTGGAAAAGACCACCAAGATCATGGAGTACAACCATTAACCCAGCATCATTGTGTTCACCACTGAGCCATGTCCCCACGTGCCACATTCACATGCCTTTTGAAAACTTACTGGGATGGCCACTATCCTGAGTATCACCACTCAGAAACCTGTTTCAATTGGCAGAAAAAGTCAGTCATGAGGCATCCCAATTCAGGTATGGTTTCAAATAAATGTACACAATTTCAAATACACTTTTCTAGAGATGATGTCTCTGCAATTTGAATATTTTCTTTACAGTCTTATTTTCATTTAAGGACTTTCTAGGATGACTGCAAAAGAGCCTTCCTGACCAAACTCTCAGTTCACAAAATCATTCTTCAAATGGAAAAGAAAAAATAATTTAAAAAAAATTGCTTCTCTGCCTTACTGATATGCCTTAGGAGACAGTCATATCAGCCATACCTGAGATGAACGTGTGCACCAGCGCACTTGGTACCAGATTCCTGGAGCCTTTTAGAGTCTGTTTTTAGGATGCCTGTTTGCTGGGAAGAGGGCTCTATTTTATAGATGACAGTAAACAGTTGTCATTTCTGAGTTATCGATAACCCAGCCACACGTGAAGTTCAATTTTTCTGTGCAATATGTAATATATGATTATAGTATTTAAATTAACCACCAATACTTTCAAATATTTTTTTGCACAACCTAACAGGGGGGAAAAAAATCTTTTGAGCATTATATCATGCATTTCACTGACATAGGCAAACCTATTAGGAAGTAAATATTCATGACTAACTCCCACATCTTCTTCATGCCAAGACACTGAGAAAAATATGTGTACATTACTGCCACAGTAGGATCGTTTGAGTAGTGAGTCATGGATGAATGAAGAAGAAAATATAAGCTATACAAAAAATGTAGTATATAATGAGGACTAAGATAACACCCCAAGCACTACTATCTCATTATCTCTCCAATATCTGTACAACATCCTTATACCTTTCCTAGGACAAAATTAGTAAAAGTTCCCTTAAACACTTAGAGTCCCATAAATAAGCAATCTAAATAGCCTTGCATATTATTGAAAAACTGAATTGTTTGCTTGATTTTCTTTCTTCGGCCACACAGACATTTTAGCTCAGCATGTTGAACATTTCTTTCATGTCCAGTATATAAAAAATAAGTACAACATATATCATGTGTCCTCTCAGCTATTTGTGGTAAACAGCTGCTCACTTAAAACTGTTCTTGATATTAAATGAATGGTCTGTCACAGCGAAAATTAAATAAATGAAATAAACCGCACTTTGGAATTCGAGCTGAAGGGACTAACACAAGAAGATATTTATTCACTATTGTTGCCAAAAGAGTTCCCTTTAGTAAACAGAACTATTACTATTTTTCTTCCTCCAACCTTTTTCACACTCCCCATTGCCCTTCTGCACCATCTTGCCAAGACAGCAAGATGATATAAAGCACAACACGTGTTTCCTCCTAAAAATCATTTTGGTACAGGGAAGCATGCTTGCCAATTTCAGGCTGCAAAGTTGCATTATATCTTAATAAAGGGATACAAAATTGTTCTGTTTGCTCATCAACAAAGTAAGGTGCTCCATAGACTAGGGATAGCTTTAAGTGTGTAAATGGATACCACCTGGTGGTGAAATTCCATGCAATATCTGATTCTTTTGTTAAATACTGTATTTTCATCAATGTTGGTAAAGACACTAGTAAACATCTTGACAGGCATCCTTAAATACAGCTCTCAGAAGTATTACAAAATCTTGGATGCTCTTTAAACACAAGAAATCTTCCAAGAGGCCTCTACTATATTTTGGATCCATATTCCTAAAGGATTTTTGAAACAGTGACTGCCAGTTGCCAATATCCAGATGATGAAAACTAAGAAAAATTAGTTTAATTTAAGTACTTGGGTTTAAAAACAACCTAACAAAACCACGAAACAAAAAAACAAGAAAGCAAATCTGTAGGAAAAGAAATCCCTTCTTGTTTAATGAATACACTCTGCAAGACTTCATTTAGCAGGTAATCCTGAACCTTGAATTACCATTAAGTAGTCATGTTAAACATACTAATTTTGTGCAAGTCTATGTCAATATTAGTTTCAATTTCACTGCATAATGACATCAAAGCAGCATACAGAAAACAACTTACAAAGGAAAACGTGAAGGGTGACTATTTTGCCTGTTAGCACACCCATCAGTGCCTGCTAATTTATCTGGTTTTTTCCTTATTAATAATTAATGACTCCTGCATGGCTTACATATTGTTATATTCAATTACTGCAATCAATGAGAAATGCTATCTGTTTAAAAAATACCTATAAAGAAGAATAAAGATAGACAATTTTTTTCATTGAGCTCTTTTCACCAATAGAGTTGCTTCTCATATTTACCTTAGGGTGACACATTTGACTTCAAAGGGCCTGACTAAGCATCCACTGAAGTCTACTACCCTGATGTTCAAAAGCCTTGAATTTAGCCTCTAGAAAATTGTCAATTTTACTCAGAAAATGAGTGCATTGTTAAAATTACCTCAGAGGCTCTATGCTGCACTTTTCAGCATACAGGTTAACACTTAAATTACTGCCTTGGCCAAATGCAATCAGGACATAATTGCCCTGTGATGTCTGTGGCCAACGTTGAGCAAGCAGCAAGTGATACCCACACAGCTTCCTGGAATACCCTACACCTTCACACTCTGTGAAGTAAATGATGTAGCAGAGAGGAATTTAGGAAACTGTATAAGCAGCACGTGAAAGTAGAAAGAATGTAATGACACAGGTATAGATATAAAAATACAGAAAAGTACTGTTACCAAATTCTTTCAAAATCTAAGATCTTCACCATTACTTTAAAAAAATGGAATTCTATAGAGTAATTGAGTTTCATAGGTAACTCAATAAAGTCCATGAACATCCTTTTATCAACCTCAGAGAATATTGAAAGAATTATTTATAGTGAAGTGATTTTAACATTTGTCCTAAAAGAATTAAAGATGTGTAAATACAAGGAAGTTCTTTAATCATCATGCAGTGTGCAGAATTTGATGAAATCTAAATTATACAACTGGAAAATCCTAATGATTACATTTGTACAGAAAATATATTAAACTTCTATTTCAGTGAAAATATTACTAATATGAAAATATGATAATACGAAATTATTAAATGCTATTTCTTTTAAAATATGCTGTTGTATTATTATAATATTCTACCACGTACTAAAACATATGCATTTCATATTAGACATATCATTATATACATGTAATATGCTCTTATATAACATTCATTCATAATTCAATTTTCTTTTTTCACCCAACCATTTCTTCAGCAGTTCAGAAAAGGATGAAAATTATGATCAATACAAAAGAAATCCCTAAATTCCTGGCTTCATGGAAAACTTTGTTGTGAATGCATTCAGTCTAGGGAGGGCCAGATAGTCTGGCAACTCTGAATGTTCTCCTATGAAGTGTTAATTCCTGTGATCACCTTATCATGACTGATATATATGATCACATGTGCATATATGCAGACAGAGAACAAGCAATTAAAAAAAAAGTTGTAATAAAAATAAATTTGTAAATATTTGAAAAGAAATATTTCTTCTTCCATATAGAGATATTGTTACCATAATTTATAGTAAGGTTAAGTATGACATTCATCAGAAACAAAATGTCACCAGTCACCAAATGTTACCATTCTGGCACATCACAGGGCTGGGTACTGCTGTTCCCTTTGTCAGGAAAGGAAGAGAAGGGAGATAGGAAAGCAGTAATGCAACTCATCTTGTTTTGTGGGGCAGGGAGTGATCATTCTAAAATAATCAGATATTATATCAAATATTTTAATTAACACAAGACAGAAAATACCTACACTTCAGCGATAAAAGTAAACCACCAAGAGAAATGTTTTCTACCGGCTCTGAGGAAAAGGCTTATACAGTGACATAAATTAGTGTAAGATAGCAGCTATTTACAGCTGTGAAGAATTCTCTTGCTCTGTTAAATGTAATTCTCAGCATTTAAGTCATCGGGGCCAAAAAAAAGGTTCATAAATTCTATTGTTGTTCATTACAGCAGGGATTATTAGATCACATGTATTCACTCATCCACTCAAATGTGTCAGAATCTCAGAGATAACTTTCTTTAGCTTTAACAAAATTTTTATTGAAGTAATTTATCTTTAATGCACAAAAGTTTGAAGAGCTCAACTTTACCTACAAAACAATTATCCACAAAAACAGAACACAGCAGACTCAATCTACTGGCTGAGTGATTTTATAACTGCTTTAATTA
The DNA here is from genome assembly GCA_013397135.1 of Pachyramphus minor. Classification (NCBI taxonomy): domain Eukaryota; kingdom Metazoa; phylum Chordata; class Aves; order Passeriformes; family Tyrannidae; genus Pachyramphus; species Pachyramphus minor. The sequence goes on along the minus strand of VYXB01004610.1, from coordinate 254,682 downwards.
GGATTTTAGGACAGTGTCACGCAGTTTGCTCCTTTCCCACATTCCCCAGTTCTACCCTTGTTCCTCAAAGCAAATCCATACTTGATGTCTGAGTTACCAAGTGTGCATTCTACATCTGACAATGTGTTGCTTACATTGAGGAAATATAATATTGATGGCAGGACTGCATTTTATTGCTTGATCCTCAGCCATTTCTTGATGATGTTTATTTCATTTCTGCTGAGAATATACAGTGAAATTATAATACATAGCTTTTCATACTGACTGCATAACTAATTAATCTTCTTTATCAATGTTTCCATCAAGGATCACAGTTACATGGAGTTGCATATAATAGAGGCACTTAGAAATAGTTGCTTAGGTGAAGAAGAAAGAACATTCAGATATTATGTAGTATTATTAGACAGGAAGGGGAATATTTTCTAGTGGTTCCATACTGAGCATACCAAAGAAAGGGAGGCAAGAAAGACGAGAGGAAACAAGCAAGGTAATGAGAAGGAAAACAATGGCAAGAAGCAGAAAGGGAGGGAGAGACTCTTGATATTTAAATAGAACTGAAGAAACAGTATGAAACAAGTGAGAGATACCAATGATTAAAAAGTGCACAGTGTGTATAAAAGCAGTTGCTCATTTCAGTAAGGTTTCCAGCAAAGCTTGACCATTCAATATATGGGCCAGAAGAAGAGCTGAAGTAGTGTAAAAACAGTTTACTCAAAAGGACATGAAGGAATGGAAATTTGCCACTTTTTACTTCTATACTTTAAAAATGTGTGTATTTCAATATGAATCACAACTGCAAAACTATCCAACAGAATTTTTAGTTATTTCAGATGTTTTTTCCCCCAGATATTCCAGTTGCTTCAATAATCCAAACACCATAATGCAGCATTTTAACCTAACTGAAAGACCTATTTTTTGGCTAGTTGGGTTTTCCTTCTTTTTGTTTATGGAACAATCACACATTCCCAAGCCCTACCCCACATTATTTTAAGGTGCCAGTTTTCATCAAAAGGAAGAAAAAATAAACAAAAATATTCAGAAAATTGTTTCCTATTTATAACTAAAATTGAAATTAAATACTTGGACCAACACCAAGAACAGCAGTGGACACACAACACAGAACAGATCATAAAAGCTAGTACAGATTTAAAATGATCCTTATCTCATAAAGAATTTATAGGAAAAACATTAAAACTAAGTTAAATTTTATGTAAGTTTCAGTTTAACAGGATACAAAAGACCCATCACCACTTGCAATGGTTTGGCTTTACCAGATGTGCTAAAATAACAGTAATATCTTCAGTATATTGCCCTCATCTTTAGTTTGGTGTTTCATTAAAGGTTAGTACTAGGAACGATGAGTTTCTTGTCTTTTATAATTACACACTCACACCATATTTAACAACCTTCCACACTTGCAGAATAAACAACAATAATTTTCACACATTTTATCTATCAAAGTTGGCAAACACATTATTAGGTATACTGTTTAAACTTCTGATTGATTTCAGCAGAAAATCTCTGCTTTTGGAAGAGTTCATTAAGAGCCTCAAAATTTTTTGATGTATTTGCTTTGTGAAAAACCTGTGATGTCAATTCCATCAACTTTTTCAAGACTGGAAATATTTACTCTTACCTACTGGCTATAATACAAATAATTATACTATCCTCCTTATCTTTTTTTTTTTTTTTCCTGAGAACTTATTCACATACTATGTAGTTCCTCAGGGAAATTATCCTGAGCACTTCTTGAATGCTCTAGCAATTCTGTCTTTAACATGAAAACCAATCTATTGACAAGTTATTGAGTGTCCAATTATCATTATCATTAGATCCAAATATGTAAAAACTTGTTTTCAGTTAATGATACATAAATTCTCAAATATCTATTTCATTTTCTTAGGTCTTAGTAAACTGCAAATTAAATGGGTTTTTTTTAAGCACTCCTCTGAATTAAAACTCAATATTTATCTCTCCAAGGATTCTACACTTATGGTGAAGAGGAAATGAGAACCAAAAAAGTTAATAATTTTATTGAATCTTGGTGAAGAAAACCACTTGCCATCAANAAACTTGTTTTCAGTTAATGATACATAAATTCTCAAATATCTATTTCATTTTCTTAGGTCTTAGTAAACTGCAAATTAGAGGAAACGAGAACCAAAAAAGTTAATCATTTTATTGAATCTTGGTAAAGAAAACCACTTGCCATCATCAGTTATGATTTTCATTTCAGTCATTTTATGCAACCTTCCTGAAATGAAAGGATAAGCATCTGAGAGCATGCTTCCTTAAGACTTTGGTTTGAGGACATTTTGGGGTTTTTTTCCTATCTGCAAAGATGTGACTCAAGCCATAAGTTTGACAATGTTTTCAAATCTTTTATTCAAAAAGCCTATCTTTTCTTTCCTCTTTCAAAGTAGTGAACATGTCCTTGGTTTCTTTATTCCCAGCATCATCACAGCAAATGTAAAATGAGTAATCAAGAATGATGTGAAGATAATTGTAAAACTGAAAGTAAAACCACAGCTGGTCTGAGGAAATAAAAGGCACCTTATGCCCATTCATTTAACATACTCTACTCTCAAAGGAAATTGCTTTTGCTACCTTTTTTTTGCCATAAGAAAAGACTGCTCTTTGAAAAGTAACAAAAATTTCACTGCCAAATAGTAGCTTATGTAATTTATATTATAGTTAAAAAGAAAGTTTTAGTCATCTATTCAATGGAATATTAAACAGCTTCGTAGTGACTTCAAATAATCGGTAGAAAAGTTTAATTGAAGTGGAAATTATTTTTTACACTATTTTTGAACCTCAACCTCTTGGGTCAGTGTCTACTGAAGTGCCCTAGAGCATACTAATGATAATGATGATAATTATTATTGTTGGGTTTATTATTATTATTATTTTCAAAGTATAGAATTCAGCAGGATATTTCACTACTTGCTACTGACACAGATTTGAAACATATGCTCAAGTTAATTCAGAGGACACAGTGTCAGAAATTAGGTTTTGTATTTTTATACTGCAGGGTGACAGCTCTTTACATTTCTTGGTAGAGCTTGCCAACCATATTTATTAGGTAGAGTACTGGTGTAGGTGAAGAGTAAGAAAATACATGTACACTCTTCAGATTCCTAGCTGGAACATAGCAATGCATCCAAGAAAGTATTTAGCAGTTAAAGTTTATTTCTTTCAAGGAAAGATAGTCCAGTTGAAGTTAAACAGGTGTCCCTTAAACCAATTTTCTGGAAAAGATAGACAAATTCTAATAATGAAGGCTTTGAGAATATTCTAGAGACTTGTGATATACAGGAATGGAAAAAAAAGTTCAAGGACAAACCTAATAGTTTTAAATTATTCCCTCTTCCACGCTCAAAGGAATCATGGAGTCTTTGCATGAACAGGTATTATTCCACCAAAAAAACCCCAATAAAAACAACATATTCAAGAGTTTGTATAACTTCATCTTTTCTTTTCCTTTTGTTCCTTGGAAGTTTTAGTCTAGAAAGACATTTCAAAAAGACAAACCAAAAAAATTTTGAAATCACTGAGGCTACAATCCTGCATATACGTAGCTTTTCACTGTCCATAGAGTTCTCTGTAAATGACATCAGTGAAAAATGTGAAAATCAAAGTCCATAATATTTGCTGACACTATCTAGGTCAGTAAGACTTATCAAGATTAGGGAGGGAAGCTTAAATATTTTCTTGTAAATACATCAATTCTAATTGTCACAGTCCTAAGAATAGGAACAAGCTGTCTGTCTTGAATAGCAGATATTTTCACAGAACACCAGTACTAAAATTTAGAGATTCAGTTTTTCACCCACTTCAAACAGGTATCCTACTAATATCACTGAATCTTCATTTAATTTCATTACTAAGTTGATCAAAATCAAACAACTTATTCTGTTAAAAAAAATTTGTAATATGGGAAGCATTCTTGTAATGTTTGTTTCCATAATTGCTGTCTTTTCTAAAATCAGAAATACACATAAATATCAACCACCACTTAACATGATCTTAATCACGTGGTAGTCAACATAGGGCTGTCTGTTGTTTGATTTCTGATAATTCCTGCTGACCTAAACCAACACAGAGATACCACAGGGAACAGTGCAATGGTTTTGATGGATGGATCTTGTCTTTAGAAATCCAGTTTGCTTTTAGGCATCAAGTGGGCTAAGATAAGTCATATTGCAACATTAATACATCAGAAAAAATATCCAGAGAGAATAAATGTCATCATATTTTCAATGTGTATTACTGTTTCAAATATATATTATATATTAAATTAAGTACAGTTAAATCATCAAATGACAACAAATAAATGTGTCAAAATGACAGAAGTTGAAAGTGCATTTCATTTTTTAATTTTTTTTTAAAGGTTGTAAATCTATTAAAAATAATAGTATTGAGGATCACTATGGAAAAGAGATTCAAACTGTTCCTGACTCTGAGGGAGATTTTCAAGACCTGCTAATTTTATTCCTTGCATTATTCACATTGGTATCCATTGGTTCTGCACTTTTTCTATATGTACAGCAGAGATAATTTACCCAAACCTGGAATTACAATAATTATAAATTATTTTATTTGGTGGATTCATAAAGGAATTCATATACTAAAACAATATTTGGTCAATATTAAGGATGTCTGAGTAAAAGAATAAATCACTACCCCCATATGAAGTCAGCAGTTCTATTACCCTGAGGAAAACTGCAAGCAAATATTGCTTAATACAGCCATCAGTAATCTCTGGGTCTGAAATGTCGTTTCAAAGTGCATAATTTTTTTTTCTAATTTTAGTGTCTGCACAGTACCTCTTAGTGAAATCTCTAGGTTCTGACAGTAAAATTACTGATTGTAGATTGGTATTCTCTGGAGTGATTCATGCTTGCATTAGATTTTTCATTATTTCCTCAAACTCCCATAAAACATGGTTATTACAAGCCAGTGGTGACTTTTTCAGTTTGCCAAGAATGTTGACGGGGTTTTACCGAGGATTCTCTGTAAATATATATTTACTGAACACTCGTACTTCCTTAGACCTTTCTGTAGAGAACTGACATCAAAAAAAACCCATATTTGTCAGCAAAAGAAAAAGCACATAGAGGATTGCACTGGGCTGAGGGAAGCATTACATGCTGCACCACTGCAGGTACATATCCAGAAGTGAAGGTAGATACCAATTTTAACAATACACATCCTTCTGGAGTAAGTCAAAACATGGATGTAGGGTTCACTACAACTCATAACCATTCCAACTGATCCTCCAAAGAAAGCAGTTCTTTTACTTCATTTACTCTGTCCTTGTTTATGCTCCTGTTAAACTCCCAGTCTGGAGACTGACAATTTGGCAAAGTCTCCTTTCCCCATTCATCAATGGTCTGGGTAGCTCAGATCTATCTTTGGGGTAGGGAGAAGCAAAGGTCAGAATTTGCTTCTGAAAATTAGGAATTGCAGACAGCATTTGTTCTCAAGGTAAAATATGATTAGTGCTTAAATCCTACAGTACTATATAGTAGTTATAAGGCTTTCACAGTCGTCGTCTTCATAAAATGCCCAAGGGCAACTTGAGTAACTGTAAATATATTGGCACTGTAGTCTACTAGAATATTAAGAATCATAGTAGATTTTGACACAACAGATACTGAAAAAAAAAGACATTTTGGGGTGAAAAAAAGTAAGGAAAAATTAAAGGTCTACTTAAAAGCCAGAAGCACCCAAAATATGCAAATTGCCACATTTCAACTAGAATCCAAAATGTTATTTTTCATATTATTGAAAAGTTGTCCTTCCCTTAATAACCTCTGATAATTTTCTCGCACATCAGAAGCATCACAATAAACACAATGGAAACAGGAAAGAATTTAGGACAAGAATATGACAGCATATGCAACAAGAAAACACGTCTGAAATACACAGTCTCTGTGTATAAATTGTGTCTCTGCCTACATAAGCAAACAAATGTGATTCTTTCCCTTTTTCTATTACCCAGTATTAATGAAATTTGTGTCAGAGTTTTATCTAACTAATCAATATTCCTTTTAATAATGGCAGCATTATTGCCGGGTAAGTGGTGACTATGAATACATAATTTATAAAGGGCTTCTTTTTGGTAGCAAAATTAATTTCATTTTTTTAAATTGGAATGAAGAACAACGAATTCTACTCATGCCTTCTTTTTTTAAATGCCCTTTGTGCTCAATTTCTATTACAATTGCAGTTTTATCCGTTTGTTATAGAGCAGTTTTCTTTCACAGTGAAAAAATACGACACAGTTACTTTGGGTACCAGGCATCCTATCCAACCAGAATCCTCTGGCTGCTTCTTTGACCTTGGGAAGTGAAAAATTCTCTGAATAGGGATGCCTAAACAGATATGATTTATGAATAATAAAACCATCTAATCCCTCACCACTAGTTTTCTAATTACTTGTTTTAATGGCAAAAGCAGTAGTTTATGCAGAAATGTCCAAGCTATTTTGTTTCCTTTACAATTCTACTGTAATACTTTGCTGCAGAGTTTCAGACAGCCATGTATTTGCTGTTCCACTCTTATGTTCTGTTCTATACAGTAAGCTTCCTATGTAATCTACATTTTGTCCCTTCATGAATTCTGGAGTTCCGCAATTTACCATTTTGAAGAAAGAAGATGATTGGATTGAGAGTAAAGTACCCTGTAGATGGTGAATATGGAAGCACAGATACCATAAACTGCCCAACATTGACAAGGAATTCTTTTCAAGCTTTGACTATCATATTCCAGTAGAGGCACACTTGAAACCAAACATGTCTATATAAGCAGATGTACAGATACACAGTTCAGCAGCAACTTGGATGTCACAAGCTTTAATTAGGAACATATGAATTAAAAAAAAATCAGAATCGGTATTCTGTCACATGATAAGTATCAATGTTTTAGACGTTATTATAGATCACTAGCAAGAGAAAATGAAGTTTTGTTTTGAATTTATCCTTCTGTAAAAGGATTACTGCCTTCTGCCTCAGCAATTTACATCAAACCCAGGAGACTCAGATTCATGCACCTGCTCAAATAAGCCAATTAAAAATTTCCTATATCCTGAATAAGCGCCATAAGCAGTATTAAGGTTATTGACTCTTATTTCTTTTGAACTAATATTCCATTTCAGATCTGAAAATATTTGCAAAGTTTTAAATTTATACATTAAAATTTCCTACAAAAAAAAAAAAGAAACTCAGAGCAACCCCCCCCCACCCCCGCCAGATAAAGTATTCCTAACTTCCCCTTTTTTTCTTTCATTTTTTTTTTTTTTTAAATTTAGGGTTTTGCAGACTTCACAATAATTTAATACTTGAGTTTTTTCTTTTGCTTGCCTCTTTATGACATAAAGGGTGCTCGGGGGGGTGGTTATTTTTGTATTGTGACTGAACCATAGTATGGTGTTATTTTTAAGTGTTTGGGTTTTGTTTGGGTTTTTTTTGCTTGTTTGCTTTTTAATAATTATGTTTTCCAGAAAACTTATTTTTTCATATTCATGTTCAATTATATGTGATTACATCATCTGATTATCGATTTCTAAAGAGGGAGACCTGAGGTTATACATATAAAACCAGTGATTGCTTTTTGCAATGGAATTTGCAAGAAGAGACCAGAGACTGCAGAATTTTGTGCACCTAATATTTTTCTTTCCATCAAGTTACATGGATTCAGTCTTGTGCATATATTTACTTACATACTTCTAATCCATTTATAAAGATCTAAATTCAACCATTAATAAACTGGATTAAATGAGACTAGTAAGAGAGGGCAATGGATTATTCTCTATTCTTTCACCACTTCCTGCTCTCTTCCACAATAGTAAACTTATGTAGCTCTTAGTATTTTCAAAGACCTTTACATCTTTAATCCTTCCTACAAGCTTTTAAGAATGTCAGCCTGTTGTATATTTCTGTATTAAATACAAGGTGTTGAATTTGAACTTTAAATCCATAGAGAAAAGTAATAAAGAAATGCTTCTCTCAATAATTTATTCCGAAGATCATCGTTCTTAGGTGAAAACATTGTCTCTTTCCTGTGTATCATATAAAACAAAAGTTAGCCAGGGGAATTAAAAGTAAGCAAAAGGAATGCAAACTAGTTTAGAATAATGTACCTGAATGGTGTCTTGACAATAGGAGTGTATCTATGGTTGAAAAGGTTAAAAGTGAGTACTACAGTGTGAGGAGTCCTCCCCCTGAGGAGGCAGAAGTGGCAGAGACAACTGTGATGAACTGACTGCAACCCTTGAGTCTGTTTTGCCCATAATGGTAACTGGTGAGTGATCTCTCTGTGTCTTTATGTTGACCCACAAGCCTTTTGTTACGTTCTTTCTACCCCATCCAGCTGAGATGGGGAGTGACCTAGAAGATTTGGTGGGCATTTGCCATCCAGCCACAGTCAACCCAATTACTTACCAATTACTTACACAGAATCATGGAATCATAATTTCATAGATTCATGGAATCATTGAATGGTTTGGGTTGGAAGGGACCTTAAAGATCATCCAGTACCAACCCCCTGCCATGGGCAGGGACACCTTCCACTAGACCAGGTTGCTCAAAGCCCCATCCAACCTGGCCTTGAACACTTCCAGGGATGGGGCATCCACAGCTTCTCTGGGTAACCTGTGCCAGTGCCCCACCACCCTCACAGTAAAGAGTTTCTTCCTAATATCTAATCTAAACCTACCCTGCTTCAGTTTCAAGCCACTACCCCTTGTCCAATCACTACATGTCCTTGTAAAACATCTCTCTCAATCTTTCTTCAGGTACTGGAAGCGCTGATACCAGAGATGGTAGATGAGGCATAAGATGAACAAAAAACCCTCTTGTGTCATCAGGGATAAAGAAATAAGGCAGAAGAAACATGGAATTCTCTAGGGCATTTGTAGAATCTCACTCAGGGTAGTAGAACCAATGGTCACTATAATGCCTTTGCTATACAACAAAATAATGAATCAACCTACAAGTTATATTTTCTTCATTAAAAAAGAGGAGTATATTTTGAAAAGAAAAATAGGTTTAAAAAAATGTTCTTACATACAAATCATAAATATAATCTCTATAGTTTCTATACACACACAAATATAAAATTACATATAAAAGTTACACAAACACACATATGCATGTAAGTGCCAGCTCCTTATATATATACAATGGTAACTTTCTGACCAGCTGCATTATTACTTGGAAGCTAATTACAATGTTAATACAACATAATACAAAAAACTCAGACTTATCCACATTTTTCAAACTTTTTTTTTTTTTCCCTCTAGTATGCCATGGCTTACACATGTAGAGTCACTCAAAATTTCCCACCTGCATGTGACTGGCAGATGTGATGCTGGAGCGAAGGAAGGCTCTGCTCTTATGCATGGACAGCTCAGTATCTCAGACAGTGCTACATACTCATCCTTAGGCACCTGAGCAGATTCCTAAAAGACTGTTGCACCATTAACACCATCAACAAAAAATAAGCTCTTAACTTTAAATAAGGAAGGACCCTCCTGTTTGTTCACTAGTTTAAATACTGAAACTTGATTTTCTTTATGGAGCACCATTATCCCTAACATCACAACACCCACGGGAAAAATGGAAATTAACAAGACATTCTTCTAAAAGATATTTTAGCACCACTGATTACCACTAGTTTCATGTGTCTAAACAGCTTTGAGAAATGGCCTTCAGATTGCCAGATATGCCACAGTTCATACAAGCAGTCTAGGAAGAGGAGGAGGCAATCAGCTCCAAGTCTCCCTGTATCCCAGGCTGGTTCCCAGATACTGATAACGATGTGTAGAGCTATGAGTCCCTTCTATGCCTCACTAAAGGCATTTCAGTTCACCTTTCTCCCTACTTTAGTAGTTCTTTGGTTACATATGCAGCTTCAGAAGCTTGTCAGAATACTTTTTCCCATATTGTATCCTTTAAATTATTCATTTCCCTGTTAATATATTCAGATATGCATTTGTATACACAGTGTTTACAGTACTGAATTATTTAGCCTATGTACTTAAATGCCAACTAATAATTACAGATGTACACACACACTAATAGGAATATTGAGTGAGAGGAAACATCCACAAGTGATGCAGCTTCTCCATTACAATAGAAGGGACTATAAATTAGGAAAACAGAAGAAAGTTTTGCAACATTCCACCCTTTTGGCATACTTTCTGGCAGCCTCTAGTAATTACTATACTTATTTTGAATTACCTTCACCACACATGAGAGTTACTTTGAGATTCCCGGATCGTCTCTAATCCACTGAAAGCAGCTGCTTTAAGATTATCTTACTGATTCCTAGGTGCAAGACACCTAAAAGAAAGCCCCCTGAAACTCAAATATGTTTGTGCCTGTATTTGTTACCCTCATAGCAGCATTTCTAGAAGAAGCTATTTGTTTCAGAATTTTCTTAAAAACTTATTTATCTGAAAGTGTTCTGTTGATAAGAGTATCATGCCAATTTTTACCATGTTATATGATCATATAATATTCAAAATTAGGTTGCAAATGGTCAAGAAAATACCTGACACATTTAACTAAGAGTTAGCAAACTGGATGTCATGAAACTCTTATGTTTTACCTGGAAGCTTTTCACAGTCAGCTTTTCACATTTGTCATCCTTCTCCTAAACCGACTCAAACACCATGGAATTCTTCTATGACACAAAAGAGCTCAATAGATGATAACAGAAATGAGGTATTAAGGAACAATACACTGAAACCCAGACAAATCTACATATGACAGACTTTACATAAACAATGTTTTTCTATTAAATTATCCAAGTATTTTATTCAATATGACTATTGGCGGGAGAGAGATGACAACATTTCTAAAACATCTTCCGTAGTGACTTGAGTGTTCTTTTTGTACAACTGCAATGCAATTGTACAAAAGCTAAGTTATAAATACTTCTTGAAGAAACTGTTGCTGGGTGAAGCCAATACTTATGATAAAATACCTGTCCATAATTTGTTCTCTTTTTTTTTTTTTTTAAATAAATAGGGCTTAAGGACAGAGCACATTTATGTCTTCTCTTAAAAATTATGATTGTTTTTGCTCCCTATGTTACTCGAAACAATATCTAAATGTATACAACCATCTACCTAGACCAAAAAAAACTGACCCTGAAATTCTTGCAAGAGATTTAACACACATGGTTGTTCTTTTTATTCCTCTGGAAAGCACAAAAGATATTTTAATGTTGCAATTTTAAATATCTCAACCTACATCAAGGAATTTCTCCTTCATGAATCAAATAGTTAAATGTCTGGGGGGAGGGAGGGGAAGTTATGTAGAAAAGGACATGGTAGTATGGTACAAGTAATTCCCAGAATTAGTTGATCTGCTTCAGACAGAAAAGTTTTGATTACTTCTGTTAATTTTATTTGTCAGTGACTGCTACTTGGTGTTTGTTTGTGTGTTTCAGAAGATGCTCTTGTTCTTGTTTTCTCTGAGATGGCAGGGTTCCTGTTCTGTTTGGGCCTCCAGCTCCAGTGTCAACACTGCTGGCTCCTGCCTGGGGACTCTACAGCTCAGTGCCCTTCCTGCGAGGGAGGTGCAGCCTGCTGTAATTCTGTCATTTAACAGTGTGAATTGGAGAGCAAAGAAGAGACTCAGTCAGCATGGAAATCAGTCAGCATGGCATTTTGGCAAAGCATTTCATTCATCCCATCAGCACAAGGGGAAGGATGAAAAAAATTGAGTTCTGTGTCCATCTCTCCTATGGCTTTGTACAGCAAAATGCAGCATTTTACAGCATTTCCTTTTCTTTGCCAATATAGTTACACTTCCTAGGGGGAATTAACTTATTTTGTTAAATGGTGCCTTATGGAAGCATAGGTATTTTCATACAGGACCAGGAATTAGGCTGGTACACCACACACTTTTACTTATGAAAATCCTTCCATATTAAGGCTCTTTCAGCATGAAGGAGAAAATAGATTACACCACAGTTTAAATTAAACAGCAGTATTTCAAGTATAGACTCTTCATTTAACACAAGAGAAGGAAAAGAAGTCCAGGAGTTGGTAGGTGAACCAGGCATTGGGTTTTTAACTGGCTTTTCACAACAGTAAACCTCATTTTTATGAGGTCATTTGATTATCATAATTGTACTATCTTCATAAATGTGTAATTCTATTAACTGAGACACATCATAAAAATGCAGCAATAAATCTTTGCTTTATATTTTGAAGAAATCCTTCCTTAGCTAAAGATAGTATTCTTGGCTCTAGAAAAGAAACTTTGCATGGCATGTGATAACTCTTTTTGGCTCTGGAAAATCTGTTGAAGGCACAAATTACTTCAGCTCTACAATTTTACACAGACTACTTAAAACATCCTCAAACTGACTGAATATTTTTAATCCTTCTAGACTTTGAGTTGTGTTCACCAAGGGCTATTTCTCATTGTAATCCATCTAATCTTCAAGGCAGAAAAGGTAAGAAATCTAGTTTTTGAGGAATCTAAGCAAAAAAAAAAAAATCAAAAAAAGACTCACAACTATAGATCCACAAACAACATCAATCTTTGTGCATTTGGTACTGAGTTAAGCTCCTAAATTCCCAGTTTTACTTGAAACACTCCAATTTTATTCCTCTTTATGGCATTGGCAGTATTCTAGATAGAAATTTTCACAAAGTATGCTGCAAAATATTCACAAGAACCCAAATATTTCTGAAAGGCAAAACCTTCAGGAAACCCTGAAACATAAGTACAAAAATGTAGCAGTGAAATCTTTCAGGTAAAGTATGCACAACAAGAACTAAAATACCTTTACTATGATATCTGGACACAAAAACTTCCATCTTGTACAACTTTTGAGTAAGGACTTCTACCAAGCATAGGATCTATAATTTTGCCTTCTTTTGTTTGAAAAAAAAGAACATTATTAGGCAGCATATGTTGAGCTTTCTGGGTTGATTAAAACACTGCCATAATCTGGGAATTTTTGTTTTATAAAAAAAAGAGTAATCATTACCTAACCAGAACTGCTGTTGGAGCACATACAAAGGACAGAATGAACATCAGTTCTTAATGAAAACTATTATTTGTAGAAGTTAGGTCTGAACAAAATTCAGTCTGTATTCTTTCACAAAAATTCTGTTTATTTATTTTGTTCTCTCATGGCTACCTCAGCTACACTCATGGCTTGCTATTTGAAGAAGCTATAAGAAAAATAAATCATTAAAACTTTTGTAAGTGAAGTGATGCATGTTTCATGAATAAGAGTACATAAATTAAACAAGCTCAGCTACATTATCTAACTTAACTGAAATCAAAATATCACCACATGGCAGATTTTAAAAGTTTTGAGAGCTTCAGAAGTGGAGCATGGAGGACAACCCACAGTTCCCAAGTACTGCCAGAAGTATAATTATTTGGTAGAAAAAGCCCAGCTAAAGGATACTCAATCTATTCCCAGCAGTTCTGTCAAAATACAAGTCTGGGAGTAAAGAACAATCTGGAATTAAATATGAAACACACTAAAACAAGGGTGTCTAATTAGAGTGAAAGAAAGAAAGAAGTCATATAGTCCTGCTGAAGAGCGCAAGAACTGATACAAGGGTGAGTGATGCACAAAGGTCAATACCTTTCTGGAATCCTGCAAGAAACTTTTCTGTAACTCCTTTTACTTTGGTCGTACACGTGTATGTGCTTGTGCTCCAGAAGTCACACTCTGACACACAGTCATACTGTGACAGCACATTCAAAGCAGGTGTATTACAATGTTTCCAGAACTGCCTTGAGTAATCACAAAGAAAGAAAATGAAACAGTTCTTTTTGTGACAGGCCATGGTAAAGGTTTGTGAACCACCAGTGAATCTGGGGGACTTAAAAACAATGAATTTCAACTCCTTAGCTAGATCAAATCAGTTAAACTCTATTGATATAATTATTTCAGAGTATATTAGCATCATTCAGTGTTCCCTCAAGTGATATTCACACCAAGAGTAAAAACTAAGGAAAGCAAAGTTTTACAGTGTTAATTAAATACAATTTTTACCACTAATGCAGTGTTTTGGTCTCAGCTACATGCTTTGGAGTTTTTATAAGTTAAAATATCTAGACTAAATGGTAACCTTACATGTGTTTTAGAACATATTTTGACTCTCTTATGGATTTCTATGTTTCAAAAAATTAATTGATACTGCTAAAGAACAAGAAGCTGAAAAGTGTATAGCTTTACTTGATTTCACAATGAAAAGATTTGGTTTTGAGTTGGGGATGTAGCTGGTTGAACAGCATATTGGTTACAATATGTTAGCACAAATCTTGAAATAGGGGAGGTTCTTTAGATTTCTTCGGTGACACATATGGATACCTATTGAACTTACAGGAAAGTGGTTTTGGTTTGGTGGTTTTTTTGTGTATGTTTTTGTTGTTTTTGTTTTTGAGAAAAAAAAAAGGCAAAAGACAGAAGTGTCTAAGTAGACCCATTAACAACTCTACAATTAATCAAAGCCTCGTACACTGATACATGTATAGACATATTCCAATTTAAAACACAATGCTTTTGTTTTTCAAATGTGAAAAAACAACAGTTTATTAGTTGAAAAGCTTACTGACTAAAGTATTCATAAAATAACATACTTTAACTTTCTGCTACTATTTATACAAGACATGACTGCACCAAAAGCTCCAGATGGGTCTTCTTATCAAAATAAATCAAATTAAATCCTCTTTTTTAATGTTCTGTGACCTTTTTCTAATTTGTTGGAGGACCACTAAAAGATCAGGAAAAAGAGCATACGTTCCTTGCCCCTTGATTTATGATTTTTACTCTTCCTCAAGCTCAAAAATTTTATTAAATAATCCATTTTTTTCTTTCTTTGTTAAAACAACAAAAACAAGCAAGCAAACAAAAAACCCTAAACACCTAACTTGAGAGATTAAAGAGCTATACAGTGAAATCTGAAAATTCAGAGCCAGAATATGACAAAACAATAGTTATAATTCTGAAAAATACATTCTCATTACACAAGTATGCAACTGAGTGCAGAAGTGACTTCATGGAATTTTACAGTTTGCATCATAAAAGATAAGATAACACAATATTCCCCTTCAGGCTTTAATTTAATATATTTTATTTAAAACAAATATTTTCATTACAAAAATGTTGTCCAGTCTCATAGTGATCACTGGGATTTCACACACTTATCTAGAGGAAGTTATTTTTAAATTCTTCAATTTAGAGTTTTATTATTAAAAAGCAAAGGATGAGTTGAGGACTCTGCATAAAAAGAATTTTGTCTGAATCCATTTCCTCTGCTCTGCTAGATAAAAAAAACCAAATCAATAAATGTATTTTGATCATTATGTAAGGTGGCAGAAGTCTAATTAGTATGATCAGGCAGGAAAAGGTGACACCACATGGATACTTCTTCCACATGTGAAAAAACCCCCACCCCATGGTCATTACTGAATTTATTATTACTTAATAAAATTTTAATTGCTGCATCTGATAAACATTGTTTAAGTGAGTTACTTTTAATTAAACTAGGGGAAAAAAAAGGAGAGATAAAATATGCTAAAATGTTCACTTCATTTACTATTTGCAGCAAGAGGCAATAGAGTCTGCATTGTAATCACTTCTCTAACTTTATCCTACCTGCACTTATTGATAAATAAGTATTCTCAATATTGCTGACAGGTAGATTTAATTAAATTCATGATAGCTACAGCATAATATAAAACATTTCCAAAGATCTTGCCAGTAAATATAAAGTTGTGGGATTTTTTTTTTCCAGGAAATGATGAAAAAAGATGAAGACATTTTCATATCCCTTGATTTTAGCAAATGACTGAATAAGCTAATTAGGTCATACAAGCTCTCTACACTCTGTATTGAGCACTACACTTTAAATACTGAAACAGGGCTCTTAAAATCTAAGTAAACAGTCTTTATTTATTAATTGCATGTGTGTAGTCAATTTTGTATTGTAGTGGCAAGGTCTGAAAGGAAAGGCTAATTTACTACTGCGTAGATCTCACGCAATCTAAACTAGTCACAGACTTCCAAATTCTGAAAAGTCAGTCTCACCAAGCAATAAATAAACTAATTCTGATACTGATCCTTGCAAAAACAGGGTCAAAACTAAATGCTAAAAGTTGCATCATGCTACCATGTGTAAGATTTAATTTGTATTAGAACAAATTTGTATGCAAAGCTACTGTGATTCAGTCCTTAAGTATTTCCGGACAAAATATCCCAAACTGAATGCATTTAAAAATCTGGATTTCAACAAGAATCTTCTGAAAGTTAGTTTATTTATAGAGTAGTTTAAGGTATCAAACCTTATATAGGAATGATTCTCAGACCATGCAAAAAATGTATTCAAAGAGTGAGAGGTACAGTCTTCGACAACACTTGACCTTCTTAGAGCACATCCTGCTGAGCTCTTAATTTTCCAACAGAGTTGAAATGCATTGTCTGTTTCCTGGCAGAACAAAGAGCTTTTTACATTAGAAAGGGTTTGCCATGCCATACTCATGAAATATTTTCTTTAAACCTCAGGAGAGGTTATGAGGATCATGTAGCAAAACCAAACTGGCTACATACCATTTGAGATGCTCTAAAAAGGATGTGATCTTCAATTTTGCCAGTATTTTTTTACCCCCCCCACCTTCAAGTTATCTAACATTTTACATTACTTTTACACTGTTCATTAGGCATAAAAGCTTAAAATATTTCAAAACATGATCAACAACTTTCTATTTTTATTTCCACTGAATATAACTGGAAATATCTGAAATATTTCCACTATCAGAAAAGTGTATAACAAGTAATTTACACAATACTATGGATAACATTCATATAGTAAACACTGTAAGTTAACCTATTTTCTTGAGTATCAGCTAAAGAATATTATAATACCCATCTGAAAAACTTCTATATGAATTGTGAGTGGCCTGGAGTCCTAATGAAAAGAAATTCCTTACTCTCCCCCCCAAAAAAACCCAAAAAAACCCCCACAAAACAAAGAGAAGTGCCACAAGTTGTTTACACAGACTATAAATATTTTTATTGCAGCAGCTCCATCAGTTCCTTAGGAGTTTGAGTATACTTTGTGAAATATCTGTCTTTGCTATAATTGCATTTTCACTTTGCTTTACTGTGAGCTGATGAAAAGTCAAACAGTATGTTAAAAAATAAAAATAAAAAGTTATCCTCCACTTAATTTTCCACAGTTTTGTCTTACCAACCTCCTGGAAAGAGCAGGTACACAGCTGTGATATAACCAGGAGAATCAAGCTTGTAACCACACTGCGCTCTTGATCAAGGCAAAAGAACAGCAGAGAGAAATTATGTGAAGTATAAAAAATACATTCTGTTTCTATTTCCATATTTTATAAGGAAAGTTGCTATCAATTTTATAATAAACAAAGATTAACATGATTTTAATGATAACAACTAAGGTAGAATTTGGGAATCAGAACAATCAAAATCCCGTTTTTTCTTTCTGATATTTAATTTTACCCTAATACTGCAAGCAACTCCATCTACCAAAAATTAATCTTGAAAACACAATGAATCAATAAAATGAAGCAGTTAATTATACATTCATAGACTCAAATTAATAACCTAATTTCATTTTATAGTAATGGTAGATACTCATGCAAGCCCTTTCTAGTGTTTTGTTCCACAGTCTGCAAGACAGGAGAAGAAAGTCAGACAACCAATATATTCTCATTTAGTGACTGTTTTGTAAGCAAAGAT
The DNA here is from genome assembly GCA_013397135.1 of Pachyramphus minor. Taxonomy (NCBI): domain Eukaryota; kingdom Metazoa; phylum Chordata; class Aves; order Passeriformes; family Tyrannidae; genus Pachyramphus; species Pachyramphus minor. The sequence continues at coordinate 236,928 of VYXB01004610.1, read as the reverse complement.
TACTTCACATTTTTCTTTAAGATATTGAATGGCCACAGAATTGTTCAGATATCAGGGGTCTGTGTAATCTGTGTAAAACAGAACAGCCCCCCCCAATACTATAATAAAGATTACAGAAAAACATGCTCTTCCTTCTGTTATAGCCAATTGAAACAGACATTGGACTGACAAAGAAGCTGAGAAAAGTGCAGATCATGTGAATTATTATGGAGTGAATTATTATGGAGTGAATTATTTCCATTTAAACTATACAAAAAGTAAATCCCCGTGTGCACAAGTTAAATGACCAACAAGTTATCTCCTCAGTTTTGAGCTGAGCCATCTAAACACAAGAGCCCGAGTTTTCAATGGTCAGTGGCTGACAGCATCTTTTTACTTCTAAATGAATTACTGACCAGAAACAAAATCAAGAAAATTAAGTGATTTATATACCTCCAAATTTCAGTCTTAGTCTAGCCTTGTGCACAGGTTTGGGGTAAGGGAAATAGGCATAATATTTCATCTAATTTGTCTGTGTTGTTCTTTAATGTCATCACTAGTGTTCAGAACAAAAACAAACAAACAGAGGTGTGTTTGTGCATTTTGTAGAACCCTGTCTATCACTTTAGGAAATGCTGGGGGATGTTTCTATGGAAGAACAGCAAACCTTCCAGAGTAGTTAGGGATCGAATTTTCTGGCTGGTTTCCTGACATTCACTGCCATCTAGAAAGGAAATTCAGGCCTTCCTTGGTGTCAGTAAATGACTCTGATAATTCACACTACTCTTTGGGAAAGTTTCCTTTTAACAATTCTATAAGGGCACATTAACAGACAGATGATTCAAAGTTGGGGCACTTCACCAACAAGTTTTTTCTGTTCTCTGTCTCTTATGGACAATTGGAAAAAGCAAAACTCAAATCAAACTGACAAAAGTTTCAAAAGTGTTTTCAAAGAGTTTGGGTTAGACTTTTGATGACATCCAGTATAAAAGCACTGGAGATCAAACAAATAATAAACAAATTTTACTCATTTCAATATTTATGTTCCATTAACAACAAAAAGAAATCAAGAGTTTCCTATTGCAATGCCCACAAAAAAGGCAGGTTTTGAGGAGAGATATAATTAACAATAGCTAAAAGTATGTCTTGATAAAGTATTTACTAGCAAATGATCTTTCTCATTAAAAAGATAAGCCTGAAACTATAAGTCCTGCTAGTTTTACACTGGACAAATGGCACCTTCACGTCAGGTACAAGGCTCACAGTAAACTGCATTTACTGTAATTTTTAGTTTCCTTCCATTTCATTTTCACCAAGACAAAGAGATGAATTCTATTTTGAAATATGAACATCAATTATGGACAAAATCAAGACCATGCTTCCCATTTAAGCCTATTCAGCCAAGCCCTGAATTGCCCTACTACTATTGCAAATTTCTATATTTGTAGGCAAGGAAAAAAGAAATTCTAATTCTCTAAAAGAAAAAAAGTATTATTTTGATACCAAATTATTATGCCTTTTTTTACGGATACAGTATTATTCTATTAGTTTTCAGGAATTCTCCATTAATACCCTTATGCTGGAAAAAAACAGGAACTGCTTCACTGTCCTGTTCTCCTTAGCCCTTTGGGGTTTTTTTATTTAATCCTTGAGAGGAAATACTGCTATGAAACAATCTGTCATTTATACAAAGTGAAGAGTGACAAGCTCAACTGGTCCCTAAAAGCATAAAAAACTCCAGAGATAAAAGAGTCTGGATTTGTCCTCAGATTCTTTAAAATTCTGCAGATGCTTGTACTTCACTCAAGTGACTTCAACACCTTTTATTCCAGTCCTCTGAGACTGTTATTGTGTATAGCACAACCTGGAATTATTGCAATACTATCATGAAGATTCAATTGACAAAACCAAAACCAAAATCAGAATTAATTATCACAGAAAAAAAATAAATCTGATGCACACATTAGTGGAAGGCTGAAATCATGCCAGTTGTATGACTTAACACATTTCTAGAAAAAGAACTTTGAAATAAAATAAATAATCTTAAGACACAACAACCTTAAAAAATGAAACTAAATGAAGAAAAAATTAGAGCAAAACTGTGATTTATTTTTCCTGTAAAATTGAATTAGTCTTTGCCTTAAATGAATAACATATAGAGGTGCTGCAGTGTTTCATTTTACATTTTCTATCAGTTTTGAAAGACTTTTACAAAAAGAATAGTTCCACTGTAAAAAAAAAAAAAAAAAAAATAATATTTACTGTAGCATCTCTTATTTCACCAAAACATGAACAAATAAAGCACTGAAAATTGTGGGTTTTTTCCAGAATTCTACACTGAGCTTACACAAATCTGTTGGAAACAACCAACATCACACTACTAGACTTCTTTGCTGGTATAGTGAGAAGATATTTATATTAGGGAATACTTTAAGGGATTTCTATTTTTTTCTAACTATAATGTTGCTATGGCTTTCAAAATTCTCATTAAAAGGATTATGCACAGGTGTGCACAAAGATATTCAGTGTTTGATTCACTAAGAACCCACAACTCTTAGGAATAATGGACACACAGATTAGTTTTATCCTTAATGTGTGGACAGAAATGACACTGGAGTGCAGCTTTTGCGAACGTTTCTGAACGTTTCATAGAAGCTCATATCAAAACCCTTAAAAAAAAAAAGTAATTTTATGGATTTGGCGTAAAATGTACAATTAAACGAAAAACATGTATATTCCATTTCACTATTCTGTTTCTTGTATCATTTGCTCCTCCAAATCTCTGGAAAACCCTTGAAATGCACTATGGAATGCTTAAATTACAGTTGCTTGAACATCATTTGATTGCAAGCCATTCCAATTCATTAATGTAAAGATTCTAGTTAGACTATTTTTTTAGCTGAATTATTGGTATCACAGTAATTTCCATTGACTCGTCTCTAGCACTCATTAAAATACATAATATAACAATTTAGTTTCCCATTAGCATTACCATGTCAGACCTTTGTCTGAGGGTCTGACTCACGAGTAATCAGAGATAATAACTCTATGAGAGTCAGGAAGACCCTGTTAAATTAGTCCAAGTGAAGAGAATGAGTCTACACTAGACTGATCTTTTAAAACAAGCTGCAAATACTTTTCTTTTTAACTCTCTGAAGCTCCAAGGAAAGCTGAAATCAGAAAACTGAATCTGGTTTCCCTTATGGTCTAATAAATATGAAAAATCTCCATGTGTTGAATGAAAAGAAAACATAGGAAATCAAAAACTGCCAGAAATAAAAGCAGAAATTATTGAAACTTACTTGAGTATATTGAGATATAAAAGTAATCCATGTAACCGAAAAAGAGTGTTTCATTATTTTCAGAGAATGTACTTAAGTGAAAGAGTATGCTAATACTGAATATGGAATACCACAGCATGTAGAATCAGACATCATATAAAGTAAAATTCAATCTCCATAATGTCAACATAGTCAAGAAAAAAAAAAATCTAAAGAAATCATAATTCTTTGAGGTTTTTTTCCCTGATACCGATATCAGTGAGGAAAATGTTTACCACAAACTCTAAACCAAATGTCTAAGAGGACAAGTATTTTTTCAAGATGATTGAAAGGATATTTCCATTAATTTTTCAGTGTCTAAAAAATGAACTAGGAAGAACAGGGTTAATCTATTGATTAAGTTAAACCAAGAAACTTCCTGCTTTCAACGGGCTAGTAGCTAATGAATGCCTAATTAGCTGTAAAAAATCATCCCCACAGGAAAGATTCGGATGAACATTGCTCTTGTGATGAAGCTAAATAGGCCAAAGAGAATTTTGAAGAATTAAATAAGAGTCACAATAAATTAGTGGAGATTAGAATGGGTGGTGTCCTTCACTCAACAACTGAATGGGAGGTTTCTGTAGAGAATGTGACAGAGAATGTTGTAAACGAATCAATCATAACTTTTACTTCTGACTAAAATAATGTGCCAAATGGTTCTCTGATAAATCCGTGTGTGGCTCCAAGTATTTGTGTCTTTTATCTGCATCAGTACTCAGATGTTGGTATTTGCTTTTGATCTAGCTTTTACCATATTCTTTGGACAAGGCACAAAGTGCCTGTGAATGTTCACGTGTATTCTCTTTGCTTGCAGGTTAAAAATACCTCATCCGGTGAAAAAGAATCTTGTTGCTCTCATTCATACATATGGGAAATTATACAACCACATATGGGTGTATTCTTATGGAAATTTTAAGGGAAAGGTCTTCTTTAGTGTGGTTAAATAAAAATTAAAACTTCCCCTCCCGCCTCCCCCCCCGAATTTTATTACCTTGAGATGCTACTAAGATTTGTGTTGGGAAAATAAAATTAAACACATGCTTCCTTTCCTAAGGGACAGGACTGAGTTAAAGGCATCCTTTTTCTTCCCAAGGCAGTGAGAAAGGACTGGACAGGTACTCCCAGAATACACCAAAAAATACATGATGAGGCAATATAATACTAAGGATGCAAAAGTGACAGAAATCTGGATGTACTGTAAAGCTATTGAAATTTATTTACAGTAGCACTTTATGAAGCTAGTTAGAGTGCTTTGAAGTAGAGAGAGAACTAGAGGCATCAATGTTTCAGAAAAAAATAAAAGATATTTTGTGGAGGTGTTTTGTTTTCTATTTCAGCTATGGAATTTAAAAATTGGCATTGATAGAAAGACGTAGTTTTAAAAGAGTTTTGTAGGTATGATTACTTCAAAGATAGATGAATTCAGTAATCAATGAAATTTAAATATTGACTTAATTTCTCAACCTTTTAAAGAAGGTTGAATTTGAATGCAAGAATCTGAATTTTAGAAATTTAAATTCAAGTTCTGTGAATTTGAAAGACTGATAGTTAAAAATAAAATATTTTGAGTAATTTTGATCTTCTCTTCACTCTGTGCATAGTTCATTTAAGCAAGTAGGAATGGATGTAGCTATTTTATAATTAGAGCCCAAGAAAATATTTAAAAATACCATAATATAGTAAGCAAACTCTGAGAACTGTAGCTGGACAAAGGGAGACAAATATATTTAATAGTCAGTTCCTGCCTAAGGAAAAGGAACATGAAGCAGTGTGCAATGCAGTCAGGAGGTCAAAGACCAAAGCCATTTTTAATTTGGGACAATGAGATGAAGTATTACTTCATATTACTCAGCAAACCATTACCTTCATTAGACCACTCCAGGTTCTTATGAGCAATGAGACAGACGCTTTAGAAAATGAGAGTAGGGCTCATGTTGCTGAAGAGATGAAAAATGAGTTTGAATAAAAAGCATTGGTTTCTCCTCGGCACATACATCACAGAAGAAATGTGTCTTCTTTACAGACAATCAGATAGTTTTATCAACTGGAGGAAAGGAAGGGAGGGAAGTGCCTCAAGCCGTTCATGGAAGTGTATGATACTGGCACCAATGAAGCTTGGATTTGTTAGGGGATGTCAGGAAGCCTCCAAGGTTAAAGATCCATAAAGTGTTCTGTCACATTTCCTTACGAACAAGATTTCTCTTGCATGGCTTCTCTCAGGTTTCACGGAACTGAATGTCAGTATGTAAACTGCTCCTCTGACCACCATTTGTTAGTCATGATATCCTATAGACACCCAGTCACTTTTCTCGGCAATTTTGAACTTTCTCTGTCAAAACCACAAAGTTTTGAAAGGTGCCCAGACATTTTCATATATATGACAGTAACATGCATTATAAAATAGTTCATCACATCCAGACCTAAAAATAGAATAATTGCTTTCAAGCCAAGTAATCTTTACTCTCAAAGTACAGAAAATGCTTAATTACATAGAAAGCCTTCTTTATTTAGCTATGTTACATTGCTTTAATACAACATTATAAAAGAAAATGTGCTTCAACACTATGTTTAACTCCTTAAAATTAGAATTGATAAAATTTATCTCTAGAATAAAAAAAGTCCATATGCACAGATCCCAGAAATTAGACACAGAGAAGGAAGAGAATTGTGAATTATGTTAAAAATGGAGTTTTTTTCCTCAATGTATTAATTAACTCAATACTGTAACAAGATCTGTAGGGTTTAGGAGAGCTTTTAACATTTTGGTTTCCTATCTGATTTATGAGGACTGTGGTATAGCAATTTTTTATAAAACTGAAAGTTTATGCCCAAATTCATGTTCCAAACCTTCCTTTTCTGCTCTGTTGAATACAAAGTCTAAATTGGCTACCACCTCTACTTTTAGAAATTACAAAAAGTCTGTTCTTTAGCTGGTAATTGATAGCACCTCTGCCATATGACCTCCCACACCAAGAAAGGACCAAAAATAGTTGAGAGACTTTTCATCCGAGATATTTAAAGTGAGAAGCACCTGACTCCAAAATTCTATGTGACATGTAACTTTCAATATTAAAATTTTGTCTCAAAGTATTTTGTAGAACCTGAAATCAGCTGAAAGGTCTTTGCTTAACTTCATTACTTATCAATATAACAATGCATGATCATGGCTATGAATTATGGTACATTTATAAAAGTCAAACATCAGAAAAGAAAATTACTCCTCCCTGTGATCATAAAATAAATTTAAACGTGGAGCCAAATTTTATGGGATCGAAAATGATGTGGCTGTTAATTTAATACAATGATTTTGTAGAAATGCCAAATATACCATGCAGCCTGCCTGACTGCTGCCCTGCCAGTCCTCTCCATCACCAATCAAACAGGTTATCCCACTATGTTATTTTTGATCTACTAACCTATTTCAGACTAGAATGCACAAATATACACTACACAGAACAGAAAAAATAAATGTGATGCCACATAATAGAATCTCTCCTAGAAACATAACATTTCAGGAAATGTTTTGTTTCTTTACAGAGAGCAACCAGCATATCAAGGATGCACAGTGCAACACAGTAAAATAAATTAAAAGGTATACAGCCATACATTGAGGAGCAAACAAACAGAAAAATCCTCTTTGATGATCAACAGGAGAATTTTGGAAGTCAAATATTGACTTCTGACATTTTTTATTTTTTTTTAAAGCAGTTCATAACCCCACTGATTTAAATTTGGATGTGCTGTTTTGCAGACACTGAAGGAAAGTCAGCTGCCATGTAAAACTAGAAATTGTCTTTAAAACATTAAGTGCACATGAAAAATGCACATGAAAAGTTGAACTACAGGCAAAACTAATTTAACATCACTGCCTTATTGTTTTTCCTTTTTTGATATGTACTTATAAATGTCAAAACACAACAGTACTCCTACAGGAAAGAGATGAAAATTGAAGGGCTCAGCTGCTACTGAAAAAAGCACTTTCACAAGACTAATGCAATAAAACATCTCCCCTCATTCCTTGTTCAGTCTGTCAAAAAACTCTGAGCATTTCCTGGCCAGAGAATTTAAGCTACACATAGAGGAAGAGAAGGTAGGCAAGAAACTGGAAACTTTTTGGAAGTAAAATTAGGCCAGTAGCAAATTGCTACCCTCCTTGTCCAGAGCAAGAATGACACAGGAGCTGTGACTCAGATACGTGCCCGAATTTTGATGCCTCCAGGGCATCTCATTAAATAATGCAGTTCAACTCCTGTACTTCCTATGCTTAAGAAAGGCAATACAATGCTAGATTCAATTATTGGGAGAAACTGTATAAAAGTTGAGGTTATTTTAAGATATACAGGGGATCTGATCAATATAAGTATCTGAAGGGAGGGTGTCAAGAGGATGGAGCCAGGCTCTTCTCGGTAGTGCCAAGCAACAGGACAAGAGGCAACAGGCAGAAACTGATGCACAAAAAAATCCACCTCAATATGAGAAAGAACTTCTTTACTGTGCAGATGACTGTGCACTGGAACAGATTGACCAAAGAGGGTGTGGAGTCTCCCTCACTGGAGATACTCAAGAACCATCTGGATGCAATCCTGTGCCACGTGCTCTGGGATGATCTTGATGAACAGGGAGGTTCCCCTGTGGTCCCTTCCAACCTGACCCACTCTGTGATTCTGTGGTCCCTAAGGGCTACAACTGAGTGATTTGCAATTTTGTGTCTTCTTCTGATGTAATAAAAGAACAAAGTGATGTACAATTCACCAGAAACCTACTGAGTTTCTTGGAGCTGAAAAGATTTACATCTGCTCTGAACATATTCTAAAGATTTTTGACAAAATTGATTGTCAAAAGCAGTGATCTTGAAATGCAACTAGAGGAAGTACTTTCTATTCACAGAGATTTTGTCAAGTTGAGAAGCTCAATAACAACTTAAAAGCGAAGAGGGAAACTTGCCAAAGAATTGGATTGCTGGATAGAAACAAGAGAGAGTATTCAGAAAGGAGGAAAAAATATATTTGAAAAGGTAAAGAATATTAGCTTGCACTTAGTTAAAAGCTAAAAAATTATCTTAGTAGACTAAAGATTGAAATTTTAATGTTCTCTGCCTTTTTTTATTTTTTTAATACACATCTGGAAGCACCCAGTTTGGAAAGTTAACGTTTTTCTTATAAAATATTTCATGTGGGAATATATTCACCATGTTTAACTACATTAAAGTCAAAACATCTTTTACTTCTTCAGGGTAAACAATGTTTCCCAGATCCTCCGATCTTTGAAATAAACTATCACAGTTGGCTTCAAATAAGGAGGGCTTGGCTGTTACATGCAACTGACTGGAAGATTCCCAAGTATTGTGTTTGGAGATCTCTTCAGGTCCATTCTGCACCTTCATCTCTCTCTCTCAAGCTGTAGCTGGTTCACACTTTTGCATACATGAAGCAGACTCATGCCATTGATGCTCTGTGTGGGACTTGCAGTTCAGTACAAGACAAGTGTAAAGTTGCTCATCCAGATTTTGTTTTAAAAAGCAGTTCTCCCATCATCTCAGGTGCTTTACGTCTGCAAAATCCCATATTAGCTGAAGGCAGCCAAGACTGAAAGTCAGTAACTGAACAGTTATAAAAACCAGTTTGAAGTCTCAGCATTAAATGAGAACCGCACTGCTTGAGAATCATATTTGTATTTTGTTTTAATATGTCTTTTCAAACACAGCTCTATAACTGTGTTGGGAACTGAAGAAAATAGAATGTTACATAAAACAAAATTGTTCGGAATTTACTATTTTATTTTTGGTGGATTTTGCTTAGTTTTGTTTTTAAATAGCCTCCTCTTCTACCTCTGGCGAGGGCTTTATCTCTTATTTTTTTCACTGGAAGCAGTTCAAACCTTCTTTAAGGCTCTGGGTTAGCTATATAAGAATCAATTTAATTACCTGTGAGTAGCTTCTGAGCTGACACACTAATCCCTTTGGATGCCAACATCAGAAGGAAAGCTAAACAAGCAAACAAAGAAAACCCCGCATAATCTGACCACTGTCTGAAGAGTCCATCCTTGAGCATGATATCCTATAGACACCCAGCAGAGTTCCAAGGAAAGTATTAGACTCTGTAATATCCAATTCAGAAGACCAAAAAGATGCTCTCTCTACCTTAGTAAAAAAAAGTTAAAACTATAGAATAAAATGTGGCCAAGGAGATTAATCTGCAAATGTTTTAGTGCTTACCATGAAAAAAAAAAAATTATCCACTGATCCTGTCTGAAACAAACATCCACAGATGTGCTGGAACTTCTCTGCCAACCCTCCTCCCCTGCCCCAGTTTCCATCACTCCATGTAATTCTAAACTTTTAAGTCCTATTTTGGAAAATAGGAGCCTAGACATGTAGGTAGAGATAATATTTTATCAGAAAAACAACGATATTCAAAAACGTAATACACACAAAAAATAACATTCAGAAATATATACGCTCTGTATACAGGAGATGGAGGTAACTGTAACATCAATTATACATTATTCAAGCTAAGTAAGCTTTTGCATAGACTGCAAAAAATTGGTTCCTTAGGGACCAGAAAGTCTTCCTTAGAGTAGCAATATTCTCTTAAGGAACTGTAAACTCGATTACAGTTACTTTTGAATTATAAAGCCCAAAAGAAATTGAATAGTTTTATAACTTTAAGGCCAGCTTATTTATTGTGTCTGTTGAATTTGAGTTAAGTCATTAGTAGCTTATTTTATTTTTCAGTAGATCATTGAGTTATAAACACTGTCCTCCAGATGACCTGCTTTCCCAAGTGATATGACAGTGACAGTGTTGTTCTTCAACAAAGCACCCATTCATTCAATAAAAGATATTGTGATTCCTAACAAACTTCTCCTTGTCTATGTCGTTAAACAACCATCGGTACATCAGAGTTGCAACAAGTTTCTAAAACTGACACTATTTTTTTCACCTACTAATTATGAGCTCTAATGGATTTCTCAAAATAAAAAATGCTACTGTTGTCCTGGTGAAAATTATGAACAGAATCTTTACTGAAAAAATAGCAAGCAATGTTGTTAATACAGTTCTAGGGTTTTTTTATAATTGGATACTTTATTGGAAATGTTATTTTTGGATTCCATGATGATAAGGATAGGTCCTTTTGAGTGATTAAAATTTTGTGATTTAGTATTTCTGTGCCTATACCTTAATTAAGAGGGCTAATATGAGTTAAAACCATATAAAAATATTTTTGATTTTGTGGTTATTTTGGTGAGGGGTTTTTTTGTTTGTTTTTTTCAAAAGTAAGTACAACAATGCTTGTTACTGCCCTGTTTCAAGAAGTCAGGTAAGCTAGCTAATGAAAACCTAAGCTTGTTGTTCAACAATTAGTGTCATTCATTGTTTCAATAAGGTATTCTAGTAAGCTAGATATGTATCAATTGAACATTTTTTTGAAGTAGGAGTTTTATTGACAGCTAGATACACTTCATATAATTCTTCCCAATCACACAATTTGTTTCAAAGGCCTTACTCTAACCACTAATATGCTAGAAAAATCAGAATTGTGATTTTTTTTTTTAAAAACTGCATTTCATATAACAAATTTTGAAGGTATTGCAATGGATTTAAATAACTTTGTATGTAAATAAAATAAAAAATGGATGAGTCCATCAGATTTTTATTCACATCAGGAACTTAATCTTCACTAGACTTTAACAGAAGCAATAAATTGCCTTAAGGAAAAGAGAGAAAAAAGCTTATATAAAAGAAAAGCATACATATGAAAATAAATAATGTAGAAAGTTGAACTAATTGAATATTAAATTCTCTCCTTTGGTTTAATTATAAATTTTTTTAATGAAAAAATTAATTTACTTATTTTTATTTACATTAATCTTTTTTTGTAGATAACCAAGCCTGTTATCAACTAGTTAATTTTGATATTTTTTTTCTTTTTCAGATTTTTTAGGGGTTTGGGTCTAGATCAGACACAGTTCATGCATTAGTTCCTTCTGAACTATAAGAGAATATTTTGAGAGCCCCAGCAGAACGCAAGAGTCCAAAGTAACTGAGTCAGTTTCCCAGAGAATTTGTGCAAGCTCTGCCCCTGGAGGTTTCAAAAGACTCACAGGGATAAAGTCCTGGGCAACCTCACCTGATCTCAGAGCTGACCTTGCTTTAAACTTGAGACCTCCAAAAATCTCTTTTAACCTGAATTATCCTATAAAAGAAATGTGAAAAAATCGAAAGTATTACTTGACTCAGCCAGCTCCAGTTCATGACTAAATCTTTTTGTCAAAAAAACCACATACATTTAAAAAAAAAAAAAAGAAAAAAATCTTCTGTTGTGGTCAAAAAGCAGTTCAATATCATTCCACTAACAACTGTGGCACAGGAAATCCACAGCAGTTACGTATCCCACATTTCATTTTATTCCCTTACAGGTCTTCCTGTTGTTTAACCATATCCTCAAGACAGAAACATCATTACATAACTTATTTCTGAAAAGTTTCTCAAAGAGTATTCCAACATTTTCCTTTTGCATCAGGTTAATTTTCTTATTAACACCATTGTGACTCATATTGAGAAGATATATTAAAAAAAAAGGAAAAAGAAATGTGCAGGTCAAGGGAGGGGATCCTCCCTCTACACCTGGAGCACTGTGTCTTGTTCTGAGGTCCCCAACATAAGAAGAACATGGACTTATTCAGTTGGGTCCAGAGTAGGGCCATGACCAGAGGGCTGGAGCACCATGAAGACAGGCTGAGAGAGTTGGGGTTGTTCATCGTGCAGAAGACAAGGCTCTGGGGAGACCTCAGAGCCTAATAAGCCCTTCCAGTACCTAAAGGTAGATTATAAGAAAGATGGGGACAGACTTTTTACCAGGGCCAGTCATGATAGGATAAGGGGCAATGGTTTTAAACTGAGAGGGTGTAGATTTAGATTGGACATAAGAATCTTTTCACAATGAGAGTGGTGAGGTTCTGAAACAAGCTGCCCAGAGGAGCTGTGGATGCCCCACGCCTGGAAGTGTTCAAGGCCAGGTTAGAGGGGTCTTTGAGGAATGTGGTCTAGTGGAAGACATCCCTGTCCATGGCAGTGGGGTTGGAACTAGATGATCTTTGAAGACCACTTCCAACCTTACCTAACATTTTTACTTCAATGAAAATGCTGTGCATATGTATTTAACATGTAAGTAGTAGCATATAGCATTTTTGACTGAAATATAAGAAGCTGCACAATTTTCCATCATAATCCACCTCACACTTTCTCCATGTCTGCCTGGAATGGTAAGTTCCAGGTAATGTATTTTTTTCCATATTTGTTTCTATTTCATATACACAGTCAACTTCAATTATCATATTTAGATTACATTATTATGCTCCTGTAAATCAGAGATTTGTTTAGCAAGTATTGCAATTTTACCCCCAGACTGGAAAAAAAAATATACAGCACTGCATTACTTACATCAAAACTAAGTAACTACTATGAAAAAAGAGAAATCTAAGTCCAAGACCAATCCACAAGCACACAATAAAGCCCAGCAAGGAAGAAATAGGTCTTGGGCGGGGGTGGGGGGGAAGCAAGAAGTTCACCTTTGTTTTGACTGAAGTAAATTTAAACAGAAATTACTCTCACATGCAAGTGATTATTGAGAATTCCTTACAGCAGTGAAGTACCGTGAACAAACCACACACAACACATTATTCTTCTCTCTGGAGCGTGATGGAACTTGATGCCTGACCTTTCCCCTAAGCGAGAGACAAGATGTAAAGCCTTCATATTAAAGGCAAATGCAAGAGAAAATATAGAGCTATTTTCATTGAACATATTAATGAAATTAACCTAATAAAACATACATTAAATTATTTTCAATAACTGCAGGTAGAAAAAGAGAGTTACTGAGAAGTTTTCAGAGTATAACAAAGCACTTTTGTTTTAAGTAAATAGTTACAGAATCAGATACTTCTAAAATTACAGAGAAACATTGAATCATTAAAGATGGAAAAGACCTCCAACAACATCGAGTCCAACCTTTGACTGAACATCATTCCGCTAAGTGCCATGTCTAGTCATTTCTTGAACATTTTTAATGATAGTGACTCCACCACTTCCCCAGGCAGCCCATTTCAATTCTCGACCTGTCCTTCAGCGAAGAAATTCTTCCTGATTTCACCCTGGACCTCCCTTGGTGCAACTTAAGGCCATTTCCTCTTGTCCTGTTGCTAATTGCCTGGGAGAAGAGACCAACTCACACATTGCTACAACCTCCTTTCAGGTAGTTGTAGAGAGTGATGACATCTTCCCTGAGCCTCCTTTTTTCCAGGCTAAATGCCCCCAGCTTCCTCAGCTGATCCTCATCAAACTTGTGCTCCAGACCCTTCCTCAGCTTCGTTGCCCTTCTCTGGACACACTCCAGCTCCTCAATGTCTTTCTTGTAGTGAGAGGCCCAGAACTGAACACACAACTCAAAGTGTGGCCTCACCAGTGCTGAGTACAGGGGGACAATCACTTCCCTGCTCCTGCTGGCCACACTATTGCTGATACCAGACAGAATGCCATTGGCCTTCTTGGCCACCTGGGCACACTGCTGGCTCATGTTCAGCTGCTGTCAACCAGCATCCCCAAGCCCTTTTCCTCTGAGTAGTTTTCCAGACACTCTTCCCCAGCCTGTAGCACTGCCTGGGGTTATTGCGACCCAAGTGCAGGACCTGACACTTGACCTTACTGACCTTGTCTCATCAATCTATCCTATCCTGTGACACATGGCAAAATGTGTCACACTTCCAAGAGTTCCTATATGCTACTAACATTTGCAACTGCCTCTGTAAGAAAATGTAATTCAGAACTTGAACATAAAATCCTCAACAGCGCCATTTCTGGAGAGGACAGCTGTTCCACTGTCCATGGCTTTGTAGGAAATTATGTGTGGCAGACAGAAACCACTGATCACAATTTGACCACAACCATTGATCACAATTGACAATATCTTGAAGTTGATGAATGCATCTTGGCAGACTAAACCAGCTTTAAACCCTTTCTTGAGTTTCTCAGCCTGGGAACATCAAACAATTTGCTGTCCAGTGACGGATAACTACCTTACCCTGTTACATCTTTCACCTTGTATATCTATACGGAAGGAAGGATATGGGAAAAAGGTTCAAAAGTACCATGGAACATGAATTTCTTCCTTATCTAGCTTTTAGTGAAAGATTGAGTCATTGAGGACAACTAAAACCGACCAACCAAACCAAAAATCAAGCCTCTTCTCTCCCTACAGTTATTAATTCTGCAGACTTAGCACAGGACTTCAGTATTTTATTTGGATCTCATTGCTTACGAGAAAGAAAAATTTGAGATGTTTCAAATGCACAATATGCTTATAGTGAGAAAACAACACTGCTGAATGGTCTTGTTCAAGCACAGTTGGAAATGAATGACTAATTCTCCCCACTGAAAGCAGTAGCATTTGTAAGTATGATCCATAGTGGATCCTAAGTGCAGCATCAACTACAGATTTGGCATTTTAATGTAACTGTCTTCAATACCAAACACACTCAAAACATGCTGTCTTTGCAAGTGTGTGAGAATAGCATCATACTTTGAAATGCAGGTTTATTACATGTGCATTACTTAGCAGTGACACACTGACACAAAGTCATGAATGAATAAAGCAGTCCACCTAGCCAACTATGCATAAAATGTCATTTCTTTTCAGTTTGCCCTGAATTACAGATTACACAACACTAGTCAGATGTTAATGACAGCTGCTTTTTCATGGAGTCTTATTGTGAAGGAGAGAGAACATCTTCTCCAGGCATTGTAAAAGTGTAATCATGCTGGAATCCAGTCATTGCATTACATTCCAAAAATGATCCTCTACTTTCTTTTTCTTGTGTGTTTGTGGGCAATGACCTTGCATTTTGATGTACTGTTCAGCAAAATCTTACTGTGGTAAGTTTTTAGGTTATTAAATAACTCTGTTCTGACCTTTTTTTTTTTTTTTTTTACTACATCTCATTATCTTTATGCCGTTGAACAGACTTCTAATAATTTAACTAGGAACTACAAGAAAAAAAGTTCAGATAGCAGTAACAGTGGCTATTTCAAGGGAATTATAAAATTTATTAATTCATTAATATGTTTGTCATAAATGTGTATTCTTTGAAAATTTGAGAAAAAGAAATAATAGGTGTTTTCCTTATCTCAAATCTTATAAATTAATTACTTTCAAGTGAGTTTTATGACATATATTTCAAATATAGAAAACTTCTTTCAATTAAAAAATAAGCCATCTTATTCTATCATTCCTAACCACCAGAAGTAATTTGTTTCTCCTCTCCTTGACATGACAGCTACTTTTCACAACAAAAATGCATTTTCTTATAAGCACAGTTTGCCATGTTTTCTTTTCAGACTTTATGTGATTTTAAGCTTCCTGCTTCATCCATTAATAGGCCATTTTGCTAAAACTTCACAGTAAGTAGTACACTAAAAAAACAAAAGCATGTATATTATACCAGCTAGCATTTCTGCTGAATAATTGCTTCAAAAAATGTTTCTTACCCAACTACAATGTTCTGCTACTGACCCTTATTCAATTTCCTAGAAAAATGCAAAGTTTAAAATTTGATTTTGTCTCTCAAATAATAAAAGTATAAATAACATTTATAACGCTGCCAATGGCAAAAACAAACATACAATACAAAACAGTGATTTTGTTGCAGAGTGTGTAAAGTGGCCTGGCACAGTCAGCACAATGAAAACAAGGCACTCACTGGCCTCCATCGTGGCCTGCCCCTTGTGAAACCATGAGGTATGAATTAGTCACTTCTAGAAAAGGCAGCTTGACTCCTTGTCATACTTGGCTCAACCTGTTTGGATGGAAAGGGCTGAGAGGTTGACACTATAGCTCCATGTTTGCCCTCCTCTTTTGCTGTGCTGCACCCTGGCTTTTACCTGTGTAAAAGCTTAACAGCATCCCTATAGCCTTCATGCTCCCTAGGAAGGAATTGAGCTTTCCATCATACCACAGACCTCTAGGAATAACTGAGAGATTTTGCATTGTTTCTTGCCTGTCTCTGTTTTGCCTTCAGGATTCACTCTGGGTTATACAACCAATGACATTCACAGAAAATTTGAAATTTGAGACAAGTCTACTTTGTACTTTTTAAAAAATAGTATTAACAACAGCTTTACTGCTGGTTGTGTTCTTTTGATCTGAACAACCCATGTATATTCCTAGTTTTCTTGAAAGTTGTAGACTTCATTTTTTAATATCCCAACTCACTGTCTTTGCTTTACTTACTCTGGAAAACATCATTAAAAAAAAAATCATAGTGAATTATATAAAAGTGTATGAAGGTAGAATACCTAGTATTATTCAATTACTTTTCCTGTAAGAAAAATGCTATGTTCCTTGATAAGGATATTACCAATGGTTAAATGCAAGGCAGCAATGGTAAAATACACGTTACATATGGTCATTTTTTTCGTGTATCCCTTTATTGTCTCATGTTTCAGTGGAGTTTCAATATATCTGTAATTTCCAAGAAATTATTAGTGTGAAAGAAACTGAACATTCTGAACAGGTATGAAGAAATTTTAACTAATGTTGCTTGCAGATAGATCAAATTTTAAAACCTGCTGTGACAATAGCTCCAGGTGTTTCCTTTGCATGTTGCAATTCCACAATAGAACAACCCATGATCAGAGATATGTTTAGGGAAATTCTTACCTGAAAAAATCGAGGGTCTGCACCATGTACACACAGACTCTTGAAGGTTTGCCTAAATTCCTTAAGAAGCATTTTTTAAAGAACAGTCCTACATTCACTTAATTCAACTGCACATAATCCTCAGCAACCTTCTGTAGCTAACATTGCTTGAACCACCAGTATTATACTAGATAATCTTAAAAGCTCCCTTCCAACCTAAATGACTCAGTAATCAAAACTGGAATTATCAATTGGAAGTATTTTAATTGGACTTAAAATTGATTTAAAAGAGAATAAAAATTGATCCTTTTTGTCAAGGATGAAAAGAAGTCATTTGTGGAAGTGGGCTACTCCAAATGAATTTTCAGATTGCTTCAACACAATTGTCTGCTTTGCATCTGTACTCCCGACAGTTTCCTGAAATGAGTTATGCGTTCAGAGCAAAGTGATGAAATTACAGGAGCACTCATCTCTCAACTAACATAATTGTGTTGTAATTTACCATTACAACAGTCTGATAATTCTCCTTTTAACCAGGGGAAAAAAAAAAAAAAAAGATAAACCACCAAAAACACCGAAAAAACTCAAACTATGGAAAAACTACAGAAATATACATCTTACATCAGCTTGTGCATTCTGCTTTTACAGCAAAGGCAAGACAAAGACATTCTGAGCAAAAATGGCTGAAGATTTCAGTACTGCAATCTAAAGGATGACCTCTTCTTTTCATGCTAAGTTGCTTCCCATATAGCCATGTATGCAGCACTGATAGCACTTTCTCTCTCCAACCTCCAGGAAGTGCAAGTCAGTATGTATTTTAATCTAGGACAGATTTTGTCAATTTTAATTTCCTTTAAGTGTAGCAACAAAACATATTCTAAGGGGCAGAACTTATTATCATTTCTATATTGTAATAATATTTTACAAATGAATACACTTAAATAAAAAAGACAAATACATCAGATGGCCATTACTTGTTCTTGAGGATTTTCTGCCTCTTTATTCTCCACAGTCATTATTCTACAAAAATTGACAGGATAATATTCAAATAAATAAATCTTCTGCAGCAGTGATTTCTGATCAAAGATCCCTTTTTCTTTTACATCTTCTAGGCCATTTGTCAGCAGATGCCAATCAGCGAAATAACCACTAACAATTCCCCAGGGAAAATAAGGACTCTGGAAGTGGAGAGTCATCCTAAATAGCTACTAAAACTCAAACCAAACTATGTAAGAATATCTATTACTGTCTTTTTGTCTTCAGATTTTGTTTTGTCCTTTACTATCATTAGTCATTTCTTAATATATATTGCACACTATAAAAAATTGACCCTTTCCTACCACACAGAAAATCCTTTCACGTACTGTGGTATTATTCACTATCTCCTGAAAAGTATGGATCCCAGCAACAACAAAAGGTCATACAACTATTTTTAAAATGCCAGCCATCCTGTCCATAAATGCTCACAGAACAAGTAATAGTTACTGCTTTCATAGTGGCTCAAAAATAAGTAATGTCTCACAAAGGATTTATGCTTCTGATGCAGTCATTCCTTATTGCCCAAATACTCCAGTAGAACAGAATTTTACTCCTCTCTTTTTTTATAATATACTCCCCATTCCCCCCATAGTACTCAAGCCTCATATTTGCTGTTCATCTGACATATTGAACAGTATCCTCAGCTTATAAAAACAGAGTAGAGACCATTGGTGGCAAGGCATCACGATGGTCAAGAACTGCTTAAGCTCACTAACAAAACTTATTCAAGGTTTTTCAAATGAAAACTATACATTGAACATTATTCCATAGCAATGCAACACATATAATATTCTGTAGCTAAATAAACATGCAGTATTGTAAAAGATTATTCTTTTTAAAAAACCAGATGGTTCCCTTATTTAGGTGGCATAAACAAAAAAAAAAAAATTCCAAGTTCAAAACCATATCCGAAAGGAACCCTCTAATTTCCTGAATATGCAAAAAATTACTAAATAAGTTAATTTTTCACTCCTACTTTCTTCCAGTATCCTTTGATTCACAAACAGCAAGTGATGCCTTTTCACCTAATAATAATCAGGTAGGTTTTTACCTTCATAAATTAAGAAAGAAGTTGAGAATCATACCAAAATTGGTGTACATGAGTTCGTCAGAATTGGCTGCAGGATGGGGATGTGGATACTTTTGATTTCTATATAAGGTGCTAAGGACACTAATTGCTCTTTTAACATCCTGGTGCCATGTGGTAATAGCCAGATGTAAAAGTTTTCTGTGGATTATATTAATTCCAGGAGGCCTCACAATTCTCTCCAATAGACGGAAAAGTTCAGGACAGAGAGAGAAAGTGCTGAAGAAGGATGCAGAGCACTTACACACTCTTTGCTTTTCTAGATCATCTAGACCTCCATCCCAGCAGGCACAAGCAATCATTCAACTCAGTTGACTCCATTACTATATATTCAGGGGTATTGCTTTTGAAGATTTCCTATCTTTAAAAGAAACGTGCAAGTAAGAAAGCAATAACCCCCCATCCCCCACTGGTACACACCTATACAAGGTGTATATCTTGTACAGTAATTAGGCAAAATCCCAGAGAGAGGATACACTCAGTGAATTCATTCTTCCACTCTGAAGAAGTTTTAACACTAAAAATAAAACTTACTGATTTCTACTACACATTAAAATGGGGAGGAATAACCATATTAAATCAAAGCAAAGTAGGTGCAAAAAGTAAACTAAAACATCTTTTATTCCTTGGATAAAAAGCAGAAGAATATTAGTGCTAATAAAATCAATATGAAATTAATTAATAGATCACAATATAAGAAAGTTGCCCAAAATAAGTAAGGATTTTTGTTTATCTCCATGGTGTTTTAAAAACTCATTGCTCATGGAAGTTAATCTTGTACATCAAATAGACATAGATAGACTCTAAATATTATTTCAGATTCTGCATAACCACCCAAGAAGCCACAAGCCTCATCGATTAATAATGGAAAACCAACATTCTGTAACAGAGTGAAAACAACAGCCAGGAGCCGTTAATATCAATTGACACAAACTCCTATGTTTTAGAGGAAGGATATCCTGTAGTTGTTGTAATTGCTCCAAGCTCAGTGCATTCGAGTACTGTATATGTGAGTGTTCTGCTTATAAATTTTATAAGAAAAAGAACAACAGATATATTAACTTGATTTTGAACCATCTTATCATTATTCAGCGTGTATCAGATTCAATACGACATTAATCAACTAATTACCTTTTGACAAGAATCCAAAAAGAAAATACTTAGGCAATCAAAACACAGGCAGAATAAAAACCAGAACGGCACTACTGAAAGAAGGACATTAAGAAGAAAAGCATTTTTTATGTAGCACTACACACTTAGGATAACAAGCCTCACCTGGAAGGGTTATAAAAGATAAGTAAAAAATAGAAGTACTGAAACGCTGGATACCAGACCTCAAAGCCTCAGCACTTAATGATGTGCATTTTCTCAAAGAATTTTTGCCATATAGGCCATATTCTATATATAATTTTTTTCTGTAAAATAGTGGTAATCCAACTTTTAGGTACAAATGAAAAAACTAAATTAAAAAATTCTTCCTACCTGCAAAGAGTTCATACTGTCTTGACTTCTGTAGATATATTCCTTACTTGTACCACAAATGAAGAATTTTCATTCCATAGATTTTTTTTTTAAACTAAATTGTTGAGTTCTCATCATAAAATTTATCATGAGGTGTAAAACCTTGGCTTTGTTGTTGTTAAAAGCCACATTGTACAGATCACATGTTTCTTTCTAGTCAAAGAAACATTGTCAAAAACCAGAAACAGTCTTGTTTGTGTAGAGAAATCCCTTATACATCTGTTACGATTCTCTAAAGTATACTTTCCCTTTTAACAGATTTTTTTTCTAACAAAAACAAACAAAACCCCCAAATAAACAAAAAACCCCAACCAAACAAACAAAAAAAAACCCCAAACCAAAATCCCAAGCTTTTCTTTGTTTTGTCTATTCAGCATCCTTGGAAAAAACCACCAGATGGCAATGCAGTGTTCAAGTATTTCATTTAACATACATTTTATAGGGAAAAAGTCTGTATGCATCAGCACGAGGCTCTCTTTCCTAACCTACTTCCTCTTTGATGAATATTAAATAATTCATAAGCAAAAACTCTATTCTCTGTGAGTAAGTGATCAAATACCATTCAACCTGTGAAGAACAGACTCTTAGACACCTAAGTTTCTAAGGATGTGAAATCATATGGATAAAAAAAAATAAAAATCAACAATTTAGTTCAAACTACAAAAACGGATAATTTCAAGAAAAACCTCTGAAAGGAAAACATTTAGAACGGCATTAACATAAAGTTCTCAAAATACTATGAGGGGCTGCACTGGGCAGCGAATTGCACAAGAAGTACATCTTTTTAGGCATATCATAAATTTATACATAGTTTGGCTTCATGCTAAAAAACAGGCATTATTTCCTGCATTTTTGAGATTTAAGTCAATTCTTGTAAAAGTACATGCTGAATGGATGAAAATATGTAGGCTTTAAGTATTTATTATTCCTTTGCATCAAGCAGGACACCGTGATCAAACAGAGGAACTGTTTCATGAAGGAAGATGCTTTAAGATATTTCAAGAAGCTGGGAAGCAGTGCAGGAGTCAGCTTCCCCTTTAGCAGACCCTATCTGAGATTTATTATACGCCAAATGAAAGTTACCTTTGCAGTTCCTGTTACAGGCTCTGAAGCCTGTCCAGAAGCTCATGGAGACTTCACTGAATACCTTAAACACCCAATTAATAAACTTTACAGCCACTATGAAGTCAGTGGTTCTAACTGCAAAGTTTAAGGCAAAGAATCTTTTCTTTCTTGCTTGAGAAGGCATTGAAATTTGTAGGTGTTATGTATTCAACTATAATTGACAGGAAAATTTTAGGTGTGCTTAAGTCTATTTTAGAGTTTTCACACACGGACTAGGAAGAAGTTTCTTGCATCATCTGTATTTAGGAATGGAATTATTACTACAACTGCTCATCCATCCATTCTTATGTAACAAGTACAATTATTGTATATTTAAATGTAAAATAAGTTAAAGATGTAAAATATGTTAAAGAGCAACTTTAAACTGTTAAGAACTTATTTAAAATATTAACTTGGAAAAAATGTATCTTCTATCAGATAGAAACACAATCATACTTATGACGTAAGTGTTGAACAGATATGTCACACAGCTGTGACCATGCTAATTTAAAACATGTTTTCTGGCTAGTATAATAAATATTTGATTAATACTGATCTCTTTTTTCCCTATATTATTATATTTAACTTATTAATAGCACACAGAGGTAGAAAGATTCAAGGTAATTTAATTTAAGTGCTCTGCATAATGACAGCTCTCATTATGCAGGACAGCTTTCATCATAGACCTAATCCAAATGCAGCACAACCTAAGATTTCTTCTATTGTGAAGTTTTTTTAACCTTTTCAAACAAAACCAGAATACTATACTGATCCTAATTGTTTACACATATAGATAATTATTTGATATAACTTCAGTCCTGAAAGGAAATAAACAGTCAGAATTGCTATCCATTCTAAGAAATAAATCCAGAATCTGAGTCCACAAATTATTCCACACTTTTGGCTGTGAATCCTCACTGACTTTCTGAAGGTAAGTTGTCATATTCTTGACAGATCAGAGAAGTGGCTGGAAATGTCTTTCTACCAGATGGAGAAAGTCATATTTTTATTAATCACTATATTTTTTGCACAGCTGATAAAAAAACTTATAAAAGAAGAGAACTGAAGTACTCTTGCAGGAAAAATCCAACTGACAGTATTGAAAAGCCATATTTCAAAGACAGATCTTTTCATAACATTAAAGAATATATATAAAATACATAAATATATAATAGATTTAATTAATCTATAGCTATATAAAATATATAATATATATGAACATAAATAAATTAAATATATAAAGAACACAAGATCTGTGATTTCAGTTTTGGTACTTAGAAATCAGCTCAACACAAGTGAATTAGAAGGAATAAGTCACAATTAAGATAAATAATTAGCACATTAATGTAACAACTTTTTTACCTAAAATACAGTCCTGTAATTCATAACAGAGAAGGAAGTATAGAAAAACAATATACCTCTAAACAATATACCTCTAAAAGATGGATACTTATAATTAATGCTCCATATTTATAATTATATGTATAAAAATATTTTTTTCTATTCATTTTGCTTTCATGACAACATTTCAAGGACAAAGTGAACTCACTGACTAAAGAGGTGTAAACTATGTATTCGCCACCTTCTGTCTCTGATTAACATGTCCACATAAAACTAAAGTTTTTCTTTCCTACTTCCATTTATAAGTTGCATTAGTTTTAGGAAACCATTTCTATTTTCACAGTACTGATAAGTCAGTCTTATTTTGTTAAAGCTTTCATTAAAGTAAATAATGTTTTCTTTGTAGAAACACTCCAGGGTTGCAAAAATAGGCCTGCTGAGCATCCAAGGGAGGAAAAAACCAAACCAAATCAAACCATGACAAAAGCAAACCAAGCACCATCACACGTCACCACATTTCACCTACGTCTGAGGAAGTTTCTCAAATCTAAAAATCACAAAACAAAATGACCAAAGGCAGATTTCAGTAAATCAGAGACTTTCGCTTCGCGCACACAGCATAACAAACCATCCCCTTGGTGACACATCTACCTGAAGCTGTATACAGAATAACCAGATCACACATGAAAACACCAAGAACCCCATGTTACAGTGATGTATGATGCAAAGATTTCCATTATAGCTTTTCCTTTTAATTACAGCATCAGGATGAGAAAATATTCTATACATCTTGAAAAGTTCTGTATGCTCTTTCTTTTGCTGGACAGCAATTATACTACTTTTCTGATCGGAAATCTAATGGCATATTTACACTTTTCCTTGCATTGGTTAATCAGAGGAAAATGATACAGGCAACAATGATGAAATAAAATACAAAGACAAATCAAGTTATTATTGTCGTCACTTTCAAGTAACAGCTACCTGTTGGCCACTTTTTAGTTTTTTAAAAATGTTAAAAATGTTTACTTTAAAAATTTACTTTAAGATGATCAATAATCTTTGTATTAAACTTGGATTAAGGGGCCTTAAAGCTAACAAGTATTAAATCTTAATCAAACAGAACACCCTACCAAGGCACATTCAAAAGATATTTATATTATCTATCTAGGCTTCAACATCCTACTATAAAAAGGTCAACACATCACCAGCTCCTTTGCTCTGTACACAATCTGTATATTTCAGTTTTCTTGCACTTAAATAACCCCAAATACAATTTTACCTCAAGTCTTGATTGAGGAATACCTTAATTTATAGCAGTACTCATTTTCCCCCAATCTACATTTCCAGGCAGTAAAATATTGGAGACATAACCAGTTTCATTATATTGTTACAAATATAATCCTTTGAAAATACAAGACATGATTTAAGCTGTTGCCCAAAATGTATTCTCCCTGTGTTCTCCCCAAGCTCCAGCTTACAACTACTACCAACCAAAATACAAAAACAAATCAAAGCCAGACTTCTGGAACAGCAACAAAAGCTACCTAAAACCCCCCAATGCTAAATGGAAAATTACTAGCAACAACAAACCTAATTAATTAATTCCATCAACATGGGATTAAGACTTTCATTAAGGATTTAGTTTTCTTTAGTGCCATACAGCAGGATATTTTGCAGAAGTAGTATCCTATTTTATTTTTCACTATCCAACGAAAAATCCAAAGAGAGGAAAACAGGAATTTCAGGGTGACAGGGAAAAAATGAACCCAAAACTACCCAACTGTCTAAGTTCTGCTGTTCTCTTTATTTACATATGAAGATGATTCATCTATAGTAACACTATGAAAGATGTTTGGTAAACACATCACCCTCTGCTTGGTTTCCGTAAAACTGCCTCTATTTTCTTCACTGAATTAAACTCTTCAACCATGTTTCAGGTATCCCTTCAAAAGAAACACATTTTGCTGTTCACTTTTCATGGTTATTAAATTGAATGTGTTTGATCTATTTGTTGTATTACAGAAATCATTTGCTTAAACCAAAACTCTTCATTTCCAAAAGTATGTAGTCAAAACAGATAAATCCAGTAGCTCAACTTAACCACACTGACTGCAACAAAGTCTTTGAAGTAAGTTAAATAGTTCAGGGATAACTGTCCTTCAGAGGAAAGCCACATTCACATCACATTACATATCTGATTTTAATATTTTTGGTGGGGTTTTTTTTCATCAAGTTCACATGACACAGTAGTCTAACAACATATAGGAGATACCTCTTTTCCCGCAGAATTTGAAATCCTCTTAAAAATATTCCAAACCACCACAACAATATTCCAGTATATACTTGCAAACATTAAGCACTTCTTTCCAAACCACACCGTAACCACAGAAATAAAGATTTACTTACCTGATCCCCTTTTGGTCACAACCTTCAAGCCCTGAGTTAGAGTAGCATACAAGAGAATCAAGTTGGGAATAGGAGCTTTCATCTTCTGTCTTTCTGTGACTGCTTCCTAGAGTACCAAAACAAAAAAAAACAAACACTGGTTGTACATTAGTGCTGAAGCAACCCTGAAGTAAATAATCATAACACTGACCTTGTGGAAAACCTAAATACAGCATTTCTTGAGCAATTTAATGCACTAAAAATGATCTATTTTTTTCTTTTTTTTTTTTTAAAAATATAAACTAATATCACCATAAAATAAACACATGCATGTACCACTTTTAACTCTGGATATTAAGTTACAATTTTGTCTACAAATTGAAAATTCACTGTGTCCATGTTAAAACTTTAGAACACATCTGGAACAACTATTTCTTTCTTTTTATCACATAATCTATTCCACCTCCACCAAGAGGGAAAAAAAAATAATGCCCTTCTTCATTACTTTTGCTCCCATTTATTAATATCACAAATTAAGCACAAGATTCACAATGAAATTGAGCACAGATTAAAAAGAATTCTCATTGTCATCTTCTTAGGAACAGCAAAAGGGGAAAAATAAAAGTGCACCAGAAGCACCAGAGGAACTTGTAACTTCCTCTTAGGTGAGCAAGTTCCCATCAGCAAGTTCAACCTAACATATTCACTGCACTAAATCAAAAGGGAATGTTAATTACAGTGGAGAGAAGTGGAGCATGGACTGTGTCTAAGCCTTCACCCCTAAGATGTGAATAAAATTCTGCATTTCTATTTGCTTATCCAGAGGATTAAGTGGTATAAGCAGCTGGTGAAAGAAGGGACCAAACACTTTGTTAATTTCCCATATAACTAAGGGGGTGTCATCTACTCATGATGATTATCAGCTTCCTTCTGCAATAGTTGATAGGACTATCATCTAATATTTCAGTGTGTTAAAACGGGAAAGGGAGGCCAAATCTTCTGTCTAGTCAAGCTAGACAGTAACCTATCTCTGCTATCTATATTCATGATAGGAGTTTATGCAAAAATATTCTTGTCTAATGGGGCATGAAAATGGCTGGGATCAATGGCTCTTTAATATTATAAATAAGACCCAGATTAAACCAATGTGGTTTTGATATTGACCTCTGTTAATCACAGCACTGGACAGCAACTGAAAAAATTCTCAGAAGGAACCACATACTACAAGCTTTCATTTCTAAAGAGACAGTGAATGTTTTGCACTTTCATTGATAGTCAGGTTACTGACTACCCAAGACATTTTTTGAAAGCAGTATCTTAAAATATCTTCATCTTAGAAGAGAACAGGTTAGAAATAAGAAACAGTAGGAGTGTAAAAAAGCACATTATGGGAAGAATTGCCTAAACAATGATGACTTCATATATAATCCATCTTAAAGCCTAACATTTCAAGACATTTAAGAATTAAGCATAAACCCACTGCATTCTTTATTATGACTTTATTAAAGATGAGAGAGTGAGAGAATATATTTTGACAACAGTTTGTGATATCTTATTTTTGTAACAATATTTGTACTCATAGAGAAACACAGAAGCATTTGCTCATTCATTGGCTGTGAACAAGCTTCCACGTTTTAGCACCACAGGTGAAGGACTGTCATCTTCCTCCACTTTCAAAATTTAGGCAATAAATTGCTTACCAATGTAGAAATTAAATATGAAATACGGGATTGCCAGGAGGTAAATTATTTGTAATGCTAATACTTTTAGTTAAGTTTAAAATTTAACAAAGTAACCATGACCACTGGCAGTTATAAATAATATAGATCCTCAGAAATTTAGAAGCTAGAAATAAAGGCTAATTTTCCAGGGACACAGGGAGTAGATAAAATGTGTTATGCCACATTTTACTGCAGAACTTAGTCAAGCTTTCTGAAATCAAAATCTCATTTCTCAGTCAGTGCACTAACTGATGCCCCAGGAAATCCTGAAGCTGATATCTTCAGCCTCCAGGGTACTAGCAAGAGTCAGCTCCTTGCTCTGTGTGAGCCTAATAAATACTGCCCAAAGAACCACAGGACCATACTATGCAATTACAAATCCACTAAACAGGTTCTGACTGTGAAAGCATATCCAAACACATCCTTTCTGACCACACATCAAAAGACAATATTGCTGATCACCGTCAAATAAATGCAAATATATACATACATTTGCATATATGTGTGTGTATGCACGTACATGTGTATTCATTTGTATTTATAGATACTCTTGTAGTGAAACCATGGAGGAGCTATAAAGCTTGATTTTTATCAAAGCAAGCCCCAGTAAATACAAGGATAACAATAAGAAACAGCTCAGTAAACTAAAATTTTCTTTTGGTCCATGCATATATCACTCCTTTAAGTTGCAAAGTCAACAAGGAAAACCACTATTACAATAGTATAGCAAGAATTTCATTTTAATCAAGCTACTGTGGAAGCCATTCTCATGCACATTTATTCTCAGAGATTCAGGTGTAACTTAAAGGCATAAGAAAAATTGGCTGCTGCCTACACTGTCGCAAATCCCTCAAAAGTAAAGTCTGTTACTGTCTTTGAAGATACCAGAAAGGAATTCCTGCTAAATGGAAAAAACAGGGGAGGGATGACTCCCAATAGAAACCATTGCCTCTTTGCAGCAATATGAGCAACAAATCAGATCTTACATAGGCTCCCCCCAGAGTCTCCCAACCCTTCTCTTCCGTTTATACTCTCTTTTGTGGAGGAGGAGAAGTTTTTCTAGTCTTTCCTTCGTTTTAAAAATCAAATGCTCAAACAAAGAAAATGCAAAGAAGTAAAAATCAGTATATTGGATCTGGTGCCTTAAGGCTTTGGATGGTTGGAAAATTTGCCTCATGTTATTCCTATGACTGACTCAAAACAGATACTTAACATTTCATGTCCCTTGTTCCAGGTGGATGCCTCAGAAATTGACTATTCTAGAAAATGCCCCCCTCGTGAAATTGGTTGTGAAAACATAATAAGCAAGTCAGAAGAAAATAAAAAAGAAACATCCCAAGGGGAATCCCACAACAAGTCAACAGAAAATGCCTTTGCTACTGCAATGACTATGCCTGAGGCCTAGACACAAACATATTCAGGTAGCTTTTAAACTAAAATAAAAAGGTATAGTTCTGAGAAGTCAGGTTCTTTGCACTAACTGGACTGTGATATTTCATGAATTGGAAATAACCTTCTTTCAGCAATGAATTTTTAAGAGACAATTTCACCAGTCACTTAGCTGTATTTTTTTTTAATTACATTAAGAAGTTTTGATTTTTAAAAAGCAGAACAAGTCTGCTGTTTCTTTAAGAAGTATGCAGACAAACAGCTTAAATACTCACCTACAAAAATTATTTTTATGGGGTTTTTTTTCAGGTTTTCAGTTACTTCCACCAAAAAGCTAAGATAATGTATGGTAGTTATAAACTTTTTTGCTAGTTTTTAATTTACATCAATTTTAGTATGTTTTAGATACTCTGGCTGTACAACTGCTAGGCTCCATAGGTGAATAGTAGACTAAGAAAATCTTTAAGAGTGAGGGATTTTTGGTTGTTTTTTCTTTACACAATAGCAAGAAATGGAATATTTTTCATCTTTAAGCACAATTCATAACTTCAAATTTTCAGTAGTGTTTGCTTGCATGAACCAAAACACTGAACAAAATGTTGACTATTTCTGCATAAATATATTCCACACAAATTGTAACTGGGCACATTATTAATTTTTTTAAAAAGTCTTTTCTGTAGGAGGTGTCATTGCTTAAGACAAAAATGACATAGCATGGCATCTGTATCACCATGTATCTAATTTTCCAGTGGAACCAGAAATACAG
Source organism: Pachyramphus minor (assembly GCA_013397135.1). Lineage (NCBI taxonomy): Eukaryota > Metazoa > Chordata > Aves > Passeriformes > Tyrannidae > Pachyramphus > Pachyramphus minor. The sequence continues at coordinate 207,583 of VYXB01004610.1, read as the reverse complement.
CTGTATCTCAAGACTAACATTCTTTGGGGAAATGCCAAGCAAGCTTTTTTGCTTAAATTGTCATAAATACTCACTGTGAGGAAAATGCATACATATAGACACATGCTTCCCAAAACAGCTCAGTAGACCTAAAATTAACAACAGTAAAGCAGTTCCTCTTAAGGTAGCAAAATAGAAAAAAAATCTGATTTCCTAATTTTACCTATGTTCAGTATGGGCCTTTCCCAAACTTGAATTAAACTTAACTGAAGTAAGAAATTTTCCAAGGGCTCAGTGCCTTACAATAACTTTAAGGGATTGATTCTCAGTTGACCTGTAAATGTTAGCTGGCTTCCATTAATTAACAATTTGGAAATAATTTTTCTCCTAACTTTGAAGAATATTCTTTTATACATTTTACAAAACTACTGCATTATATTTCTCCATCATACACCCTTCAAAGAAAAGGAAAAAAAAAAACCTGCAGGATCCTTTGAACTCTGGAAGATACTTCATGGCTGTTCTGTGGCAATGACATGAATGTACTAGTAAACTATGAATGAGTATCAAAATTACAAAGAAGCACCACCTGAATACATAAGAAACAAACAAACAAAACTGCCTGTTCAGATATAGTCTCTTTTTATGTGGCATTTCTTTACAAATACCTCTATAGCATGACATTAAATCCCATAAAGTGTAAAGGACACTAAAAAATATTCATATAATATTTGGTACGTCCAGATCAAAACTCAAACAGCTTGAAAAAAAACTGCTTTAAATTCCTAAAATGCAAGGAAAAATTAAAATCAGAGTCAATGGGATTTCATAAACAAATGCCAAATCATTCTCATGATTCTCATGATTACTAAAACAGTAAGAGAACTCTAAGCAATTCTTAAAATGTTAGCTAGAAGAAAATGTATCTGCTTCAAATACAAAAAGACCACAATATAAATCCTTTCCAAAGTCCCAGAAAACAAAAAGATTCTGCAAAATCAAATTTTAAAGAACTCATGAGAAACCATTCATAAGCACCAGAAAGGCAATAAGCTTCTGCATTTGCTTTTAAAATGAACTCTGCTCCTCCATGCTAAGCAACATTCCTAAGTTCAAGCAATTTGTGACTCATGAAAAAAAAAAAAAAAAAAAAAAAAAAAAAAAAAAAAAAAAGAAAAATGAGACGATTAAAAAATCAGTAAGTTTTGAAGGATTGGTGACTGTTTTAAGCTGTGATAACCAAAAGCCAATATGCCACCTGTCTTGCAGAGCACATTGTGAATAGGAATTCAGTAGAGACTTTGGAGAGGTTTCCAATCAACTGCATTATCACTTTTCACATTAAATCTGGTACTCACTACTGCCTTCTTTTAAAGATACCTTTTACTGCTAAGATTTTCATCTCCTTAGGACTCCACCTATCATGCAAGGTATAGTACACATGGCAATCTGTCTGGAGAAATTTAAGATCATTGCATGTATTTCTCTATATAAAAAGATAATCTACCATTCTCATAAGTTTCCATTAAGAAACATGTATGACTTAAAGACATAAAAGAATTACAAATTATTCTACAGGGAAGAAATATTCTCTCAGAACTAGAAGAATCCTGATGCTGGTGATGGAGGCGGGGGGGGG
>VYXB01004610.1:123755-205592 GCA_013397135.1 Pachyramphus minor | reverse complement strand
TAACCTTGCTGGATATAGAGTCTTTTTTCCACAAATCACTGGGCTGAATATTTATTTTCCTAGTCTTGCCTAAAACTGTAAGGTAAAGAAGAGTATTTGAACTGAACATGATGGACTAGCAAACATTAATATTTTGCACAGTGATTAGATTGCTTAATGTGTTTCTATATATTTCATTAAGTTGCTTTTTTGTGGGGTAGGTAATGGATAAGATTTCTAGATAGGGTTTTTTCTATCATGACACAAATAAATTGTAGCAGATTGCAGATACCTGAAATGTAACACATCATATGCTTGAGAATCCTTTATTGAAGAAACAGTTGAACATCTTGTCCCTCTGAACCATAGATTGAAATAGTTACATAGCTGAAAACTATCTGACACACATTTTGGGGAACTGCCAGGGCTGAGAGGAGAAAGTACAGCTTCAGAAGACACATAATGAAGAGAGATGACAGTCTCTTTCCAATGGTCTCATAGCACCTTGTTGAATCCAGGTCAGCAGGGTGTCCTTGCCAGTCCCAGATAATTCACCAGGCTGGCTCAGTCAGTCAAAAGTGCTGATGTAAATAGGGCAGGAAATAAAATCCTTGCATAGTCAGCCAATGAGTTATTTACTATAAGGGTAAGGGGAAAATGGATGGACATGACCCTCTCTGTTCATTACTAGGAGCCTTTACTTGAGATAAAGAAATACATCAGCCTTAATTTAAAACAATCTAGTATTGTTGATACAGGTAGATACCTACCTCTTAATAGTTTACCACTCTTAACCACAAGGAAATAAGAACCTGAAACTAGGAAAGGTTTTTGCAACAAAAAAAATGTAACCAAACTAGAGTAGCACACTTTATGGAACCAACACATCTAGTAGAATGCATAAGAAACAGATGCTGATTAGGCTGATGGATTAGTGGAAAAGTTGAAATTATAAAAAAAAAGAAATAAAATAAAATTTAAAAAAAAATTATGACAACCTGGCAGTAAAATTAGTTTAGCTTAGTTTAGCTTAGAGTTAGCTCAACAGCAATGTTCACAGAAAGCTAGTTGGAAAATGTGTTACTTAGCTTCTAAAGGTAGATACACTAGAGTGTAGAAAAGAATGAATAAAATAATTTTCCCTTTTCATAGTCTTTAATACATAAATTCAGATAAAGAGGAAAAATTCAAAGACTATCAATGTGGTTCTGAAACACTGCCCTTCCAAAAAAAGTAAAAGGCCTTTCTTCCAAATCTGTGTGTATGGGTAAATACTCAACTTATGGCATGGTTTTGGCATGTGAGATATCTAACCTCAATTATCTGCTCTTGCATTGGTTCCTTGACCACTCTGTATCTTTGCTTTTTGAGGGTAGGTATCCTTGTTGTTGTTGCAAGATGAAATTCCACTTCTGCCAAAACTGAAAAAACCAAAGTTTTAATGCTGTAAATATAATTTTGTTGGATAATTCTGATTGCTTGTGTTTTGAGGAAAGTAAACGAGCTTCTAAAGTATTTACAATAGCAGTAGAATAATATAAACATAAAATCACAGAGTGGTTTTGGTTTGGAAGGGATGCTAAAGTTGCCAATACGTCCATGTGACAAATATGTTAAACAGTGCTGCTCCCAATACCAACCCCCTGAGGACACCACTCATCACTATCTCCACTTGGACATCAAGCTGTTCACCACAACTGCTTCAGTGAGACCATTCAGCCCACTCCTTTTCCACTGAGTGCTCCACCCATCAAATTAATGTCACCTCAGTTTAAAGACAAGGATGTNGCTCCACCCATCAAATTAATGTCAGTTAAATCAAATTAACTTCAGTTTAAAGACAAGGATGCCATGCAAAAATACAAGCAGAGGTCATCAGTTGCTCTTCCTTCATCCACCACCACTGTAATTCTTTCACAGAAGACCACCAAACCTGTCAGGCATGATTTGCCACCAGTGAAGCCATGTTGGCTGTCGCCAATCACCTCCTTGTTTTCCATTAACTTCATATAGCTTCCAGGAGGATCTGCTCCATGATCTTGCTGGGTACCAAGGTGAGACTGACCATCCTGTAGTTTCCCAGGTCTTCTTTATTTCCCTTTTTAAAAATGGGGGCTATATTTCCCCTTTTCCAGTCTGTGCTAAGTGTATTCACTACACATGTATGCAGAATTCAAACCCCTTTTCTACATATGGCAAGTTTACAAAGGCTAGCTCAAAACCTCAGCAAAACAGTTGGAATACTCTATTTTCCTATATGAATACTTTTCTCCCATTTTCTAATTTATGAAGAGTGGCAATATGTAATGACATACTATGTTTGAAAAAAACCTACACATTTTCAAGATGCAGCTTAAAGTAAAAGAAGAATTCATGGTTTTAGCTTAAGTTAGGATAAAAGCCCTTTTTTAAAAGTTCATTCTTTATGAAATTATCTGAATAGATGCTTCATAAAATAAGCATGCTCTTCCTCATATACTGACAGAAGATTCTAGGTACTTTGACAATCAATAAGCATTACAAGAATGATTTATTTCCAAAATTCTCTAAATAGTACCTCCCATCTGATTCACTAATCAGAGAGATATTTTCCCTCAAAATGAAAAAAGACAGAAGGATGTGGAAGATGAAGCTCCACTGTGAACATTCTGACAGATTGTTTACACACGAAATAATAACCCCCCTCACCATCCCTAAGATATCTGTTTATGTAGCAGTAACATCAATAGTTTTCCACAGTTGATACCTGCAACAATTTTGACTAACACAAGGTAATCTTACAGCATGACTTGTTTCTAATTTAATGCTTACTCTATCCTGGTCTTTTAGATGTTAGGGAACTGGTCTGTAATTTACATTACACTTCATACCACATGAGCTCACTTTGCATTTTAGAGTTGTGAAAAGAAAGAAATAAGTGTTTTATTTATCCCCTCTCTCTCACAGGCTGACAAGCCCTTTACACTTGCTCAAACCATATTTTTGACAACATGCTGTCCGACCCTGAGATCACTGCTGAGCCTAACTGTCCCTGCCCAGCCTTCCCTGAGACTTTCCCCCATGGGCCTGAGACACCATTTCAGCTCATTCTAAGGACCTCAGTCCCCACACCTCTGAGATGCTGCAGGAGTGCTGGTCTCCAGCTCCGTGTCTGGCCCTGCCTAGATGGTATCGACATTTGAGGAGCCTGTTTTAGCATGGATTCCTCGCAATTGTGCTGCTTCCCGCCCTCTCTCCTGTCATTTCCTTCTGCTCCTGGATAGAGCCCCTTGCACTGGCTCACCACTTAACATGCCAGGGGCTGCTTACAGAGCCCATAACCAGCCCCCTGCTCAGAGACTGTGGAACTGCAGCCCCTGGGTGAGGGCACGGGCTATGCCAGTGCCATTCTTGGGGTTGGACAGTCAAACCTCACTGCATCTGACACCTTGCTCCTTCAAGAGATCTGAAAGAGAAACTATTCATCATGTCTGTCTTAAACCTGTTAATTTCCAATGGGAGAAAAATTCTCATATTTTAATACTACAAATAACCTGGAAAGAATTGCTGCTTCACCTTGAACATGCATGGATTGTAAATAGTTTTGTGTTTACAGAAATGATAATAAAAACTTTAGAAGTTCACAGTTTTATCAATTATCTAGTATATAATTATTTAAGATGTCAGCAACCTGTAAGAAAGATCACATCTAAAAACATGTGAGCAGCAGCAACTCAGTATCTGTATGGGATTACACAGGGAAGTTACTGCCTGACAAAGACAAAAGAGAGTCCTTGTGATGAATTTGCCGTTGGAACAAGGACCTGAAGAAAAATATGCATGCAAAGGATACGTCAGCTTTACCATTCAGATACAGCATCCTGTGTAGCGTAATTAAAAGCAGAACAATTTCTACAAGGATTATCATAATTAAATTGGCTTGTAAAGAACTCAGGCATTGATGATATGCAACTATAATAATGGTAGGTGTAGCACAGCAGCTCTTTCTGCCCTGTTCTGCACACCATCACTGTGAGCCAGCTTTCCTACAGCACTGACAATCACATCACAGTTTTATAGGACCTGATCCATTACTATAAAGATGACTAGAAGGGTAAAAGGAAGAAAGGATTGTAAATGGTGCTAAAACTTCTCCCATTAAAACTGTAAAGCATTTAGCTGCACTGAACAAGACAACTTTGAAACTGCCCAGACTTGTCATTCAGTTTGGGATGACAACCAGTTTTAGTGTTGATCTTGTTCTTTTGTTTAACTAGTTTTTGAAAAGCATATCTCCATATCTTTAATTTCTCGTCAAACTGCTTGCTACTTCCCTGCCCTAGCACCAACCAGTTACCTAATAATCCCAGTGCAAGAGAAACTTTTATTGCTTGAGTAGGAAGTAGCAGACACATGACTCTATTGCTTACCTCCAGCTGTAATTTAAACCTGTACTGAGATCCAAGGTCAGAAAGCAGTGGCCTAACCATCTACTGCTTTTAAGTGCTGCTGAATAGTACTGCTCAATAATAGCTGCAATTTATGATTTGACACTAAGAGGAAGCAGAAAGTTTCAGAAGAAGCGGAGCTTCCTGTTTACCAAAGTTGTATTAATAATGAGTAGCCATGAATTACATAATATCCAAACTTAAAGCTGCAACATCCTAATGGATAACAACTGCTGTTCCAAAATTAATTTCAAATTATAACATCAAAAACATATATCAAGTAAAGATTTACATATATCCAGGTTACAGGTCGAACATTGAACTAAAATGCAGTATATTCAGTATGTTTCTGGCAATTTTCATAGCTGGGAATGAGCTATTATAATGATACTTTTCAAAATCTTGATTTAAAAATAATGATCAAAAATCATAAAACCTTCTAAAAATAACCTCTCTGGAAATTACTAACATTTTGTCCCATCATGACAGGTACTCATCTACCCATTCAAAACTGGGATTTCAAATACTGATGGATCAGGATGAGATTGACAACCATTCTACCATTCTGGTCTCACCTGTGGTAGATTAGACTTGGGATTCCAAGCCCCTAATTCAAGACCTTTTGTCTTAAAATGCAAGAAATGCATAACAGAAATAATAGAAGAAAATATGGTAATCCTGGAATTCTTCCTTTTCTATAGAAGTATTAAAACTATTAAGCCACAACTTATCTCCTTTTGCTTCTTTTTCTAGGCCCCTGAATTTAGAATGCCCAGCTGCACAGCAACTTGTTTTCCCCAGAAATTATTGAGATTGCTGTCATCAAAATAATTGGATTAGGCATTTGGGAAATGTGGGTTCAAGTCCTTCAAATTAAGAAGACTTACAAAATAATGCTTCCATTTCCTGGGCATGTGCTGGAACTCCATAACACATACACGCATTGTGTGCTTTCAGAGGAGCACTTTCTGCCAAGTAAAATGTTAACTTGTAAAATAAATGCAGCAAATGTTTATGGGTAACTCATTGAAAACTATTCAGTTAATTTCCACCCTGTTGTACAGGGCAGAATGATTCTCATCATATTCACTAAACATAAAAGTAGAGCATTCCATAAAATTTTATCAGCTCCTATTGTGAAAGCCCCCAGGATGTTTTAAAAGCTCACTAGAAATGCATCTATTTTCCACAGAATTCAAAGCTGAGCATAAGTGTATTTGTCCATGAATCCATGTTATTGACTGTCTACTGTTATGCCAATAAATTATATACACAAAGTCTATATTCAGGATAACACTGATGAGGTTTTACCTCCTTGAAAAAAAACAAAGTCTGAAATGTAAGATTTTTGGTACATTCTAAAAATATATGCAACAATAGTTGATGCTTATACTATTTCCATAGGACTTTGAATTCAAGTACATACTCCCCCATGCACACTAAGAAAGAACATGATCACTCGTTCTCTAAGAGCAGCCAACCCAGTCTTTCTGGGTTGCTACAAAAGTAGCAGAAGACCCACAAGAAGTGACAATCATCTCTCTGTTCCTCAATTTTTTGAGGCTGTTGCGCTCACATATTGATTGACAGATTAGAAGTGGTAAATTTATTTCACAGTCAGTGAATCTGATACCACACACACGAATCTTATTAAATTGGTTATAACACCTGAAGATTAATAAGAGCTATTTGAGGTATTAAATAAGCTAGAAGTAGACCAGTTTAGGGGGTTCCAGTACTTCCTTTTTTCTTTTTTTCGTTTCTTTTACATTTAGTTAGACAAGATTATCCTGATGAAGAAATTTGAGCTAGGGTTTCCAAACCCCAATTCTCTTGTGAGAGTCTCCCATTGTTTCATCAGGATGAGCAAAGGACAATAATTTGGAAGGCAAGATACTAAGTGGTCTTATAAACAGCCTGTTGTTAGTTCCTCATTATTCATTAATCGTTTATGTAATGGGAAAAATATTTTGATTATTACATTTCCAATTTAAGCAAGGTAGGATGAATTTCTTGACTGTTTAGTATTGAAAATTATCCTGACAGACTACAGAAACAATATGAAAAAAACAGATAAAACTCTAGAGAAACAAGTGTAAATTGTCAAATTAAGAAGATCTAATCAACCAAATGCAGAAAGGATGAATAACAGCTGGCTAGGCACTGGTTCTGTACCAAAGGATCTATCAATTGAGGCAGATTAGAAACTGAATACCAGCCAGACTACACTTCCTAAAAAAAGTTAATTGCCATCCTGGGACACACACAGAGAAGGGTAATTGTGGAATCTTTATCTTTAGGGTCTAAGACTATTTTTAAAAGTGCATTTAACATTTGCACACATTGACTCAGTAGAGCTGATCTTGATGTTGGGCAGAGGAATAATTTCATTCCATGCTTTTGATTCTATGAAACTTCCCCTGAAAATAAGGGTCAGATGTCTATGAAGTTCACACATTCTGGAACATACTTCTTGAAAACAAACAGACAGGGAATAAAAGAGTTGTTAAGAGAGAGCAAAAGTGTAAAGCACAGAAAATGGTCAGTTCACCAGTACTGGTGGTAGCTCCTGCCCAGAATGTGTCATACAGAGACAAATGATAACCCTATAAGGACACATTCAACAGTCAGTGCAGTCAACACATGTAGAAATACTGGGTTTTATTGACCTGTTCAACATTATCTGAAGACAATAAGCATTCCTAGAATAAATTCTAGCATGGCTGATGTTTGCCCGCAGTTTTGGGGTAAGAAATTCTCAGGTGAATATAAAAGACCTGTGTGTTTCATTTTTATGGCATCATGGTTCACAACAGTGAGACTCATATGTCAGCAATATCCAAAATATCAGCTCATCTTGTATGTTGTGGTAGGAAGATGACCTTCATGGGAAGGAGGAAGGGGGAAGGGGAAGGGCCTAGAGGAGATGAAAAGACACTCAAGGAAACCACTACATCAGTGTCACTGGATTATGATAATGTACAGGAGCACGTGGCACTGTGAGTCCAGGTATCCGAGTTTTAGGGATGTAACTGGTGGTTGAAAAACTAGGCATTTAGCTCTGGAACTACAAATCAGGCAAAAAGTACCNGGGATGGAGTAAAGCCCAAATCCATAATTCCATCCAGGAGCTGGGCAAAATAAAAAAAAAAAAAAAAAAAAAAAAGAAAGGTAAAAGATATGCTAAATTAAAGACAAACAAAACATGAGATTTTTAGTTTTGGATATTGTGTCTAGAAGAGACAATCAGACAATTGCTTTAAATGCTCCCCCAGTAACTTCCATCCTTACTCTTACTGGAGATAATATAGGGAGAATGTAAGAACTCTGAGGTAGCTCACAGAATCTGCACTGGGTCCACTTTAAACAAGAGCTGTAAGTATAACATCCTTGCTCTAGCCATTGCCTATTATTCATTGCCTTATGCACTCTGCTCACAGTTGTACACTCTTTACTGTGTAATGTCTAATAGCTGCAATCATTACATACAATGGGGCCCCAGCTAAAGGAGTCAGGAGAGCTCATTCTTTACTGACTTTTGTCCATTCAGGACAGAAACCTATTTTCTGCTAAATGTGCATGCATTGTTAGTAATTATGTGCAAAAGAACTGTTAATGGAGACAAGTGTAATAAGGAAATCCTGAAGTAAGTAGAGGTTTTAGCAAGTGTAGAATATTAGTGTAGCTCTAATGGAACAAGTATTAGCTGTTCACCAAGAAGCTTTTAGCTGTATTATGTATAAGCCATCAGATACCAACAAAGTCTGGGCTATCATCTTGTATCAATCAACTAACTTGAACTTCTTCATTATGAGAGTGGTGAGGCACTAAAATAAGTTGCCTAGAGAAGTTTTTGGTGCCTGGAAGTGTTCCAGGACAGGTTGGGCTTTGAGCAACCTGGTCTAGTAGAAGGCACCAGGCACCCCTGCCCATGGATGATTGTTAAGGTCTCTTCCAAACCAAACTATTATATGATTCTATGAACTTCAATTTGTAACATAAAAATTTAATAAAATGTGTTTCAGTCTCATGTAAATTAATTAATTTCCAGCTTTTAAAGCAGAGGTTATGATAAGGATTTAGCATTCTCTGGTGTACTCTGTTTTTTGTCAGATAGTCACTGAAACTTTCTACTTTATGGAATTTTATCAGCATACACATTATTTCAAGACATTCCATACAGTCTGCAATATTTAAAAGACATTAATTTGCTACAAGGAATTTCTTTTTTTCTTCAGGTATATATTTGGACAGGCAAGGTAAACCTCTTAGTTTCGTATTGTATACAAGGTTAGACTTTCTTGCAAAGTTAAAGAACAGAACATCAAAAAACTTCACTGAAACTCATGGTACCATGAGCAGAGGACAATTCCCAATTGTGCTGGTTTAAAAGTAAACCGGCAGGAGAAATGAACCCAACTCAAGAGAGATTACAAATCAGAGTTACAATTTCCTAGAAAGATTACAATAAAAAGATTACAATGATACAGACAAAAATGGGTTTTAACCCACAAAGACAGATGTGTAACCCCACACTCTGGGGAAAGAACTGGGGTTTCTGTTAACCCCTGTGCTGAGCACCACGTGCCCCCTGGGTGCAAAGTAAAAGGAAAGGAAAACATGTTGGTCCATATGATGGTCACAGTCCTGTTAAAGTAATGATCACAGTCTTGTCAAGAGTGGCAGTCTTCTTGGATTTTTGGTCCTCCTTGGGATCCGAGGAGTAGTACCCAAAGTCCAAAAACCCCAAGAGTGCTCAGGTTCAGGTGGGAATGTCCAGTACCTCCCCCAGGGCAGGGAGTTTCACAGTGGGTGATTTAACTCTGTGAGTCACGGAGTTATTGGAGTCTTTGATGGTCTAGGTGCTTGCAGCTGTCTATTATGCCAGTCCAGTGTGGCCCATTAGCAGAGATGACCCCTCTCGCTGGGTGTGAAAGTGCTAATGCCTCCTCAGAGGGGAGTTATCACAGTTGTTGTCACAGTTATTAATGTGAAGACAAAGAAATACCCCTCACAGGATTTCCTTAACACCCAGCTTGTAGCCTGAGGTGTCTTTAACACCCAGCTTGTGCCCTAAGCAGCTGCTGCAAATGATCCATTATTAACAGTCCATCAGAAATGACACAGAAGGTGTAGAACACACAGGTTTGGTTATACTCCCACAGTGATACACTGGTCCCAGCCCCTGTAACTAGGACAACAAGGAAATGGAGAAGCTGTGTACCCTGGCAACAAAACCTAGTTGTAGGGTTATTTTTAAGTAAGTATTAGTTCTATGCATGTTCAGTATTACCTAGACAGAATACATCCCTCTCAATATTACTGATTTTCAATACTATTTACTTTGTCCAGACAGTGCAGAGGTGGATGAGGAGTATATGCCTCCCACTTACCAAGAGAGCTGATGGCTCTGTTAACAGCACTGCTGTTAACAATGATGCCCACACAGACGCATGAGATCAATTTAATTGGGTATGAATTATCAAGGGTTCTCAATTGTTTACTTATTGCAGGTCAGGCAACTAGTAAAAAGGCTGCCTCCTGCACAAAAATACTTTTTTTTTTTTTTCAATAGGACTCTTTCTTACTTTTTTTTTTTTTTTAGTGTATACTTAACACAGGGCAAAATCAGTTTCAATGGCATAGCAAACACCTCAGCTCATGTTATGACAAAAATCCTTTATAAAGAGGATTTTCCTCCTTCTCAGTTGTATATGGGGACATAAAGCCTAGAGGAACATATATGACAATAAAGGGGTAAGGAACATCAAAATAATCTTCGAAACTCTTACTAAACTGCATTTCTTTTCTTCTTTAAAAACATTAAGCAAATTGTGTCAAGCAGTATCTTCTGCTCTGACTGAGCACACTTACGCAGGGCACGGTGAAGGCTGAAGCTCCCGTGGGCTGGGGTCATCCCAGGGCTCCCCATGTCCCATGCCAGGAGCAGCTGTGGGTACTGGGACAGCCCCAGCCTCAGGCACTGGGCATCTCCCATGAGGCCACTCTCAGGGCCAGTGCCTGGGAATAAGAGCTTGAGCCCATGGCCCTATTCCTCCATAAATCTGGACACATGTCACAGTATAGAGTCCTTGCACCTGAATCAAACCTCTTATTTAAGGCTCTTTAGAACAACATGCTATGGAAGTTTACAATCCACCACACTATTCTATAGGAATTAATATTTTCAAACCACGTGAAAACACAAATTTATGGAACCTTCTCGGTGTAAAAGGTAAATGGGTGTACACACTGAGGAAAATTTATTTCCAAATTTCGATTTGATTTACTGAATCAATATGGTCTGTATTTCTAACACTGTTTTTACTCTTTCCTCTATCTTTCTTCACAAGATGAGACAGGATTTGTACCAAGGGTCTTGTGAACGACTATTCTGACAGAAACTTCAGTATATTCTTTTATACTGGAGAGCTGAAGCGCTACTCAGGAGCTAGGAGAATAAAAGTAGTAACCACATTCCAGAGAAAACATGTTTTCTCCAGCCTACAACTGAAAGTTCCCCAAAGCAGAGTTAAAAAAGGAAGAAAGAAGATGAAAGAGACCGAGACACCCCCTCCTCACAAAAATCTATAGGACTTGTAAAGGCTGAGAGAAAGGGCTGTAACAGCACAGGGACAAGTACAGCAGAATCAGAGGAGGAGCAGAATCAGAGGAGGCACTGCTGCAGACACTGCACAAACAGGAGTCCTGAAAAGGTGTCTTGCTCCATCATGCCCTGCCTGTGGTTCCCTTCATCTTGTATATGCATTTCGAGCTATTTTAGAAATTGTAGTTGTTTGCAAGTATTTCCTTTGCCAGCATTCTGGTGCATCTCCAAAGACATGACAACATGAACAAATGTGGTGGTGTGGTAGGTAATTAAGAAGCTTTGCACAGACTTCTAAAGGGGGGGAGGAAGTCAGGTTGCAATATCTCACTTCAAATGAACTGGCTAATTAGCTCTGCATGAGACACAAGGCATGGCAGAAGTCAATGCAAGATGCCTTTTGGACACATTAAGTTTGAAACACAGAGACTTAATATGACAAAACTCTTCAGCAGTTTGACAGGTGTCCACCAAAATAAATTTACTTTAACTTGTCACAGGTAGATTAAAAGATTGATTTGTTAAAGTAAAACAAGTCAGATCCAACATGAAGATTATAGTGTAGGTACATCCTTATGGTTACTTTGTTAGATATTTGCCTGTCAAGGATACTGTTGAAAGAATACAAATCTTCCACTGATTTTAACTCTTATTTTTTTCCTAATTTGCTTGTATAGTCGAAAAATATCTACTTAGCAGTTCTACTTCCATTTTTGCCCCTACCTGCCTTTGTGCTGGATCTTAGTATGCATTTATTTCACTGAACTGTGTGAGTGTGCTATTCATTTTTGCTATGAACAGGGGATCTTCAAGGAATGCTCAGATGATGTGGGAGAGAAAGAAGAGATGAACATAGGTAGTGTAGCTGCAGCCATCAGTACTTAGATCTGCTTAGACTGTCATTGAACCCCTGGTTTAACTCAAAAGTTCAGGATGCCATTCATTTATCTTGCTGACTAACCTAAAACGTCTTTGCTTCAGCCAAGCAAGTGAGGAGAGTGCACAATGCATTTGTTAATTCTAGATTAATATCCTGTGATATCAGGCAGCAATGGCCTGTCTATATAGTTCACAAACAAGGAGTTATCTTCAGACAAAACAGTCATCCTGGAAGACAATTACATTTTCAGCTTGCTCAAAGTCCCTGACTACCTACAGGGAAAAAGAGCTCTCCCCAGAAATCCAGTGTTTGTGAAGTACAGTTTCTGAATTTAAAAGACTGCAATTGAACTGACACAGCAAAGATCTTTAGTATGAATTTAAGGGCACGCTTCATAAGACTATTACTAAACAAACTAAATATTAGTTTGATTAGTTTACAGTGTTTCCATTTTGTAAGTAGATGAGACAAAGTATTTTTTAATAGCAGTGGCCTAAGGAAATTTTGTAGTAGTGTGAATCAGATCAAATTAGAATGCTATCAAAGTCATATTTTATTTACTTTTAAAAAGTAAAAGCAAAGGGATAGAGACACCTCCTCTGATCTGCTGATCACACTTCTTTTAATGCAGCCCAGGACACGTTTGGCTTTCTGGGCTGCAAACACACATTGATGGGCCATGTTGAGCTTCTCATCCACCAACACCCCCAAGTCCTTCTCCTTCAGGGCTGGTTTCAATCAATTCTCTGCCCAGCCTGTATTTGTGCTTGGGATGTATTTGTGCTGCCCTGATCCAGGTGCAGTACTTTGCACTGGGCGTTGTTGAAGGTCAGTAGGTTTGCACAGGCTCAACTCTCAAGACTGTCAAGGTTCATCTGGATGGCATCCCTTCCCTCCAGCATGTCAGCTGGTACACAACTTGGTATCATTGCCAAACTTGCTGAGGGTGCACTCAGTCCCACTGTCCATGTCACCAACTGAGATGTTAAACAGCACTGGTCCCAGAACTGACCCCTGAGGGACATTACTTGTCACTGATTTCCAGCTGGACATCGAGCATTTGACCACAACACTTTGAGTGTGGCCATCCAGCCAATTTCTTATCCACCTAGTGGTTCATCCACCAAATCCACATTTCTCACTATAAACATGTATTTAGACGGGGAATAAAGACTGTGATATGTAACTAAACAGTTACTGCTGTAAGAAGTACTGGCACATGCCAACACTCACAATTCCAATAAGCTGTGAAAACTTCAATGGAATAATCTAATAAAATAATCCCTCTACTGAAATATTTCCTACTGAATTGCTAAAAATACATATGACAAATAAAATACACAAGATTTTTGTTTGGTAGGTTTACCTTAGCTGCAATAATTCATGCATCTCTTTCTCTAAACTGTACATTAAATGGAAGCTTTGCGTATATTACATATACTAAGCATATGCAGCTTGTGTGCCAAGGACATTCAGTTAAATGTGACAGTTAAAGGTTAGTTAAGATTTGTGTTGAATGGTTTATCCTGAGAGTTTTCTGCCACTGTAAGTCTGTCATCAGTAAAGGTTAGTTCTGACTTCTTACAAGAGTTAAAAATCATGTCCATATATTATGTTCTCTAGTTTATGCTTCATACTAATTTGGCAATAATTTTGTCTTTCCACTGTGAAAAAAACCAATATTACAACCAATAAAGCCCCTCCTCTGACTGTTGCTAGCTTAAAATTATTTGTTTTACAATGTTCTCAATAAGATTAATTCTTCATTCTTTGTGAACTTGAATAATTGTCAATGGGAGTTTTATAGATAACAGGGATGACTACCTTCGAATTGTAGTCCCTGTTCATCCCAGGTAGTTGAAAGTTTGTAGTGAAGAAGAGCAGACTGCAGCTCTCATTTAAATTCATTAATGCTGTTATGAAATCATTTAGCTGTTTTATGTATTACAGCAGCTGCTAGTGCAGCTTAAAAGAAAATGGGAAGGGACCATTCTGCTTTCAACAGAACAGTCTTAACAGGCTTAAATTTGGTGAAGACATCATGCTATCTTTTGATGACTGTTCCCTCGATGACTATCTCCCTAACAACAGATGATGCTTGTGTAATGTTGTCTGAAATAAAAGAGCTTCCGTTTGTAATCCTACTCTCAGCACAATTTGGTTACCAAAACAGGCAAGACAAAGAGCCAGATTACTGAAAAGTATTCCCCTCTCACCACCACTCCCAAAGATAACCTCAGGTTCTTATTCAGAAGAACCACATCATTTAGAATACAGGAGACCACTTTTAGGATTAACAGATCTCTCTTCTTGCTTTCCCTTGTCCATTTTTACAGGCAAATTGTTTCCAAGATTAAAAATCTTGTTTTATTCCTCCAAGCTTCATGCTCACCAAAATCTCTGAAGAGACTTTGTATAACATCTGTATAAAATCCACCAGAATAAATGCTCACTTTGGATGTGAGCACAGACATAAAAACTCAAGAAATTCATAATTTATTTTCTTGCCATTATGACCTTTTGGAAATAATATGTTCTCAAGTGCATCTGTTTCCACTTTTCTTACTCTTTATTAAAATCAGGAATCTGATAAAGAAATAAAGATTTAAACATATATGTAATAATTTTTTTTCTGAAAATTTAAACATTTCCTTCACTCATTACAATTCACATATATCCACAGATGTACCCTCAAGCCATTAGCTCATAGATCTGTGGATGAGTACTGTTCCTAAGAAATATAACATGTTTATTATTTAATATAAAAAATCAATTTTGACTTCTATGAGGGTTTCCCACACTTTTACTTATTATGAATAAGTAGCCTCTGTCCAGAACACGAAGGGCAGACTTGAAAAGAGGGTGGAATGACCTCTGATAGCTCAAACAAAAACGGTAAATTAAAAAGGAAAAGAATGAAAAAAAAGCAAACAAAAAACTAAAAAAAAACTGAGAATGAAAATATTTGTTCTCTTCATGCTTATTCAAAGGTTGGAAAATAAAAGCAAAGGTTATTTGAATAATCTGAAATACAGTCCTTGTGAAGGACTGAAAGCAGTTCATGAAATTTGATAATTAACATTCATAGGAGATGTACGATCATGCCTTTAGATTTTTGTACTTTAGGCAAAAAGTCAACAAGGTACAGACCTCTCTGAGAACCCACTTAGAGATTCCATTTTCATAGAAAAATACAGTTGTCAAACAGCATCATTTGTTTTTAAGCAAAGAACAATGAATCATTTAGCAATCTAAATTAGAAAAGATCACAGTAATAAAACCTTTCCAAGCTCTTATAAGGTTTGGGCATATGACTTCTACGAAGGTAAACTTGGAAAATCCTAAATAATTCTACTATAATGCTGTTTGGAACAATCCCTGACCTTTCAACTAAATCAACTATTTATAAGACTGTGAATGCTTTGTTTAAAATTGTGTTTGTATTTTTAGGAAGTGCTAGAGTAAATACAAACTGAGTGTTTAATACCAGTCTAATAAACTCTGAGTGATACAGAAGAGTGGATGAGACAATAAATTCAACAAAGTTTTAATTAAATGTTAAAACTGTTTTGATAAATTAATGATTACAAAACAAAGAATTCAATTACCCATTCTTGCTTAGATTTTAGAAATACACTAAGTGTGTGTGGAAAGAAAAGAAATCAAATTACAAAAGGATGTCATCTGTCAGATCTACGATGTGCTGAGCCTTGCAGGGAATATCCATTATAGTGCGTCATTCCCTGCAGGCTGTGCTATGGAATCATGCTCTGAACTTATTTCTTACACACAACATAGATAGTTCTGAGTACACCTTCTCTTCTACTTTAAAAAAAGAGGATTTTTAGATTCATGATTAATTGCCAAATACAGACCTGACTTTAGGAGAGATGCTTGCATTTAAAATAATAACAATAAAAAAGCCAGTTTCTCTTCTTTTTATTAACTTAACTTACTAACTTCTTAACACCTTAACCTTTTATTCTCTACTCCTGCTTGTTCAAATGAAAATGAGAAAATGGTGAACTGTTTCATATTTAGGATGACAGAAAGATTTAGTTTTAATTTCTGATTAAATTGTTCATATACGCCCATAGTTATTAATTTTAATATTGAATGTTTCCATATTTTCCTGTGCTTTAAGATTTATTGAACATCTCTCCAGTTAGAAATTACAAAGTACATATATTTGGGCATTTCTAGATAGAAAATATTTACTATATAGGTGTAAAAAAGAAAAGTACATGAACTAAGTGCTAAGTCTCTCCAATTTGCTGATACTCAGTGCTAAAAGACAGTCAACAGTAGAAACTGAAGTGAATAGAAAAGCTCTGTAGTTAGAATTTGCTTGATGCAGCCAGAATTTGCTTGATCTGTTCCTTCACCATTACAAAGGGCACAACAATGGGCTGGCAAAGTATAAATTTGTCAGCTCACAGCAACTGTCCTCAAGGGAATTAAGAATGACCTCCATAGTATGCCTTATTCCTAGATAGTCCCTGCTAAATTGAAATAATGTTATTCCATTTTAACAACCCAAATCACATTTTGTATTTCTTCTTCTTCTACACAGCAATAAAAAGAATACGAAAATTACCCGGCTAAGCGTTCAGAAAAATCACCAGTGACCCACTTTATAAAAGAATGCTGATACATTGTCTTGAAATGATTGCTGGGCTTAGAACTTTATGTAACTGTGGTGATTTTTGTAAGGAAGTGTTAGTCTAAATTGTTAAGCCTGATGAATGGCCAGCAATCATTAAAAGGGTTTTTTCAGTTTAATGACATTATTTATCTTCACACTATGAACTGTACTTGGCAGCAGATTTCTAAGGTTTAAAAGATGCACATCTTCCAAAAAAGCAGAGAATAATCTTACAACAGAGGAAATGTCTGACTTTTATATAGCAGCTGCATACTCTTTCAAGGGCTATAGCAGAAGGATGAGACTGGAGAAATCTAATAACAGGAACAAAGAAGATCAGTTGCAATCATGATATGCCATAGACTTCTTCAAAATGGTTTTTTTTTCCCACCGGATTATAAAATAAAATAGCATAAATGCAATGCAGAGACGAAATGCTAGTTCTTTTTGAAGTTTAATCTCTGTGGCACCACTAACAATAGTTGTTCATTTCAAGCAATAAATAGTTTCTAGACCAATCTGGTTTTGTCCAGTCTTCTTTTTTCCAAAGAAGATAATTATGTTTTTACACTCCTGCAGCAGATTAAAAATAGCAAAAACCATGCCCTGAATATACTGAAGTTGGTGTAAGGTAGCAGAGTCAGATAGGGTCTGGTAGAGCAGTTGAGACACTCCACCAGTGTCACGTCTTTAGTGACCTCTGGATAATATGTTCTTCTAGAATAATAACCATAACGATATTTTCCTCTAAGAAAGCCATAGAGCAAATTTCTTGAGTGTTATTTTCTTTTTTTTACGTTGGAATTTGACCAGAAAGATTTGGGTTTTTTCTCTCCCTGTATATTGTCCCAAGGAGACAAGAAAATTGAAGTAATGTTAAAATAGTCAGATCCCTGCCCAATTTAAAACTGAAACTTTTTAAAAGTCAATACAACGGGAGATTATCCAATTATTTAGTTGGTTTCTAACCTAAAGAAACAAATTGTACACATTTTTGGACACAAATTGTACACATTTGATTTTTGCAAATGAAGAGCTGTTTCACAGCTTCTGGGCTAGTTGTCTACTTGACTTCTGCCTATGTTACTTAGAAGTTGTTTCTATAAAATGCAATTGTTCCTGTATTCCCCAAACTTTTCCATTCCCAGACCAATATTGCTGGTAGTACGTGTCCCGTGTGTTAGTGCAAAATAATCATACAGCTTCATAAAATAGAGATGAAATGGAAGTGGACCAAAAGACTAAGATCCCTTAAGAAGGGATATGTTTTTTTCATAGAATCTGTATTTAACTATGTGGTATATAGTTGAGAAAAGCTACATCAGGAAACAGAATCAAATATTTAAGCTACTCCAGCCCTTTGCCCAGTACCAGGTGTCTCTGTATAACTTGTTACACGTTCCCATGTTGTTTAATGTTCTGTCCATACAGGAGTCCAGTCTGCAAACTGTAACATTAATTTGCCTTTCATTTAGTTTTCACTGAATAGGCTGATATACTGAGATTTATATTTAATGCTAATTTTTCTTTGTAGAAATATTAAAAGTTACAATCTCAGAATACTTTCTCTTCTATCCATTCCTCCTTAAAGCAATGACAAGATAAACTGCTACAGAATCATTTAGGTTGGAAAAGACCTCTGATATCATCCAGTCCAACCTTTGACTGATCATCACTTTCCTTGTCAACTAGACCATGGTACCATGTGCCACGTCCAGTTGTTTCTTGAACACATCTAGGGATAGTGACTCCACCACCTCCCTGGGCAGCCCATTCCAACAATTAAGAAACCTTTCAGTGAAGAAATTCCTCCTAATCTACAACCTGAATCTCCCCTGGTGCAGCTTGAGGCCATGTCCTCTTGACCTGTCGCTGGTTGCTTGGGAGAAGAGGCTGACTCCCACCTTCTCACAACCTCCTTTCAGGTAGAATGTGATGGAAGGTCTTAGCACCAGAGAGAATGAGACCAGAAGATGATCCTGGTGAAGCTGTAGACCTAAAGAAGACATTAGGGTGATGCACAAGTGGAGCTACAGCAGGAGACACCCAAGCTGATACAGCCTCTGAAGAGACTGGGTGTGATGGAGGAAATCATAGCATAGAGTTGACTGATACAATGGGAGCAGCAAAAAGCAAAAGAAACACAATGCAGCCACCTACCACTCTGTCCAGTGCCTCACCAAGGGGATGAAGCATTAGGAAGTGTGAGGGCATTGGAGACAAGGAGGAAGGGAAGAAAGGTGCCTGGAGTGAAGTTGAGGTATTCTTTTCTAAAAGTTTAATTTTTTTAATCAATTTATTAATACCAGAATCAGTAATTTAAATTTTATGCTAACTTGCAATAAATTAAACCAAACAGATCAAAATTCCCCAACTTAAGATAGATTTTGGACCATGACAGGTGGTCCAAAAATGGCTGAAAATAATGTATTTTATTTCCTGACCTTTTTCATTGGAAGAAAAGGTTCAGAAATCTTGCTTAGTTCAATTGTACAAAAAAACCCTCCAGCCCAATGATTTCCCTAACCCAGATTAAAAATATTCTTAGATATCTGAAAAAAAAATTTAAAATCACCCTTTCTTAAGTACTCCTAAAAACTTTATTCTATTGCACTTTAGAGGTTTGATGGTCCATCCTACTAATGTTCAGATTTGAAAAAATGATGTTTTATCCACTCTCGTCACTCCATGCAGCTTAATATTCCTATTTAATAGCCACACCTGTCTTCTTTAAAAAAAAAGAAAAACAGAGAAAGAATAATTTAGTGAGGGTAAATAGTCTTTCTCAAATTATTCTTGTAGGCCTATGACATTTACTGAAGTTTTAAAGGCAAATAGAGCTCCATATGACAATTATTAATAAGAGTATTATTTAGGTGAAGCTAGGTGGCTGGTATTCATTAAAAAAAAATTTAAAAAAAACCCAATCTAAGACTGCTTGAATAATTCTTCTGTTCACAGAGCTCTGCAAAATACATTTTTAAAGCTGTCTAATGCACATGAGCCAGAAAAAGGTGTATCAAATTATTTTTAATACACATAAAGGACTCATATTGAACAAATAATAAATGAATCCAAGTGAGTGAGACCTGATGTGTGTAAACAATGTAGTTAAACTATCCTTATACAGTATTTTTCCATGTCAATTTCCTGACTATTATAATAAACTCCTAAGGAAGTAAATAAACAGCTAAGAGGTTTTCATTTATATGGCAATTTATTTAAAAAAAAATGTTGAGAACAATAAAACTTACATTTCTGAATTACAGAGAACAGTACACTGCAACTTAATTCAGATGGGGTTTATCACACTGAGAAAACCAAGTTAGTTTTGTGGGTAGGAGAACAGCGGAAGAGAAGAAAAGAAGGTTGGGAGTGTTGCACATGACATGGAACAGGACCGTGCAATTTTTTCACCATTGCCATTATTTGTAAACTGGCAATTTCACATTAGAAAGGTTGTTGTTAACCTGCATCAGTGTAAGATAAGGATAACACCATGCTTTTTTTTTTTCTTTTTAAGGGGGAAATGGAGTAGAGGAACAAGACCTTATCACCTAAGGATAGTCTTGACACACAGCAGTAATTATACAGCCTGCTAATTAGATACATGGGCTAAATAGCAAAAACCATGTTACAGCTAGCTGATATTAAAAATTCACAGTAATGAGTTTACATCTAATCAGGTGACATGTATAAGCTTAATAAACATTTGGGTCACAGTGTTACTGGTATAAATTTGTGCTATTTTGCTGACTTGCATGGAGCTGCAGAAACTTCTGTAACAGATTGTGAGCTGAGGTACACTCTCATTTTACAGTGAAGAAATACACACCTGAATCAAACAACCATGCAAATATAACAAACGTACTATAAGCTGACTTTACAGAATATAAATAGATAGTAGAACTCTTAAAATCTGTTTCCATAACATTTTGACTGATGGACTGATATATTGTTCCTTTGGAATTGACCAAATCAGGAACTGTGTTCAGATAGCCCAACTCCTACGCATGATAAGATATTCTTGCAAGGTAAGGGCACAATACTTTTGTTCATCAGCAGTAGAGCTCTGCCTAATACTGAGATCCCACGTGCTCCTTGCTAGCTCCTGCCAAAAATCCCACTGTACTGTGGAGAGAAATTCAGCATGGAGAATTTGAGTTCCCAAAGGACAATGCTTATTACAATAATACTCCGAGGGGAAATGTTTTGTAGGTTTGGCTTGTAGAGTTGGATATTTACAGGAAACCGCTCATTAACTCAGTTTGTTCAAATCAGAAAGAAGACACCCCCACTCTCAGCATCACTCCCTTTCTGTTTCACACACACTCACTCATTCACAAGCATAACTGTTTTCCAAAGTCTTCCTGACCTAATAATTTTCTAAGAATTACTTAATTACATTCAATAGAAGGATATGGTTATGTAGTTAAGTAACTCAAAGGAGGGGAAGAAAAAGAGGAAGCTTCATTTCTTCTTCAGCTGGCAGCTTTTCTAGAAGTAAGCCTGCACGTGAAGCACACCAAAAAGCCAGATTATACAATTAGCTAACAGACACTATTGACACATTAAATCAATTTATGACACCTATCCTAGCTAAGCCAAGCCAGATAATGCACTAGATTGTGCAGTGCACTTTGAAAGTTTTATCATTATTAACATCACATGAAAGATACATTATGTGTATGCACCCAGTATGCATATGGACAGTGGATACCAAGCAGTCATGACACAGTATAACCTAGAATCTAGCCAGCCTATGTATTGCCCTTTGGGAGACTAGAAAATTCAGCTTTGGCACTGGTGTTTTGCAAATACTTGCCTCCAGTTTTGAGAGAAAAATTCTTTGGTAAAGTCTGTGCTGGGTCAGAGCACTGTTGCAGGACAGTCTGGGGCTCAGTGCCAAATATGACCTCAGTTCTTGCCCCAACAATGAAAGTCATTGTTAAGACTGGTATTGACAATGTTCAAATTTTCTTTCTTCCTCCTCCTGCCATCAGCAAGAAATCTATAATTAGCCTTGTCTTGCTGTAAAGTGAGGTAACCAGCAACATTCTACAATATTGAAAAGGCAGTTAAAATATTAAAAGCAAGCTAGATTTCTTTTTTCATAAAAATTGTGTGCACTTTATCATTGGCACTCTTCTTCTTAAGCCATACACTTGTCAGCTTTCAAAAAATATACTCACAGAAGGGAAGCATTCAGGTGGATGTAGCAAAGGCAAACCTTTAGCTGGGGGGCAGAATACAATTGTCAAGATCCATACAACCTTAAAGCATGTGAGTAATTCCATTGCATCTGGGAGCTTTAACTTCAACAGGATTGCTTGTGCAAGTAAAGATTATGCAAGTGGGTAAGCACTGGTAAGTCAGTCCCAGTATGTGTATTCTTGGAAGTGTATAGATTTCTAGAACAGAACTGGGAACCTGTCTCTGGTATCCAGAAATATACTATAGGTTTTCATTTTGTAATACTGAGGATGTGCTAAAGCTAAAAGTTTTAGATGAAATTATCATGTTATCAGAAACTTTACCACAGAGAATTATTTTCAAACATGTAAAGAATATTCTCTAACACTTCACTGTTACAAAAGTTATCACGAAAAACTTAACATCTCCAGAATTCCACCTATTTCAGTGAGATAGGAGAGGATATAAGTCAGCACAAAGTATGTTCTTTCTGCATTCAGTAGGCACAAAATGATGTTATCAAGGAGATGGGAATAAAGGTTTTGAAAGGAAATAGGAGAGGGAAATAGATATATATCTGCTTTGTATGTTATGAATCTTTACGAGACTGATAACATTGAACAAGCACAATTTCATTTTCTGTGTACATTCATTTTACTCAACTTTCAGATTAGTGTTGATAACACAGCAAAATATTTCAATGAAAATTAAACTAAAGGAATGGTATCCCTCTAGCATGGAATAAATTAGTGCCTTCACTGGGAAAAGCTATATAGCATTTAACAGAAAGTAAATCCCTCATCTTGAAACATCAATAGAAGGTAAATATACACAAAGGTGAAAAATAAGAATCAATACAATCAGACAGAAGAATCAGAACTAAAAGGTGGTGTGCAGTGGGGTAGAACTCTCATAGTTTCCAATGTTTTCCCCAAACTCTTATTTTCCCTTGTCTGTTGAGAAATAAAGTTGCCTGTGGGCTTTTTAAGATTCATTAGGAACAATCTGCATTCTGTCCTCAGAGATAAATATTTTTTATGAAGCAATTCTAGAAAGGCAAAGGAAGAAAAACATTTGTCTAGTCATGACAGCTGTTCTTCCTGTGACCAGGCACATCTCAAAGGACAAAAGTACTTACTCAAATTCTCCCTGTTAGGCACAAAAAGCAAACAAAGAAATATTTTCTAAATGAATTTTTACCAATACTGGAGAAATTCTATCTCCAGACAACCATAAAAGTTTTAAATTCCCTTTCTATTTATCACGTCTGCATGATCCATCATTTTCCAAGACCCCACCCTCATGTCCCCTTGTGACACATGCCTCCATGGCACCTCCTGTAACAGCCTGAAGCAGCTGAGTTGCCCAGAGTTGCAGAGAGTTGCCCACAATGTTGCTCTGTCCCTTGATCTGTCAGGTGACTGTGTGTGATGGCACTGTGCTCCAAACTTAGTATTCCCTAAATTTGTCTGAGTTGAGCTGAGTTATGGCTATCTGAGAAATTCACTAAAGTCTAACTATGTTTTCTGAATCCTAAGGACTGGAATATTCTAGAGTTGATCAAATGGCTTTATTGACCTGTATGAAAGATGACTGTTACTTATAAATTCATCAACACAAGCTCTTAAAAAATATTCAAAAGCAGAAGACAAAATAACATTATTTCTAGGCTTTACGTAAAATTTTATCTGACTTTATTGCTTCATTATCACCACTTGCAGCTATCTGGCCTTCCTACAGTACCCTCACACCAGAGTACCCCTGCAAGTACTTCCTCCACAGCTCTCAAGCAGAAAGGCAGGTTGGAGACACTATACAAAATGTGCCATTCTTACATAACCAGTTTGACTCTCCAAAACTGTGTACATGAACTTGTAAAATCAACTCTAAAATTGTATTAGAATTCATTTCATGAAGGATGTAGCTACTAGATACAAATGAAGATTGCACACTTGGCTATATTCTAGAGCAGTGGGAAGACTTTAGTTATTCATGGTAAAAAGAAATCTTAACATTGTTTAAAAAGACTCAGGGTCATAAAATTTGCATTCTTTTTTCTCTGTTTAAGGCGAAATGAAGCAAAGGCTTTGTTAACATAGAAACATCCTAACCTTGAATAACCAGGTCAGTGGACTTTACATCAAAAAGGCAGTGGTAGGTAGCAGTACAAAGTTGCTCTCGTCTTTCATAGAGATTTACTGAAGTGGTAACATGAGTTTTACCAGTACATATGACAGCTCTTTAATGGAACTATTCACAACTCCACGTTTCCATTACTTGCAAGTATCAGTGCTTTATTATTTATAGAATAGTTTCCTTCTCCTCTACCTTTTCTGACATCCACAGTTTCTCCTTAGTCTGTGTCATCTCTATCTCTTAGTCTGCTGTACTTTTCCAGATAGATATTCCAGAAGCACTTGCTGATGATCTCATTTCTGTCGACCATACTGGTCGTATTTCCTCCCTTCCTTCTGCCACTACACAATTTCTGGTTTTTATTTGTGTGACCACAAATATCTTTGCCTAAATTTTCAAGCAATGCAGGACCTCCTGAGGGGAACATCTGCAAAGAATTCCTGTTCCATTCCTGCAGTCATAGGCCATGTGAGGTCAGCATAAAACTGCCCTATAAACATCAGTGGATTTTTCAGATACTTGTTATGCAAGAAGTCTGTGCAGCTCTGTAGCATATGCAGACCAATTAAACATCATACCATTCTCACACAGGACATGCTATATACAAGAAAATCACACAATGAACTTCAGATTCCTCTTTCAAAGCATGGAGATACTAGAAAAATTTAAAAACATATAGAGTTTTTAACTTTTTAAAAAAACTTATTCTTGTATAACCTTACTAAAGGTGATTTTTATTATCAAGATAGTCTACATAATTTTATAACTGCTTGTATCCAGGCTCTCAGATATGACTCTGTAGAACAAACTGGAGTTAAAAGCTGCACTAAGCAGCCATATTCAGCGGTGACATGCAAGTAATATCAGTAATTCCTTATGTTTTATACTGTCCGCCATTTCTGAACTTAGTCTTTTAATATACAATAAATCTGCAGAGTTTCCTCTCCTTTAATGAGCAGCAACAGAGATCAAAGCAATACAAAGTATTATGACTTCACTCACTTTCAGAAAGCAAACCCAATTTTTATATGGCATCTGTAGAGGCTCATGTGCTCTAAGCATTTTCTTTAGCGTATTTCATGTCAAAGCTTAAAATATAGAATCATAGAATCTGAAAGCATCAACCTGCAGTGGTTGATGGAAACACAAGTAATTGAAATCACATATACACAAAACACATTTCATAAGTACATAAATTCTGTTTTCTATATAAGAAGCCATCTACACACGGATTGGTAATTGCTTTAAGGTTAAGTTTATGGCAAAGAAAATGAACAAATACAATTAGTTTTCTTTCCTTACAGCTTAAGAGCTATTGTCAGATTTTCATCAACATCATTTGACCTCCATTTAGGCTTTGCAAATCTTATCCCCTTGAGGATGATGTCTGCTCTCTCCATACTATTTTCTCTCTTTCAGAGCCTCACAGTGTTTCAAGAGTCACAGGTGCAAGTGAAGGTAAATAAGTGAACTCTGAAACCATATTAAGACTGGTTTTCCTTTTTTCTTCCAGTTCCATATTCTTGGTTAGGGGGGTGGTGGGAGCTGGATGGGAGAGAGGAAGAAGGAGGAAGGCAGAGAATTTAAAAGTAATGCCCTTTTTCCATGTCAGTCAGGACTCATGAGTTTTCTCAAGTCATCAGTTCATGATTCACTGATGACTTTCTAGACAACTTTATCCCCTGAAGGGAAGCACACTGTCTCCTTATTTTCACCACTATTTCAATGTTTTCTTCATATTTAAAAATGTTCTTTTTTTTTTCTTTTTTTTGTAACTTAGCCTGAAGGTTGTTACAGCCTGCCATGCTCATCACTGACAACAAAAGAGAATAAGGCCAACCAACCATAAGACTGCCCATAAGGCTTTTTACACTCTTTACTAACTTACATAGGTGTTATTGCACACCTGGATAGATTTGATAGCTTAATTCTTGCAGATAAGGCTTGTTCAAAACAATTTCTTCTTGTGCATTTTTCCGCTCTACAGTGTCATTCTACTTTCATTTCAGTGATTCAGAATAATAGAGGGTTATCCTAACCTGTGGAAGTTCAGCACACATTGCAGAAGGATGGCAAGGATCAGTAGAGAGTAACAGGAGTGGTGCAGCCTTTGTTCATTACTAAAGTCATTCCTGGGATTCAATACAAAATGGTTATGAGAGGTTGCCCAGGTGCAAGAGACATGCCAAAGATGAGCCAAGAGAGGGCTTGTTATTACATGCCAGGTTTTTTTCAGCCAACAAATACTCACAAAGGTAAAGAAATGCATTCATTCCTTCCTCTGTCTCTGAAAGGTCCGAGTCATTGCACTTGCTAAGCCTTTACCTTCTCTCCCTGTGACTTTCACCTATTTGAAAACCTCTGTCTTTGTTTCTGAGATTCAGAAAGAAGAGAAGGAACCCAGAAAGCCTTTAAACATATTATTTAACATAATAGACAGAGAACAGAGCACAAAGACTTTCCCAGTTCCCACTGAACCTCTACTTTTTGAAGTATCTTCTCACAATTTAAGGCATTCACCCCAATAGGAATATAAGAAATTAAGTTCCACACATTCTCCAATCCATTCTTCAGGAAAACAAGGTCAGGTCACAGTGGAGCCTGGTAAATAGGCACTGTTGGCAGCATCTGGACCTGTCCACTCTTGGAAAGGCTTAGCCATACCCGCTCAGTGTCATGGGCATTTTAAGTGTTAGGCCTTTTAAGATGCCAGGGAGGCTGTTTAATTCAGAAGTTATATATCAATCAGTGTTATAAACAGCAACCCACAGTGAATTGAACTGGGCATGATCAAATCAGATGCTACAGCAATGGGCATAACAAGCTGCTTGCTTACAGTTCATTGTGCCTCTACTGGATGTTGCATTCCACACAAAAAGACGTAAATAGCAGCACAGGCAAAGACTGGCTGTTGTTTTGCTCCTTTCACTCTGCTCCAGCACCAAAGAGGATGGTTTGCTTCCCTGAGAGCAACTTTGCATGTCTGTGCATCATTTCTTTGGAGACATCTGCTTGGAAGGTGCAATAAGCACCTGTTGGCCACTACTGGAGGTATGGACAATACTAAAGTGCTACAGGATCCAAAGCAAAGCCACGTGTGTCCTGCTGCTCCCCTGCCCCTGCTGCTGCCTATCTGAACTGGAAGACTTTTGATGGAAACAGAGTATTCCTTGCAGCAGGGAGCAAATCCACAGAGGCCATAGAAAGATCCTTATGGAGCACTTTGGTGAAACTAGAAACTCACAGCAAGTTTCCAGGCTGATACGAAGACTGAAGGATAGGATTTTCCTTGCCATGACAAAGCTGACAAGGGACAAGCTTGTTTTCAATCCTGCTACTATAATAAAAACAAGGAAAGGAGAAGATCCTTCATGGAACTTCATGCTCAATGAAAATTTTAAAGCTAAAGCAAATGGAATATGTTTATTGCTGGGTACTATCCACCTCACTGCTACTTACGTAGCAACAGTGCCAGAAGAAAACCTTTTCTGATTCACCTTCAAGTTCAGACTATGAAAAGAACTGAAGAAACAGAAACAACCCTGCATTTTCCTTCCCAGAGACTGAAAAAAAAAATCAATTATTTAATTACAGAAGTGGCAGGGTGACTTATAGTGACCAAAAAAAGACCCCATTATGCTGGGGGTTTTTTGTTAGCCATAGTAAAATGTTCATTGTGGTCCAGATTACAAATAGGTAAAAAAATAAGATAAAATTCTGCTAATTAAATTACAAATATTTCAGCTTATAGTTTTGAAGAAAAAGAGAGATCAGGAGACTGCTGATCTCTTTATATCATTCCAAATCACAGTTCTGTAACAGAACATCTTTGTTCATCTCTCATCAAAACTAACTTTTTAGTTGATTAAGGAAAAGGCAAAGGAAGACAAATTAATTCATAATTAATTTTCAATGATCAGACGGTTAATATACTGTAAAATGCTTCCCAGGAAAGCGTGACATCTGTGGAACAGGGTAAAAAGCAGTGTGGTGCTTTCACATTATTTTATACATTATTATTTTATACCATTACATGAATTAGTTGCAGGTTCATTAATCATTTTTGCAGATGGAGTGTTAAACTTAGATTATGCCAGAAGTGAAAATTAAGTAATTAAACTAAACAGCTACAGTCCTTTTTTTGAAGAAAACAAGTTTAAGAAGGTGAGATGCACACATACTTTAATTATATTATTAATTCATTGATATGTTCCACTCTGTGAACTGTGTTTTACACTTCTGTGAACTGTTTTACAGTTACATCTAATGGGCAACTGCAATTAATTGCTAAATCTCTACAGTAGCCCCATGAGACATGATGATATTTATTAACCAATAATGCTATGCAGGAGCAATATTTTTTTACACATGGAATTTCTGCTTTTCATTTATCTTGATTTTTTAATCCCCAATACAACTCCTGTTGCTCTAGTTCTCTTCCTGGGTAACCATATCACCTGAATCTTGCCAGCTCTTTTATACAGAATGCATGATGCTTTCCTTATTAAAAGATATCAAGTGTTTGAAAACACTTGCTCAGAGATAATGATAATTACTTGAGTAATGTTATCAGCATATGACACATGTAGAGAAAGTCTTCACAGAGGCAGAACAGATTAATTTGTATTTCTTACAGACACTTTCAGAAGCACTGCATTGTTATTCCCTATTGTCATATGGAAAAGAAGAGAAAAAAGAAAAAGTAACCTTGCCCACCTTGAATTTTGAAATGCAAAACAGGCTTAATCCTTACAGGTACTGAACTCATCTGTCTCTTGACTAGAGCTACTGTTAGCATTGAATTCTCAGAACCCCCTGAAAGTTTCCGGATTAGGAAAATTTTTGCTGAGAAGTAAGAGTTTCTCCAAGTAGCTACTGCAAGTCCAAACCCATTATTATTCTGTTTCTGCAATAAATAGTACATTAGTTTGTGACGTTTTGTGATTGCATATGGGCATCAAAATCTTTTAATAAAGATGATGTGTCTGATTTCAAAAACACAGAATTGCCAGGGTGCTCAGTGTCATTAGCTGAAACGAAAGTATGAGGGAATTAATGACAGCATGTCAGTTGTAGCATTAGACGTATTTGGTTTTATCTTAGAACAATTTTTGAGTTGTGTCTAGCTATTAATGGGCTTTTTATTCCTATGCAACAATTTCTTGTCTAAATTTTTTACTAACAGAGGATCTACGAACTTTTCTACAGCTATATGTTCCTATAAATCTTCATTTATTCATTCAAGTATTTCTTTAATGTTTTATTACATAAACAAAAAGCAACAAAAATGCAAACAAACAAAACCCATAAACAAACTAACCACTGTTGCTTTCATTTGAATCTAACTCTCATAGTTAAAATGCTGCAGTCCATCTTCCTGTGGAAGTGTGTTCTGTTCAGAACAGTCCACTCTCTTTTTCTCCCCATGTAGACTTCTTTGCTATACTATTTTTTCCTTGATCATATAAAATTCATATATCTCTTTTACCACCTTGCTGCCCAGTAATATAACTGTCTCTTTCCCTATGACTTCTCCCTCTCCATATTGTTTTTTTTAAATGGTCTGTGACAAAACTGTTCCAGAGACAACTTCACTCATACCCACTGCCGTGTGAGAAGAATTGCAATATATAATTAACAGCTTATAACGGCGATGGAAATTTAGTTTGGTTTTCATAATCTACTGAAGACATATGCATGTCTAAGAAGCTTAAATTACACTCAAACCCTGGAACATACTAAGCCACTGAAAGAATAGCAGTAAGACTTTCTTTTTCTTAGTTGTGATCCCACTGGGGACAAGTGGAAACCCAGAACCAAGCACTTCATATCCAAGTATGAGCTAAGATTTTAATATAACCAAGCCTAACCTGTATCTCAGTTGCCAACCATACTTACTTAGTTATTCTCAAGTGTAAAGCTTTTCTTGATGAAAGATGCAACTTTTCTTGCCTTTCTTCTAAAAGTTAAATGATGACCATAATATTAATTCTTCTGACATTTCACCTCTTACTCTGTATTTCTCTGCGCTTGCAATGAAGTTTTTATTTAGAACTATGAATTAAATATGTCTCCATAAAGTATTCCTAGGCATATAACATATATATATCTATGTTGGATAGATAGATAGATAGATGGAAAGATATGATCTATCTATAGATAAGATACTTACTGGCCTGGCACACAAGCCTTTTGTGCAGCACTATATCAGTGCTTTTTGAAGTCCACATATGTTCTGTCTGTGGTCTCTCATGCCTCTGGTACCTTGCCACATGCACATAGAATCATTTAGGTTAGAAAATGATCATGGAGCCCAATCGCTAATCCAGCACTGCCAAGTCCACCACTAAAACATGTCCCTAAATGCCATATCTACACATCTTTTAAATATCACCAGGAAAGGTGTTGTAACCACTTCCCTAGGAAGCCTGTTTCCAACAGTTCACTTTCTGTGAAGTTCTTCCTAATACCCAATCCAAACCTCCCCTGGCTCAACTTGAGGCCATTTCCTCTTGTACCCTTCACCTTACTTATGTCCTGTCTTTGGGAGGGGAGTGGAAGACCATAGTCCCCAAATACTTCTCTGTTTCTTCCACCATACTGCAGTCAAAGGTCTTTCTATCCCTGCAAACTATTTAGTTCCAGAGAAACGCTATATATATAGGTAAATCCCAAAGGTTGCTGCAACTTTTTTTAGCATTCTGAATATGCCTCATCTGTCTTTGTCAATCATCAAGCATTGCTTGATCACCATTTTTCTTCCAGGAACCTGATTACCATAATTATTTCCCCACACTTTTCTTGAGTCAGGCATTACCTCTTTTTTAGTATATGTCACTCATCACCAAAATTTCCAATTATCACAGCAAATAACTTTCTATTTTTATTACAATAAGTAGATGTTATGTTTATATAAGAATCCCGAAGCACCTAATCTATAAAACAAACCATAAGCGTGCAAATAGGCAAGAGTTCTTTTCATAATGGACAAAATATGCTGTCCATTCTCCTTTTCCTCAAAGACTCAAGTTTTATTGCAAAACTAAGTTACTTTAACATAAGATCCCTGCATAGTCATGACCCTTACTCTATGACATGATTCCTACATGGTAATATTTTTACTATAATCTTCCTAAGGCTCTTGCTTTTTCTCCTCTTCTCCTTCCTAGACTGCTTCCAGAACTGCTATAATAGCTTCATGTGCTTAATTTTAAGCCCACTCCTGAACTAAGATCCACATGAGGAGCATTTAATTCACAAGTATAACAACTACGTAAAATCTCATCACTCTTAATTTTCAGAAAAAAAATTGAAAATTCAAACTCAAATTTTGTAGTGGTTTTACAATGCACAATATCAGAAACTAACCAGAATTTTGAGGGTCATTTTGCAGATTCTTTTTTTGTGACTTAAGGGAATTTAACTGAATCAGTGGTACTTAGATTATATGTGTTTTAAGGAATATAGGAAAGACATAACCTTTGTCAAGTTATCAAGAGAAAAACACACTAAATGATTGAAACTGGGAGACCACTTGGCAAGGCTGAATGTAATTAATAATGTGATTAGGACCGTCTTTGAAAACTGACTGGAGATGTCTAGTAGTTTGGATCAAGTAACCTTTTCCTCCTTATGCTCTATTAACCCTGAATATTATTTCTGCTGGAAATCCCACTGACTTATTGCAATAAAATAAGCTGTAGAATTTGAATAGCTCTAAATGATTTGAGCTGAACATATTTTTCTTTACATACTTGTTTAAATGTATGTTGTACAGCAACTACTTTGAATTACAGTTTCAAATAATATTTTCCATTCCATCTTTTGCATGACAGTCATGGGAATTCAAGTAAAGGTCTATCTGTTTTGGACATGCAAAAGGTAAGTTTAATACTTTGTAATAATTTATTTATACTTGATTGACTGTGAAATTTGGATTACTTGAAATTTATAACAAAAGGAGTCCAAACACTCTTAACTTCTCTGAAACACTGAGGCAGATTTGCTTCAAATATGCTTAGTTATTCTTGAGTTGAAGATAACAATAAAGAATTTTTTAAAATGTTTCTATCCAGGAAGGAAATCTGTTTTCCACAAGTCTATAAGGCATAGAGATTCTATATACCAAATGCTATAAATACACTTTGTGGTAATTAAACTAAAGCTATGGGATATGTAGAATATAATAAGCATTTATTAAAATCTTGGATGAAGAGATGTAGAAGATACACCTTACAGTTTATCTAATCATTTGGCAATTACTCATTTGGTTATGTCAATAATCTTTGTTGCTTTAACAGGGAAGGCTTTCCTTCCTTGAATCCCTTGGAACCTGTATCTGGTGATGTGTAGGACTCAGCAGTACATTTTCTTTTTTTTCCCCCCTCCTTTTCTGTAACATTTTGAGAGAGAAGAAGAATTTTAATACATTATTTAATAAAGTTGCTGGTATCACCACAATGTTTTAGAATGATGTTTTATTGTCATGGGATATATTCATTTAATTTGAGGGAAAACCATTCATCAAGAATTTAGAATATATAATATGGATCCCTGTGGGCTTAAGCAGCTGGACTGCAAAGCCTTTTGCAGAGGACATTGAGTTTGAAGGCCTGAAACCAGGCCCTGAGAACAGAGAGAGCAAGCAGCAGAGGAGTACACCATTCCCATGAGAACAGATAAATGCACTGGCAGGGGAGTGCACCATTCCCATGGGAGCAGAGAAACATAGGTATGCACTAATTGTGTTTTCTCTTACTGTAATCAGTGTTATTATCTGATACACTTTCACAGAAAGCAAAACTTTCTTAGACTAGAACTCACCAATGGAAAAGGTGTTAGTGTCCTTTTACGTAATAACAATCCAATCAGCGGTTGGCACAGTTACTGGACATTTTGTATTAATGTTGATGCCTCCTCAAAAATAAAGCTTCTTATTCTCTCATGGCACCACTTGTTGTTGTTCCTGTTGGCCACCTCGACATTCTTACCGTAACAGATCCCCATCCTGAATGGGAACTGATTAACAAAGGACACATAAAGAACACACAATTCCTGTGGGTAATCCCATATTTCCTCAGGTTACTTTGATGGAGAAGCTGTCATATGATGTTGTTGTTCTGAGCTGGGAAAATAAAATATTATGTGGCTGTCCCATGAGAGAGGTTTTTATATTGAGTAGACCTAAAAAAGTATTTCAATTATGATTCAGATTTTCCCTACCTACTGTATGATGTCTTCCACATAACATTTTCTTTTCTTAAAGTCTTCCTTTCTTTCTAGGCTCTCTTTCCCACAGAGGGTTGGACCAGATGATCTTTTGAGGTCTGTTCTAATCTGGGCTGATCTATGGTTCTGTGATACGAAGTCGGAAGGAAAACTACAATAACTAGGACAAGTTATTGTAGGGCTGGGAGGCTGCCCTTGGATGAGGGGGTAAAGGAGGCTGTTAGATATCAATCAACTGATCTTTTAGACCTACTCAGGGGTTGCACTTGCTTGAGTGTTAGATCTGAAGTTAGCAGTATGAATCCAGACTGGTCAAGAAGATGCAGGATTTCACTGGGGCAGAGTCAAAAGAAGTGCAGGGCAGAAAGACACTGTCTTGGCAGTAGCATTCCTAGAGAATGCATGTTTATAGGGCTGATACTCAGTGTGTGTGATGATTTGAACTGGCCATCCTGCAGTTGTAGAGGGTTTACTTGTATACAAATACCTTTAGCAATTTTTCCACTCCGCAGTTAATCCCAGCTCTCTGTGTAGCAGCTAGAAGATGGGGAGAGGTAGATAGATAGCTTATGACTTCTGCTGTTTGGGTGTCTGTCTGCCCACTCCTTTCACAAGCATTTCCCTGTGGCAAGCAGCTCCCTGAAAGCTGGTAAAAGCCTTTGAACTGTTTTACAAAATGCAGTTGGCAGAGGAAAAGTGCTTTCCATCAAGAAAGCTGGAGCACCGTGTTTTCCCAGCTGCTCTGAGGCACCATATGTTTGCTTCATGGCTACTAATGCTACTTTTATTTCTTCAGGAGACTTTACAGATGTAAGTCTCTGTAGTGATAGTTGTATGAAGATAAGCAAACTGCTGGTATGTGGCAGTATTTCACTGGGGTTAATGGCAGGGGCAGCCCGATCACAGCAATGGACACAAGGGTGCCTCGAGGAACATGGAGATCATGACCACCAGTACTACCCCTTTCATTTGACACTTGGGAGCAAGACTTGCAATTCTCTCCGGCTTGGTCAGTGACTGAGATTCAGCTCATAAGAATACTAGAAGAATGTTCTTTTTCTTCCAATGACATTTGAGATGTGATGGTTGCAATTTTTGTCAATAACTGTAGAGTTTAGAAACCGTATGTGCCTCCCCCACGTTCCCAGACCTTTACTGGGTTGGCTACTTGTCAAGCAGTCAAAGCATTCCTCCTCAGCATGTGAAGGTACACTTTTCTGACCCAAGTAGCAGTCCCGACAAGAAAGAGAAATTCAAAACACCAGATGGGGAATAAGGTGTTAAGCAAATGCAGGTAGGGATCTGTTTCAGAGCTCTCCCTGGGGGCTGGCAGGATGACAATCACCAGGAAGAAAAACAATGAACAGTCAGGCATGTGGAGAGTCAGGGTGAATGGCAGCTGCTTATGGTTTGAAAAGGAAAATAACCAAAAGAATATAAGACAAAAATCACAATGTGCTGCAAGGAGTGTTAACAGAAGCCTCTTTAAAATTTGCCATAAAAAACAGACACATGAATCTTCTCTCTATTGGCAGTCTTTGAGACAGTCTTATACAGTGTAACACGAAAAGGTCAGATTTCATATTGGGTTAGAGATTTGCAGTCAATGGAATGGCTAAAAGCAATAGGACACTGAGACAGAGCATGGGGAGAGGTATCTCTGGGGACAGAAATTGGCCAATGTTTTAAAGTTGTAAGGCTCTGATTTCCAGACTGACACTGCCAGGGGAGCACACATCTGTTTCTTCCTTCTATAGATCCTCAGTAAATGACAGCATTGATTCAAAACTGCTTTAGGCTATTACTGATCGTTCATTGGCTTGGCTGCAGTTACAATCAGCAATTGGGGTCTTGGTGAAGTACAGTGCTCTGTTCTGCTTCTTACAAAAGTCAAACACAATTCTGGTTTTTAATGTGTTGTTATGTTGGACCTGCTTGCTGCAGTCAGAGTAATTCTGGAGAAGAAGGAAGAAAAATAGGAAGAAGAAAGACAACTTCAAGGAGCCAGCACAGAAGCAGATATGCAAGAACGAGCTTGCAGTGCACAGTGGATAAACCCCACCTCCTTCATCATGCAAATTAAACACCTAATTTTCAAGGTGGAAAACAGTTAGGAAACCCTTTGCCAGCCACAGTACTGCTGTTGCATTTGCTTGGAGGTGTCACCTCATCAAGGCAGCCTATGCAGATTACTGACTATGGCTGTTGCACAGGTATGCATTGTCATCTAAGAGTGACCAGATCCATGAAGGATGGTGACAGGAAAAAGTGAGCCAATATAACAGTATTACCATAAAATATTGTTATTTTGTGTAATAGAATTTTGTGTAATGGTTAAATTCGAGTAGGGAATATGGAATTTCAGGTCATGCTGGACTAAGTTTACTAAAATGAATGGAATGCTCATAAAAGGCCATCAGTAAGCAAGTGGATCAGAGATGTTTTTCTCCATTTGATAGTACAGGTACCTTGGTATGAAGAACTCAATTGAAAACAAAACAAACAAACAAGCAAACAAAAAAGCCAACAAAAACAAAAAAAAACACAAACAAACAAACAAAACAACAACAACAAAAAAACAACCCAAAACAGAAACACCAAAAAACCCACCTCTCTTTTCACTTTTACATAAAGGAGTGATGTGGCCATGTGGCTACACGAGGTTGGTGGGATCACAGGATGACAGGACCAACATCAGTATTTGTAGGAGACATGATGATTTGGATGAGGGAATTGAGTGCATCATTACCAAATTTACAGACGACACCAAGTTGGGAGGGAGTGTAGATCTGCTGGAAGGCAGGAGGGCTCTGCAGAGGGACCTGGATAGGCTGGAGAGTTGGGCTGATTCCAACAGGATGAAGTTCGACAAGGTCAAGTGCCAGGTCCCACACTTTGGCTGCAACAACCCCCTGCAGCGCTACAGGCTGGGGACAGAGTGGCTGGAGAGCAGCCAGGCAGAAAGGGATCTGGGGGTTCTGATTGACAGGAGGCTGAACATGAGCCAGCAGTGTGCCCAGGTGGCCAAGAAG
The DNA here is from genome assembly GCA_013397135.1 of Pachyramphus minor. Taxonomy (NCBI): domain Eukaryota; kingdom Metazoa; phylum Chordata; class Aves; order Passeriformes; family Tyrannidae; genus Pachyramphus; species Pachyramphus minor. The sequence goes on along the minus strand of VYXB01004610.1, from coordinate 169,465 downwards.
GCCAGTGGCATCTTGGCCTGCATCAAAAACAGTGTGGTCAGCAGAAGCAGAGAAGTGATCCTTCCCCTGTACTCAGCACCGGTGAGGCCACACCTGGAGTATTGTTTTCAGTTCTGGGCCCCTCAGTTCAGGAAGGACATTGAGGTGCTGGAGCAGGTCCAGAGAAGAGCAACCAGGCTGATGAAGGAACCTGAGCACAAGTCCTATGAGGAGAGGCTGAGGGAGTTGGGGTTGTTTAGTCTGGAGAACAGGAGGCTCAGGGGTGACCTCATCACTCTCTACAAGTACCTGAGAGGAGGTTGTAGCCAGGTGGGGGTTGGTCTCTTCTCCCAGGCAATCAGCAGCAGGACAAGAAAGCAGGGGCTTAAGCTCTGCCGGGGAGGTTTAGGTTGGATATTAGAAAGAAGTTGTTTACAGAGAGAGTGATCAGGCATTGGAATGGGCTGCCCAGGGAGGTGGTGGATTCACTGTCCCTGGAGGTTTTTAAGATGAGGCTGGATGTAGCACTGAGTGCCATGATCCAGGAATCACAGTGGTAGTGGATCAAGGGTTGGACTGATGATCTCAGAGGTCTCTTCCAACCCAGTTAATTCTATGATTCTATGAAATGCTGGGTGAGGCATTATGGGATTTGTAGTTGTAGTCTCTTGACTGTACACTGATGCACATGAGCAGACTTGCGTTGCTGTGATTGGCCAGACGGGTCACATGCTACTAAGGCTATATAATGTAACTTTTCTTTGTTAATAAAACTTTTTGTTACTTGAACCCTCGCCAGCCAGGTCCTGTCTATCTATTACATTAATAGATGCCACAAGTATTTCCTCCCATGGAGTCCTATAAATGACATAAAGATTCAGTGGGATGAGGAAAACTTCAGAGAGCTTACTGTTACAGAATTAAGAGGGAGAGAAAGAAGTCTCTTGGATTGTTCTGGATGAATTATATTAGAGCCATAATACCTCATCTAGTCAGTGAAACAGTTGAGAGAGGTAGGTACTCTGCTGGATGACAAGGATTCATCATCAGTGTTTCAAACACTCAATACTAGATTGTGAATGTCAGAGAATACCAAAATTGGGTGCATGGAAAAACCACTGTGGCTGACTAAGTAAATTTAGTAATTATGGACTTCATCTATCAGGAAAAGATTATGTAACTTTTCAACCAAATAAAACACAACACAAACAAACAAACCACAAAAATGAAAACCAAACCAAACAAACAAACCAACCAACCAAACAAAAAAAAGAAACAAACCAACTCTTTAAATTGTGTTGCCCAAGCATAATATTAATAGGAAGGCCTTTATATGTATAGAGTGCCTTTCACATTAATAGCAAAGGGCCACGCCTCAGAAGTAAGAGATTCAGTGAAAGGCTTATGAGCTGAGATACAGACAAAAGAATAAATGTTGAGAAATGGGGTAGTGGACTTTTTGTTTAAAGTAGAGGAGAGGAAGCAAACCTCAGGAGACACATGGACCAGCTCTTCCCCTCTTTAATCATCTACACTCATTCTGTAAGGCACATTGTTTGACTACATGTATATGACTATAAAGTTGCAGACTGCGGTAGAGTCACACCTTACTTTCTGTCATTCAATGTTTAGCTGTCTGAATCAAGGTCTGTGAAGGCTTAAAGCTAGTCATATTGAAATGTGGATTTTCCTTAATCAATTCTCTAATGAGATTTTTATTCACTTGTCATTTCAGACTGGCTAAACTAAATATTTTCAAACTATTCACCTTTATTGCATATTAACTGCCCAGGAAAAACAAACAAACAAATAATCAAACATAAATTTTTATGCATTTACAAAGAATTACAATATTAATAGGTATCCGTGCCTACTAAAAAATTGTAGTGCAGTAGCAATTAGACATCTTTACTTTTTCTTAAAAAGCTAAAACTCAGCGTGAAAATCATGATTTTCATTGCAGCCACACAAGACCAAAGCACTGAAAAATTAAACACCAACATATACCAACCACATGTATAACACCACCTCCGGGCCAGGAAAATACCAAACATGTTGAGCACCATTATCAGTAAATTCAATCTCTTATCAAGCTGAAAATCTTCTCTATTGTCTATAAAATCTTCATATACAAATTATCTTTTAAGTAAATTTGTGGGAAAGTAGAGTAGAACTGTTTTAACATAGAATAACTTTGAACTTGAACCATATCCTTCAGGCAATAAAGGGTGTGGAATGAGTTTTGAACTGTTTTAACAAATTTCAGCTGTTCCTACTCCAGCATTTTAAACATCCTGAAACCAACAAGGCTCAAGCACTTGCAAACAGAAAGTGACAGGGAAGTATCTTCTCCAAATTAAGTCTGTCAGAAAACTACCAACTGCAAACTATTCATGTAGAAATTGAGACTACCTTTTTGCAAAGATCCCTGCAAGCAGTACTTTGAGCTCAAAAGAAATGAGGTTTACCTTGCCTATTTAACAAGTATTAATATGCTTAAAAACGACAGTAAATGTCCTTGCAAATATAGTCTTTGGGGGCCTATTTCCCAAAATTAATCTCTTAAGCATAAAAGAAAGAAAGGATGTAAAAAATACCTTTTCCTCCCTGGCTCCTCTAATTTATGTTCATAGCTCCGGGATTAGGGTTATCATATTTTTGTTCCCACTTAGCTGAATACCAGCCTGATTTCAGGCTACTGTTGCTATAAAAGTGATTGTGAAGAAGCTTCTCCCTGTGCTTTTCTCACCTCTTAGTTTCTATGCTAGAAGAAAGTATGCAACAAACCTTAAGTAGATGAAGTGAAGCTGCATCTATGATTTACAATTTCACTAATATTTTCTTCTCATTGAAACTTATTGCTTTGTGTGATGCTGATTTGATGCTGCAGGTTTTGAAGTGCTCTTTAGCAGCACCAGTGTGGTTATATGGATGTATCCACAATCTAAAGGGTTTTTTATGGTCAAAATACACCTTCAACTTCTGATCTCAACAAGAAGTTCAACATGAGCCAGCAATGTGTGCTTGCAGCCCAGGCCAGGCTGGATGGGTCTTTGTGCAACATGTTCTAGTGAGACGTTGGAACTGGACGACCTTTAAGGCCCCTTCCAAGACAAGACATTCCATGATTCCATGAACTCAGAGCATTGCATTTCAACTGTTATAATTAGCACAGTGTTGTAAATAAATTTTGACATAACTCCAGCCCATTTTTGTTTCAAAACCTAAAGAGTTTTAATGAAAAGAGTTCACATACCACACTAAAAACACAGAGGTACTAATTATGTAGGATATAAGGTCAATAAATAAAGAATAAAACCTGTAGAAAACAGGACCTGCTTTATAAATGTAGGAAGGATAACTTGAAGAGAAAAGTGGCATGCTAGTGAGAATGATGAGTAATAGTGTGAACCTAGTGAGATGCAGAAAAGCAAAGGGGGGCACAGCCATAAAAGCCAAGTGCAACAGTTTTCAATGTGTAGGTTCACTATGCTGACTCAGCCTTTGGAAGTCCTGAGATACTGTTCAGAAAATAGAAGGGTTGTTTCAACAGTGGTACAGGGTATTTTAGGCTCTGTATTATTCTTTACATTGTGGTCCTGCTGCCCCGCTGTAAAAGAACATGCAGATAACGTTATATAATATGCAATATGCAACTGAAATCTTTCATAGGTTGATGTACCTTTATATAATATGTAATATTATATATAAATATATATAGGAGATATAAAAAATCAGCCAGTAGATAAATCCCAAGGAAAAAACCAAACTACTATAACTTTTTTATCTTAAAATTAAATAATGTTCAAAGTTTTAATTGGGAAAATTTGAATTATATTTTTGTAAATCTACTGGCATGAACATTGATGAAGTTTTGGTGCATTTAGGCAAGAGGAGTTTCAACTTTAAAATCAAATAAAAGAAAGAGAAAAATGAAAAAGAAGAGAAAGATAAAAATATACAAATCTTGGTGAGATTATCTTTCATGTTGCTGGAGTCTGTGTGGCTTTTCAGCTTCTGTTTGAAGTATTGTCTGATGTGTCCTTTCCCTCTTCTCACTTATGTCATTTTACTACTTTTCTCCTCAAAGAGACACTTGTATCTTGATCACTCCTTCAGGCACATGTCAGAAGAAGTGAAAGAGAAGGCTGTGAAAAGTGACATGCTGGATATTTGCTTATATCCCTGCCACAGAAGAGCATGCTCTCAGAGTTTTACTATCCAAAATGCTTTGCTCACAGGTAAGTCAGAGGCATGTAATGCACCTGCATTTGTGTATGCATGTTTGTATATAACTAATTTAGGCTGGCAGATGCAGCTGACCCACTTCTAGGCTAAAAACCCACTTCAAAGCAGAAATAATACATTTGAATGGTAAAGTATTAAAGCAGAAAGCTGTAGATTATCTTTTACATGCTAATCTGGAACACGGGCTAAGGGTTAATGTTTGCAGAAATATTTGGAATTGGGTCCAAAACGAAAGGGTCATTAGGCAAACAGAAGAGTCACTATGAGTTAATTATTGGAACAATAGATAAATGGGAAATTAACTTTTTCCTAATAAAAAGCAAAGCACTAATAACTCTGACTGTACGCAGACAGACACACTAATGCCTGCAACACCCCACCAGTGTACATCAGCTCTGACCTGCAAATGTCTTAACTTTGAACCTCTGTTGAGGAGATACTGCCAGGAGAGTCAAGCTGAGTCACATTATGTTCCAGTCTTCTGAAAGTGAGTACACAGGAAGGAAGCAGAGATAAAGTGACCTAAATTAAAAGCTGAATTTGTGTTTTCTGAAGTGAAACCTCCGTGTACTAATTTCTACATTTAACTTCAAAATCAACTGACTAAGGATACTCAAAGATTACAAGGCTTAATTAAAAAGAATACTAAGCAGCCTTTCCTATCAAGTATCACATCTGGAATAGTTTGGCACTTCTTGCACAATATATTAATTCATAAAAGCCTGAATAACTCACTCTTTCATGTAGGTATGTTGAAAGTTCTGAATTTAAAGTAAATTATATTTTAAGTTTTCAATAATATTTTGTTTCTGGAATAAGCGGCTGCAGAAAGGGAAATCTTAGCTCTCATGTGGATTTGTTATCTTTAGATGACTTGAAACATGAACAAAAATCTGGATAGTGCAGCTCAAGCAGTAGTCTGGATTCAGATTTTCACATTCAGTCTGATAATTATTTTGTAATGTCCATTGTAATGTCAATATTATTATTATTTTCTCTTAACTTTATTAAAAGAGAAGGATTCTATCTGCCTGTCCTGAAGGCAGCAGAAAATTTGGAGGGAGAGGGGTTTGTTCAGGTTGGATTTTGGTGGTTTTTTTCGTTCAAAAACCCCAACAACTCAAAACTCCCCAGATTGTGTGTCTCCTCTGGTCTGGTGCCAACTAATTAAGAGGGCTTCTTTGCACTTGGTTGCAGTTTTTCAGTGAGAAAGAAGTGGAAATCTTAGTGATGACACTGAACTTTGCCCATTCCACACAAAACTGTATGACATGTCAGATGTTTGACACATTCAAGTTTTCATCTCAAATTAATTCCTCAATTTTCTCTAATAAGAAGTGTGCAATGCTTCACACACTACTTTATTGTCAAGTAATCTACAATTGTAATCCTACAAAGATCTACAAAAAGATCTACAGCAAGACTGAGGTAAGCACAGCTTTTTTGTTGTGACAAAGAGGATTTAGTAATAAATCAGCTATTCCTTCTGGCAAACTCAAAGACCAATGTTTTGAAGGTAATGTATAGAAATCTTTAAGAAGAAACATGGCTAATGTTCATGATGCCTGATTTTGGTAATTTCCTATGACCAGGAGAGAAGAAATACTTTTATAATATATTAAAATATTTGTGGTGTATTTAAATACCATCAGATTTTTAATTTATTGAAAATAGGAATATATATATATCTTAACTTGGGAAGTGTGATACTATCTCTGCTAGAATTCTAGACTCCTATTACTTGTAATCTACTTAGCTTTATTTAACATCTCATATTTGTTCTGCTTATGGATTAGAAGGTTGACAATGCCAGCAAAAGGAGTATTTATGAGAACAGAAAGCCAAGTGTCCTCTGCTGCAAAACTGTATACAGATACTCATTTCTCACTGGACTGTTTTTGAATTCAACACTTGTTCCTACATGAGTAAATCATCTATGGGAATATTCAGTGACTGGACTATATCATAAATAGCACCGCAGTAAAGCCAATATTTTTTTTCCAAAACAATATAAATGTGCTATCTATGTTTCTGTCCATCGTTATTGTATTTTAAAACTAATAACAACTGAGTTAATCAACACATCATCCTGCCTGTTTTAATTTGTCTTCCTTACCCTGAAATAACGATTAACAATAAAGATAGCTTGACATCAACTTATCCTTTCTTAAGTGGGGAACTAATTTCAGCTGTGACTGCACCATCTGGGTAGCCCTGAAACCAGACCCTAAATTGTATTGGGTTCTGTAGGTCAAGGTTAGCACCACAACCTCTATCCAAAATGGAATCATCAGTCAGGCAAAGCTACACAGCACTGTATGAACTAGACCATAGAAACTGGCTGCCTGCATTCTCAACTAGTTCTATTTCCCAAAGAGTTCCAAGACCTTATCTAATCACTTTGTACAGAGAAAGGAGAAAGATGCTACAAGTGTATTGAACTGAATCCTTACAGTATGAAAGCAACTACTTTCCTTCAATACCTCACAGATCATATAGCGAATATTTCCTGCTAGAAAAACAACTACTAAGAATAAAAACAGACTAAACCAGCTCTTACATTTATTCAATTCAATGTAATCCTTCTCCTAAACATTCAAATGAAGGGGAAAAAATAGGTCTTAAAATGGGAACTTAGTTAATATAAGACTAATTGTATAAGAAAAGGAATAAATCTCATTTTGAACTATATTGTCTCTGGAAAATTAGTCTGAACAAAAACGTGTATTTGTCCTTGAAATGGAACTATAAGACCGAAAATCAAAGTAATGATTTCCATCTGTAAAACATGATTTTTTTAAAGAAAAGTGCTCTTCAATAGACAAATTACATCAATGCCTACAGGAGTAAAAAAGAAGTGACTGTATAATAAGCCTCATTCTCACTTCAGCACTATTAGTATTGGAGCTGTAATTCAGTTAAGCTACAACATGAACACCAAAAGGGAATGATATGGCAAATCTGCAAAAGCTTTTGTCATGGATGAGCCTTCCCAACAGTCACATTTAGTCTCCGAATGCTGGCAGCTACCAGGAGAGCTGGACCGTGAGGTGCATAAGAGCCATGCTGGAAACATGATTATGCTTTGTACTGACATTCCATGAACCTTTTGACCTGTTTCTGCACTCCTCCTAGAGCACTCCACTGGATCACACCTCATCCCAATGTGCATCATTGCAGGAAAAGGGTATGCTTCTTGCTCCTTAGAGCACCAGTAAATACATGAAAAGTAAAATCATTAAGATGAACAGACAAAAGATAACAAAACTTAATGGACAGTATTTCAAAGCTGTATTGTGTAAATGTACATTCACTACTAAGAACACATGTATCAACACTAAAAATCTGTGTGTTTGATTTGACCAGTCCCAAGTACCTTGTGTTTATACTCATACTGTTTTTTACCTTTTATTTAGTTGAATAAGAATAAAATTGCCTACAAAGGGTTTGGGCCTGTGAAAAAGGTCTGACTTCCTGTTAGTTTCAAGAGGAAATGTTTCTCAGCTCTTAAAATCTCAGATCACTTTGATTACCTTGAGGTAAACATAGTTTTTTCCCTAAGAGAAGGTGAACCTTGGTTGTACATCTCCTATCCAGACAAAAATTATCATGTTTTTGTGCATGAACTCATTTTCTGCGATCCTAAAAACAGCCAATACATAGTATCATAACTACAGCATTACAAGGACCTGCGTTTTCTTAAATTCACTGCAATAACTGTGTTGAGAGACTGCCATTGTTTCAAGGAGAACAAAAATTCTCCAGATTTTGGAAAAGGAATGATAACCATGGCTTGGCTTCGCAAACGAATCAGAGTGATAACCAGAACTGAGGAAATGGAAGTCTATAGAATATAATTTGCTGATATAATTGGTTAGGGGAAGCATTATTTTTCTAAAGGATCCCATCCAATCTATAATAAACACTTGAGGACACCTCTTTATTGTAAAGTTCTTTTTAAAGACAACAGCTTTCAAAAGCAACTTAAGAGATTTTAGTGCTGAAAATATTCAAGGGAAAGACTGCCACCTACTGAATCTTTCTGTCCCTATTCCTCTAAACCCTGAGAATTTTCTCCATCCTTTGAGCACTGGAAAGTCCAATCTTTCCTTTGCTGAACTTCTTCATCTAGCAAATAGTATCATACAAAAGAGAAAAAAAGAAATAATTTGAATTTTTTTATCCTATCAAAACTTCTATAGTGTTCAAAATTAAATATTGGACATGTGACCTTGGTTTTCAATCAGTTTCTCTTTCATAATTAAAAAAAAAAAACAATTCAGGACATAGATACGTTATGTGCTAAATATATGTACTCTTACATAAAGCTAAAAAAGCCTTCCAAAACCATAGCACTTCTACAGTAAATTCCAAGACTACCTTACAATATACCCCATTTAGAATCTGTATTTGTATTTCTTGTTTTCAAAATCAGGCCAGGGCCATTTTTGAAATAGTGGCTTGGCATATTCTCCACCTTGCATCCTTAAAAAACACCCCATAGTTCCAGTAGAAATCATTACATTATGGCTCCTTAGCAGTAAAGACAACAGCAAGATTATCAGTAGCAAAACACACTGGGTTGTCTTTTGCCACTACATAAATAGTGCTTATCAAAGGCAATTGAAAGTACAAGATACCTTATATGCTTGTAAGGTGTTAAATAATGCTCCAAACCTAGAGATTACCGCTCATTTCTCAGGATTATAGAGTCAGTTATAGATAACATCCAGGGCTCTTACTTGGTTGAATGAATACACCTTGACCTACCAAACTGGGGAAGCTTTTTCTTTCAGTCTGTTAGCCCTCAGGTGAATGTACTGAAATATTCAGTCTTCCATTAATTGCAATCATTTATCCATTATCTAATATATAACCAAATAGCTATAAAATGGCTTGAAACTGGTTCACACTAAATAATATAAAAATATTTTCAGGGAAAAGACATGATTTGTCCCAGCAAATCTGTAATGCAGGTTCTTTGTTTCCACCCTCTGTTTTATATCTCTGATATATCCATATTTAAAGGAATCATAGAATCATAGAATCAGATGGGTTGGAAAGGACCTCATCAAGTCCAACTCTTGATCCACTACCACTGCAGTTAATAAATGTCTCTTTTACTGCCTAATCTGAACAGAAACTGAAGCTTTTCTTAGCATTTTTCATTAGTTTCTAGTAGTACTTAAACAACTTGGATCAAAATAAATAATTTAAAGCAGTGTCTTCATCAAAACAAATGAAATATCTTTTTTGTTACTCACCCTTTCTCTAGTTTGCAGTCTAGACATTAAAGAGAAGACCATAGAGTAGGTTTCATAGCTGAGGAATAACTAAGACCACTTCTACTTGTTTTTTTTTCCCCCCACCTTTCACTTATGCTTGTCATCAGTGCATAGCTCCTTCACTTAAATACAGGCTGTATGGGACAATTTTTATACAGAATAAATAATCTTTTTCTATGGATATGTATCTCATGAATCTGGTAAGACAATTTTCACTTTTGCCATTATGGAAATGTTCTCTTTCAAATATTAAAGGTAAGGAAAGGGTAGGCAGTGGGCCCAAAGAAAGCTGTAAGCATGAATAAGTATGGAAGACCAGAGAGGACAATGCTCCACATAATATCTGGAATCAGTGATGGTCTAGCAGCATTTCTACTAGTGGCATTCATTGGAGAGGAGCTTTAAATTGCAATATCAATCTATATCACCTATCTAAATCAGGAGTTAAATCTCATACCTATTGTCTTTTCCTTGCTTGGCTTGTAACAGTTTTCATACTGGTGGTGGTGGTAAGGAGAAAAAGGGAAGGCATCTGACTAGCAACCTTTTAGTCACCATGAAGATCACTAGACTTTCTTGAGCCTTCTTTGAAAGCTAACCTACTAGTATATATTCTTTGTCATAACAATATAGGTTGCTTAACCTCAAAAGGCTAAAATAGCCTAAATTTAAATTTAAATATACGTGTCCCTAAAATTTGGCTATAGATGATCTGTAGATACAGGAATGTGTTTGCATTAATTGCTGGATCCAATACATACTTCTACATAAGTATAACAACATATCATCAATAACTCTGACAACTTTGGCAAAAGGCCAGAAAGCTTACATGAAATGGAAATAAAAGCCTATAGGAGACTCTATACACATGCATAGGATCAGCTCAACAATATTGTTCTAGTCTTATCACACACCTAAACTGGACTAAGCAAGGTACACACTTTGCACCTAGCAAATGCTTTGTTCAGGAGGCTGGAGCTGGTATCTGGAGACCAACTGATATGAGCTAGAAGGTGTTAAGAGCTGGAAAGGATTTTAGCACTGTATATTTGGAGAGAAGGTAATCATCTTTAGATGGTAACATACCAAAAGGCAGAACCAAACCAGATAAAAAAACCCAGCCAACAAAGATACTCAGCCACTGCAAACAAAGTTTTATAGAGTTTCCCATCTGGCAACCTCCTGCCCAGCAGTATCTGCGTGACCTACTACAAACAGTATGAAGATACTTTCTGAATCTTAAGGCTTGTATGCAAGAAAAGGTAAGGGGAGGGTAATATTCTTAGTCTGCTCTTGGATTTACGGACCACAACTAAGGCAAGATTTTTAAGTTGAAATATGGAAGCTGCAGTTGAAACCTGGGAGGAGTCAGGTTTTGATCCCATCTGTGCTCAAACTGGAGAACAGACTGAATTTACGTCACTGTCCTGCTAGATTAATGGTTTAATCACCAAACTATTAGTGTATTCTGAACATTTTTCCCCACAACACTCCCATATTTTTTGAAATATACTATATCTGACACACTGGGCCTGATGGAGCATACTTTTACTCATGATATGTATCTGGAAGCCCTGAATTTCAGTTCTTGCTATAAGCAATACTTAAGTGTTTTATCCATTGGAGATTAAATTTAAGAGGTAACATAAGGAATTATTACTCAGAATATCCTGTAATGCAGGAAACTATCTAGGATATGAGTGATAAAGTTCAGCCACTTGCTTCACAGTACCTGCTCCTTTACCTATGCAGAGAGGATATGAAACATTTGTTCTATATAAATGCCTGAAGCACACCATAAAGAAATTCATCATCTACATCTCCCAAATGTTTGTGTCTGGGTTGGACTCTCCTTAAGGGACGTGCAACAGGAGCAAACTGACACACAGGAGGTTCTCTCTGAACATCAGGAAACACTTTCACTGTTAGAGTGACTAAGCTCTGGCACAGGTTGCCCATGGAGGCTATGGATTCTCCATCCTTGGAGATACTCAGAAGCTGTCTGGACCCAGCTCCAGCTCACCCTGCTTGAGCCAGGGTTGGACCCAATGAAATCCAACAGTCTCTTCCAAACTCAACATTCTGGGCTTCTGTGATTCCTTACTATCAAGTTTGCTTTCTTTAGAGCTGAGGTGAAGTGTCTGTTCTGGGAATTTTGACACTGGTTTTCCATGTCAGACATATAAGCTTCAAGATCATTTGTTTCTTCCAAACTGTCATGTTATTTTCAGACTATCATCACTAGGTTAACATTCTGAAAAATTTTAGAAATATGCAATATTGCAATAAGAGGTTTAGTGTGACTGTTATAGTGTTTTTAGTGGATTAAACCCAAAATGAATGACAAAGAAATCAGAAATACTTATCAGACTTCAGTCTACACAATCAAAATAAATAGGAGGAAATATAAAAGAGTTTGATGGAGATGAGAAATAGAAATTTTACTTTCAAAGACCCTTTCTAAGATGTAACATAAAACACATGGACTATTAAACATATTGCAGTGATCAGAGAAACAATGCCCCCATTATATTTCTCTATTCTCTGATCTGCTCAGTCCAGAATAGATTTGTGTTTGATGGCAGAAGCCAGTGCTAGTGATGTTATACTAGAGTAATTTCTCTATTAAAAAGTACCTTAAAATTACAGTGGGAATTTAAAATGAGTTTTTAAGCATGACTACTGTGAGGAATGGAGACACTATTGCTTCGGTCATTCCCCAGGCAGTGAAAGGTCACAGCACTTGTAGGGCCGTGAAAGGCTGCTGCAGACCTGACTGTGATCATTTAGCTTTTCACTGTCTTAGAAATCCTATCACATACCAGTTAACTGGCAGAAGCTGGAATTACCAAGGACTGAATGTAATTGCCTGCTGTTGTTTTCTGCCCCCTTTTTATTACAAGATACACACATTATATCTGAAACTTGAGAATACATGATATGAGTGCAAGAGAGTGACAATGTTCCAATGGATATTTGATTTGCTAAAGTTTTTAATTTTCTTTCTTTTTTCATTCTTTCTTTTCCTCCTTTAATTTATTTATATATTTATTCCCTTCTCTCTGTACACCTTGATTACTTAAAGGATATGCAAAATGAATGCCTTGAGCACTAAATGATGCATGAAAAGGAAATTAAAATATACTTGCCTTCTGTGTGGTGCTATGCAATCACTCAGCTGCTACACACTGTTTCATGTCTGCAATATTAACCTCAGCCTCATGTAGAAACAACATAACTGTCATTAGTCACTCCTTTCTCACAGGAAGCCAATCTCAGAGCTCACTCTGAAGTGTTCCAAGCAACACAGGAGTGTAAGATCAAAATGCCCTTCACTTTGCTGGGAGCAAGCCCATAAATCTGAGATCCTTCTCACAGGTAAAGAAGGCAGCAACACTTCTGACTTCCTGGTTAAACATTCTGAAAAGTACTTTTCATGCTTTTGAATTTGGTTCCATTTCTATTTCCAGCAAATACTAGAAATATCACACTTGCCTCCAACTGAACAGTGACACAGAGAAATTGTTTGGCTAGCCTGCAAGAAGGGACCTTTCACACATTCATCTATCGTTGCACCCATCAGTGGCTGGCTAACCCATTTGATAAGCGTGAACTAAAAAAAGACTAGACTTTTTTTCTTCCTTTTTTTTTTTTTAATGCTATTAGCATACCAGCATTTACTAGTCTTAATTCTGACTGCAGTCAGACTGTATAATTATACATTATTGCAGCTCTAATGACTTCTATAAATTCTCTAACAGATGTGAAAATCTAGCTTTCTCCTGGTCTTCTTCCCTTTAATGTGATGGAATTTCTTGTACTAAAACTGAATTTAATCCAGGATAGTATCATGAGTAAATCATGAGTAAATATTTAAAAGCTTATGCGTGACACAGCAAAAAACATTCAACTGAATGCAAAGAAATGCAAATATTATATCTTTATTCAAACAATAACTTTCCAATCCATGTGTTTGTTTCCTTTTGAGCATTCAGCAGAACACAGCCTACTATTTAGAGCATGTTAATTCTATGCTTCTTGTTTTAGCTTCAACCTGAAGTACAAAATACCAGAGGTGTACATTTCTCTAACTAGACCAAAAGAAGCAGAATGCATTATTAATTTGATAATATTCCCACTTCCATCAGCAGGTCTGAAAGGCTTTGATAAACTTTGACAATGGGCTTCCCAGAGATGTAAATGAATATACACTACCTTAAGAAATTCAGCGATATCTCAAATACACAATATCCATTACAGGTACTTGATAAATTAACAGTCTATTTGTAACAAGTATTTAGAGAAAGATAATAACATATGTGAGACGAAAAACAACAATCTTTATTTGTAAACACAGAGAAAGCACAGAAATAACCTCTTTAGGGTGATATTCAGATAGCTGTTGTGACTTGTTTCCACACAGTGAGACATGAAAGACGATGGATGACAAAAAACAATTATCAGCATATATACTATTATCATGAGAGAAGAATGTGGGGAAGGGGTATTGGTTGGTTGGGTTTGTTGGTTTTCCCCAGAATTACCTCTAGAAACAAATGCTGAAAGTTCAAACTTTCACATTCCTAAGGAATGTGTCTGTGTAGCATATCCTGCATCTCTCAAGGTCTTGCCAGGAATTTCTTTAAATATGCAACAGAGCATTTGTTTCTGGAATTATAAATACACTGAAAAATTCTTATGAGAGAAAAAGAAAAGAATGGTCCATAAAGCTACTCTTGCTATGTGAAAATAAAAGCATCTGGTAGTATAATGAGTGTGTTGTTGACTCAGTTGGCTCAGTGCAGTCGATCATTTCTGTTTTCACAAGAACATGCACTCTAGTCAATGGAAATCACTGCAGGAAGTACCTGGGGATGCAATGACAATTTGTCCACTCAAAATGTGTACTTTATTCAGTAAAAGGAAAATGTTACAAGAAAATATTGGAACCCTAGCTAGCCTGTCTAAAAGAAACCCAGGTTTTAAATAACTTTGAAAGTGGGAATAACTGATATCGTCACTACTATTCCTATTGATAGAAAACATAGAAGCTGAGTTCTAAATGTCTTAAAAGTAAGTAAACAAATGAATGGAAAAGTAAAAGAATGAAGGACATAAGTCGGATGAGTCACCTTTAACCCAAAACTTCAAACTCTGTACAGAAAGTTGGAGCTGTGGGATTAAAAGAACATCCTTATCAGTTGAGATGTAATTTACTTTTTTCTTCCAATGTAGTGTAACTAGGTAATAGCTGCTCATATTTGCAATTTAAGGATATTTCTAGTCTAAAAAGTTATTAAAATAGTGTAATATGAGTATAATTTTCTTACCAATTATTTTCAGGTCAAAAACTCTTGGATTTAAGCTAGAAATAAGGCTTCTTGAATTGCCAGCCCTGCAATATACATTCCTGAATTGGCAAGTCAGCCTGTTCCTCTCCTGCTCATCTCTCTAATATATTTTTTTCCTTTACTTATTTACTATGTTCTGCAGATTTTTTAATAGTACCTTATCCAGAACTTAATTTTGGGGGCCTAAAATAGAACCTTGTGGCTTTGCCTGAATTTTATTGAATCTTTAGTGCCAGCAGAATTCAAAAGTAGTCAAAATTATCTCAGCAAAGTCAGCAGAGGTGACACACATAAGCACAAAGGTCAGGCCCATTCTAGAAGATTCACTTTTCTGAACAGTATTTATCCAAGGAAGATTAAAATACTTGCCTAGAAAAATGTCTCCTGCTCAAAGAGAAGCAAAACATCATTGCTTTCATGTTCTCGAGGTGGGAGGGGGAGGAGGGAATTAAACAAACAAAAAAAAATATAGAGAGAACTTATTAGAAATTAAAAAATAATCATTGCTACTGTCTTTATCCGTATTAACATGGTATTTGTAGTACCAGATGACGGACTGATCTAGGGAGTAAGTGCATGTACATAGGAGATTTTAAGCTTGAAAACAAGAACAGTTTGATGCACCATTTAAGAGTAAGACCAAACTAATTTGGCTTAAACATTTCTGGAAAACCTGTACATTACAGAAATTCTGCTGTGCAATCTTTCTTATACAGCACGAGATCCAAGCCAGAGCAGTCAACAAGCAACAAAGATCAGGCATGAGCCTGGCTTACTAATAAAAAACCATACTAATTAATGTTCTGATCTAATGTTATAAGAACAAGGACGNCAGTCAACAAGCAACAAAGATCAGTTTGATACATTCCTGAGCATGAGCCTGGCTTACTAATCAAAAACCATACTAATTTATGTTCTGATCCTTTACCTTATAAGAACAAGGACAGGAAATGCTGTTTCACCAATGTGCCCTTTGTCCAGGATGCCGATGACATTCTGGATGCACTACAAAGAGTGTGGCCAGCAGGTACAAATTGAAACACAGAAAGTTCCATCTGAATATGAGGAAAAAACTTCTTGACGGTGCCTGAGTACTGGAACAGGCTTCCCAGAGATGTTGTGGAGACTCCTTCTCTGAAGATGTTAAAAACCTGCCTGGATGAGATCCCATGCAACTTGCTGTAAGGGAATATGCTTTAGCAAGAGCTTGGACGGGATGACCTCCAGATGTCCCTTCAAACCCTAACCATTCTCCGATTCTTGGAACAAAAGATACAAAGGAGCTACAATTTAAACCAAAAGAGGATACATCTAGATCGGATATAATGATGAAACTTTTTACAATGAGGGCGCTGATACACTGACAGGTTGCCCAGAGAAATTGTGGATGCTCTATGACTTGAAGTGTTCAAAGTGAGGTTGGATGTGCTTTGAACAACCTAGTTCAGTTAAAGATGTCCCTGCCTAGGAAGTTGGCCTAGATAATCTTTAAAGGTCCCTTACAACGCAAACCATTCTACAGTTTTGTGATAAGGTGGGGTTTATAAAGACTCACATTTCCCCAAAATGTTGTCTCTGTAAGCATTATGTGTATATATCGATTTCTATGTAGGTTTAATTTTACCACCAATTCCCACATTTTTGCTCACATATATGCTAATGTTGATTCAGAATGCAAAGAAAGCTAAGCATAAACTTTTCTGGATCCTAGTCATAAATCTTCTAGATAACTACATGAAAATCAGCCTTTTTGACATGGAAACTCTTTGATCAATGGACGTAAAAAAAGTTTCTCCTTGCCAGCTCTCAAAGTGGAGTTTTTACTTAGAGCTGTAATAAAATGTTTTATGTTTATAGGTTCAAGTCTTAATGGCTGTGAAGAAGCTATGGGGATCCTCTCCTTGAAGAGTTGCCATTCTGTACAGAAGTGTTGGGTCCACTGGCTCTTCTGCACAAACAATAGTCAGGTCTGGTACTATTATGAAGCCTAAAACCTTACAAAGTGTATTCCTTAAAGCAAACTATAGAAATTGTACTGAAAGCCAAAATGAGCCGTAGTATGGTAGACAGGAAAATGTACCATATTCTGAAATGCAAGTTTTATCTGCTAGAAGATAGTCCAATATTTGCAACTGTCATGTTCTGAGATGGAAAGATACATATTTTTTCATAAGGGAAAAAATTGGAAAACTCAAAATAAAGAGCAAGCTGATTAAAAAGGTGGTGAGAGAGGAAAACAAACAGCAGAACCCAAGCACTGCCTGCACAACATGGAAGAAAATAAAAAAAGCTGCACTGTCTTTCGGAAAATCAGTCTATAAATGTTTGCATTTGGTTGAGGCTAATTAACACCTTACCTATGCATCTCTTGAAAGTCATGATGTTGGTGCTTAGCACCAGGAAATGTATCTCAGTGTTTTATTTTGGTTTTGATGTGATCTGTGTAACCTAGAGCACTTGGAGAATCCACTTTCTTTTCTAAAATTCCTGAAAGTTGGAAGAAAGTATTATTTTACTAGTGTGAGGAACAAATCTGTGCTATCACTTGCACTATTTCTATGAAATTAATACCTACCAGTACCTAGGAGTACTAACTAGGAGAAGATTATCTAAGTCCTGATAAACATGTCATATGTTCCAGTTAAAGTACCGCTCTAGAGAATAAGTCACTAACAAAAGACACATTGCCCTTTTTCCAGACCTTTGCATCATCAATGTCATGATAATTTAGCTCAGTATATATGATTGCTTTACAGGAACCCAAGCCTGTAATATTTCATATAATCATTTAGGTTGCAAAAGATCTCTAAGGTCCATTGATTCCAATTGTCAACTCAGCACTGCCAAGTCCATCACTAAATCTTGTCCCTGAGTGTCACATCCAGACATCTCTTGAATGCACTCTTGAAGTGACTCAACCACTTTCATGGGCAACCTGTTCCAATGCTTGACAACCCTTTCAGGGAAGAAATTTTTCCTATTATCCAATCTAAACTTCACCTAGTGCAACTTGAGGCTGTTTCTTCTTGTCCTGTCACTAGTTACTTGGGAGAAGAGACCAACTTCCACCTCACTACAACTTCCTTCCAGGTAGTTGTTGAGAGCGTGAGGCTTCCCTTGAGACCCCTTTTCTCCAGGCTAAACACCCCCAGCTTCCTCAGCTGCTCCTCATCAGACTTGTGCTCCAGATGCTTCACCAGTGCTGCTGCCCTTCTTTGGACACACACTACCACCTCAGGGTCTTTCTTGTAGCAAGGGCCCAAAACTGAACACAGGATTCCAGGTGTGGCCTCACCACAGTACAGAGGGATAATCACTGCCCTTGTCCTGCTGGCCACATTGTGCCTGGTACAAGCCAGGATGCCATTGGGCTTCTTTGGCTACCTTGGCACACTGACATCTCANTCCTTCTTTGGACCTTTCTTGCCCTCCAGCAGACCAACATTCATGTCCAGTGTGGGGTTGTCTGCAAGCTGACTGAGAGTGTTCTAGATCCCCTTGTCCAGATCTTTGATAAAGNGATCCAAGTGCAGGACCTGGCACTCAGCCTTTTTGAATCTCATGCAGTTTGCCTCAGCCCTTTGATCCAGCCTGTCCAGATCCTTCTTTGGACCTTTCTTGCCCTCCAGCAGACCAACATTCATGTCCAGTGTGGGGTTGTCTGCAAGCTGACTGAGAGTGTTCTAGATCCCCTTGTCCAGATCTTTGATAAAGATATCAAACTGGACTGGTCCCAATACTGAGCCCTGGGAAACACCACTGGTGACCTAACACCAGCTGGATGTAACTCAGTGCTCCCTGGGACCTGCCATCCAACTATTTTTTTACCCAGTGAACAGTGCATCTGTCAAAGCCATGAGCAGGCAGCTTTTCCAAGAGAATGTTGTGCGAGACAGTGTCAAAAGCTTTACTAAAGTCCACGTAGGCAACATCCACAGCCTTTGCCTCATCCATCAAGTGTCACCATGTCACAGAAGGACATGAGGTTAGTTAAGAAGCCCCTGCCTTTCATAAACTTTCACAAATTTCACACTGGATGGTTTGAAAGCATAAGAATACAAGTATGGGAATAATAGAGAGATATATGTTAACATTAATAAACACTTAGGAAAATATTATGAGACAGTACACTTCAATATTTTCCTGTAGCAAGCGCGGGTAGAGCCCTTCAAAATCTTCATTCNAGATATATGTTAACATTAATAAACATTTAGGAAAATATTATGAGATAGTATACTTCAATATTATTTGTACGGTACCTTTTAAATGTTACATGATTGCATGCCTTTTTAAGAAAGGTAAAGCTGAAGCCTCTTGTTGTCCATGAAACCCTGTGGGTGTTTTAAATCAGTTGCTAAATATTGATCATATCTTACTTGACCTTGTAGATAAGGCAGATATGCATATTCCCGGACAGCAAAAACTACTAAATAGTTTTATAATAAATTTGGAACCAATGAAGCATCATGATTCAGTATTATTTTAGTGCATGTTAGTTGAATTTCTCTGTTATAGCATAGATATCTTGACCTGTTCTGCTTTTTTGCTATACATTTTCATAAATAACTCAATTGTAAACATATGCTGTAGAATAAAAATACTATGGAGATAAGTTTTGAGACCCCTTCCATTTCATTGTTTGAAAATTTAAATGAGCATATTTGAATGTTTGAGCATCTCAATTGTTTAATTGTTTAAAATATATTATTAAATATTAATTACATTTTCTATTTTAAAAAAATATCAATAACAAAACACTAGTATCAAAACATGCATGAAAACACCATCTTGCTTCAAACATTGCTATTTGTATTGTTAGTCCATAAAGGTCTTCACCACCATGACAGGTTTTCTACAAACATTTAGTCCTCATCCTCAGATACCTTTCACTCTGAGCATTACCAATTAAGGCCTAAATAAAAGCAACCTAACTTGAAGTGAATTTCAATTAAGCTGTTTTGGGAACCCAGCCTATAATAAAAAAAAAGAAACAAAACACAAAATGACCAAAACAAACCAAAACCCCAAACAAACAGAACACAACACAACAACAACCAACCACCCAACTTGTAGAACTGACTGACATACTGTTACACTAGTGCTTGCAGCCCAGCCAAATTACTGGGAAGAGGGAACAGCTATATCTTTTGTTTCTTGTCTTTTACCATTGATGAAAGCTAAACAGAAGCTCACTGAATACAAAACCTGGATATTGTACTCTTGCTGATTTGAATTGCATGAAAATAAAAGGCTATTTCTCATTTACTAAAAGTGTCATCAATTATCAAATATTATCAGCTACACCAGTAACAGTTAAAGCACTTAGACTGGAGGCACTATGTCTGTGAGTCATGCCATTAAATCTCTTTTGGGAGGCCTTACATATTTGTAAAAATACCAGGCCTTGGTCCTATAACCACTTATCTACATGAATAACCTGATGAACTTTGCAGCATCATTAAAAACTCATAAAACTGGCTCTGAGCCAACACACGAAAGCCAAGCTGATATTCATATGTTAATGATCCTCACTGTTCTTTAAAGATGTCAAAGCAAAGATGAACATATTTACCTAATCTATAAATAGATGACATGTAACAGACACTGCATTTTGTTTTAATTAACACAGCACTGTCTGTCTCCAAAATCATCTGTCATGCTAAAAGCAAGCTCCAGTGAGTTCCTGGGGATGCTCCCCCATGGGTGGAAGAAGGAGTGAGCCTGGTCTCCTTCCAACTCAGATCACAGCACTGTTTGCCCTTTACCCTTTCTCTCTCAAACTGTCAAATGAGGTGAAGGAGGCACACACAGCACAGTGCTCACTTCTTCACCTCTTATTTTGCTTTTCAGTACCTTGTTTCACTGCCTCACTATCTCTCTGGAAAGAGCTGTTGTCTACATACAAAATGCAATAGCAAATACAGATACATCTGTTATATGTATGGCAAACAGTTGTAACACAGAGATGCTAAAACCAGTATGAAAACTAATTGCAGATGCCCTTAAAGATTCTAATAACAAACCCAAACTTCTACAGTACCATGGAAATAAAAATAAAAGTTTCAGTGCTATCTAAATAAAGTTATCCTGCTTAAAATATCTTAAAGGTTGTAGATTAAAGCAGACATTCTTAAGGGGCCAGAGGAAAAATAAAGTAATTTTCCCTATCTGTAAAGGTACCATGGGTTGTATAAAACTGGGATGCTTTTAAATGCAGTAAAACTGATTAGGTTTGGTAGTTGCTAGTTGGCATTACCTTCCACTACTGGGCAAAAGAGTGAGATACACTCAGACACTGAATGAGAGCAAGAGGCAAGGCCAGGCCCTCTTTCTCATCTAAAACACTACAGCTGCAGTTTGTGTGAAGGGAGATCATGCCACAAAGGGTATAATCTCACATTATCATTTTCCATAAAATTGACTAACATGACACAGTTATATTGCACTTTAATATTAGATTTTCTGTTTCTTTACCACCTGAACCTTCTCAGTGCCCAATGAAATGAAACAAAAAATTGCAACAAAAAAAACAAACAACAACTTAACAAAAAGAAAAAAATCAGCATTCAAAAAATTATCATAATCAAATGCAGGACATACAAATATGTAGAATATGTGAACATGTGGCTCATGAACCCATCAGCCACAAAAGTATTCATTTGCTCCATTTTCCAAAAGTAAATCTTGAAATTCACACTCTTTCCATTGCAAAAAGTATTTTAGTATTTTTTTCTTTGGGGCTGCTATTCAAAACTTACTTTTAATCTTAATTAAGTTGGATTATATTTTCTTTTTCAAATATGTTATTTTATGACAGCTATTCTCAGCATTGAGAGAAAAAGTCATAGCAGATTAAATGAGCAATATTGTCACCTTCTGAGGTCTGGAAACAAAACTTAAGACAAACTTTGTAGTTCTGCAGAACTTAAATCTCCACTAGTTTTCTTATGTATCATTAAGGGTGATGTATTTTCATTTTCCATTAGCTATACAAAGCAAAACAATAAAACCTGTAAAATGATATATATTTAAACATTTTTGAGAGCATAAACATAAAATTTGTCTTCGATATAAAATGTAAGAACTAGTTAAGAAAGTCTTTTACAAGGTCTTTCCAATCTGAATACAGAAAAAAAAAAATTGTTCTCCAGAATTAGATATTGCAAGTCACCTGCTCTGTTTTGTCATGTAATAGGGAACAATCTGAATGTATCCCCATCCTTGACTAACCAAAATCGAAGAAGCTAAAGTGATTCTGTCAAATGGCTCATTGTAAGGCAGTAAAGTAAATAAAACAAGCTTAATCTAGTATACTAACTGCAGAAAGAAATTTGTTAGGATTATGATTTTTGATAACTTTACTCATCTCTCCATCCAGCAAAAGTGTTCTTCATCAGCTTAACTCTAACCACAAAGAACGACTGAAGGCTTGAGTGAAGCCATTTAATGACTTGAGCATGTGCTTTGTTGCATGAAAGCTAGTGCACTTGGCAACCTGTAGAATCACTCTTTCACATAGAAGAACAACAACAAAATCCCTTGTTCTATTCAACGGTTACAGTCAACCTCAGTTACAGTTAAAAACCTAAAAGCGTTAACTAGGAATTATTAACGAAGACAGGCTGCCTAAGTTCAGACTGCTATAGTGTTATCTTTTGTTTCATGACTGTGATCTATTCATCACCTCTTCCTAGATTGTCACTGTGAAATGCAATGAATATTAACCAACTTTCTGCAAAAATGTTGATCAAGTACAGATTTCTCTGAATGGCTATTAAATAGGTAAGCACAGATTCTACATTTTTCTTTTGTGAACCAGACCAAAAAAACTCTTCATGAGAACTATTTTGAATATTTTGTGTAATACTCAAATATGTTTTCACTGTTATACTACAAGAATTTCATGCAGTCCAATTTTTTTCCTTAGTTTTCTATAAAATATTCTTAAAAATACATACGTTTCATTGCCATGAATTAGCATTCTTTAACTCATTAAAAGGGTTGTCATGGTTAATATTCCTACTTGGAAATACATCATCCTGGAGGTCCCAAGACCCTGAGAGTACTAAACAATATACCAAGGAAATATAGAAAAACTCAAGAGTTTACAATCCAGGTTACTGGCTAATGGAAATACAGTTTGGCTGGTGAAAAATCCTCTTTAGAAACCAAACAAAAAGAAACACACAGAGAGTCAGACTTGCCGGTTTTTAGCTCCTGGAGCTATTCCACAGGTGCAAATATCATTTTCAGCATGAGGCTGTAGGATGTTAAACCCAGGCCTACTTACACAAGCTCCTGCCTGATCCCTCAACAGGCTGGGTGCCCCCCTTTCCTGCTGAACTGCATGAGAGTTCAGGCTGCTCAGTAGCAGCCAGGAGCAGGATCCACCTTCTGGATGGTTTTTTATATTTTGGAAGATTCTTTATAGTAGTTACTTAGGAATTTGTTTAGTGAGACTAGAGGATGGCTCGAAAGCCAGGAAAAATGGGCCAGAGAAACGAAGTGTAACTGAACAGACCACTTAACCGGAGAATCGGATGTTCCATGCACACTGGGGAGGAGGTGCCAAGAAACTATGTACTCAGGGCTCAATAGCTTTTATTAAGGCAATAATAAAGTAAGCCTTGTTTGTCTATGCAGCTGGCAAAGTCTCCTCAAGTCGCCATCTTCCAGCTTCTAATCTAACATCCCTTCAGCAAAGGAACGACCGTCAACTAACCTCATTAAGACAAATAACAGTTTAGAGTTAAGTAGTGAACAGAATTTATGTCAATAAAGTCTTGTGCATAGAACAGCATTAAATTATAGTCACTGCATCTGGACTCTACTTTTGACACTCGATAAGACAACAACTGCAGTTACAATAACAGGGACAAGTGCCATTTGAAAAACAAGCATATATGTAATATATGTTTACTGAAGAAAATGTAAAATTTAACACATATTTTGCATTTTTACTAGTAAGACATCATTTGCTATTAAGACAGCATTGACTATTGAGTGGTTCTTAAATTCATGTGGACCTTATCTACAGACCAATTTAGAACTCCAAATTTAAATCTGGATATTAAATGTATAATGCAAATAAATGCAAATTTGTTATAGAACTGCATAGAGTCTCCAAAAATTCTTAGGTCTTTGTAGATTCTAGTAAATGGTGCTACTTTAAAAACAGTCAGAAATGAATACAAGCAGATGCAATTTTGAAAGTGACATATTAATTGCAAATACCATAGTTCAGCTGAACACAATTTAAGGCTGCCAAAATCTGTTGTCTTTGTAGTGCTGTTACTCTAATGTTGCAGGTCAAAACCAGCAAACAGCTGTTCAAGATCTGAGGATTTCATTAAATAATGCAATACTACACAAACAATGGGATATGTACTGAATCAGCCTCAGAGGAGAACAGAACATGGGAAAACAATTACTTTTAATCTTGTTATGGATTAAAGGGCCATATTATATAATGAATTTCTTAGAAAACATGACAAAACAGTGCCATGAAGTGTAAATCTCCTCTTCCTATTTTCAGGGTTTTTTGTCTTTCTTTTCTTCTTAAGCCGAAGTGTGATTTCAGCTCTTCTAAAACTATTTGCAAAACTGGGTCAAATTCACAAAGCAGATTCTGTTTAAGAAAATTTGGTAGTCAGGTTTACAAACCATCTGAAGAAGCAGAAACCTCCTTTAACCTAGAAGAGCAGGACAGGGAGGCTGGAAAACCCATGCTCACAGTTGTTCTTGTTTTAACAAGAGCAATAAAGGCTCCAGAAAAAAAAACTTCAGTCTAAGCACTTAAAAAAGATTAGCCCACGTGGCAGCACTTCGTTGAAATTTTACTTAATTTGTTGACAGATGGTTTTACAGGATTATGTGGATGGCAAAACACTTAGTAATTATTACTCATTTTAATTTTTTACTAGGAATCTAACTTCTTCCATAAAGTTAAAGGTGCTCTTTCATTCCACTCAATTCACTTTATTTTACCAGTGCACATATGATACCCTTCATGCAGTTACCACTATCCACAGAAATTGCCTTTACT
Source organism: Pachyramphus minor (assembly GCA_013397135.1). Lineage (NCBI taxonomy): Eukaryota > Metazoa > Chordata > Aves > Passeriformes > Tyrannidae > Pachyramphus > Pachyramphus minor. The sequence continues at coordinate 144,557 of VYXB01004610.1, read as the reverse complement.
TATTCTGGTTTTATATCATTGGGCTTTTTCCCCTTTTCACAACAGTTAAAAAAAAAGAAAAAAACGAAAAAAACACACACAAAACCCCACAAACAAACAAAAACAAAATAAAAAACCCCAAACAACCAAAAACCCAAAACCAACCAACTAACAAAAACCAACAACAACAAACCCCCCAAAAACCAAATAAACATAACAACAATGACAACAAAAACCCTCCTACATAATCAGCTATTTCCTGGAAAAGAGTGTGAAACAATAATTAGACCAAATCATGTGACTGCTTGGGAGTTCAGTTTGAGGGTTCAATCTATGCATGCCTGATGGGGATCTGATCTCTCCTGATGCAGAAGTGGAGGGAGCCACCAATGTTGCTCCTCTCTATAATGCCACCTGTTTTCATGATCCAAAAGCTGCCCTGGAAACTGAAGTGGGAACAACCAAGGGATTTGCTTCAAGATTTGCTTCAAACCAAACTGCTAAGGTACACTGAGCCCAGTGCAACTAATGTAACTGAGAACTTTTTTTGATATTCAGATTAATCACCATTCAACCCATAGCAACTCTGACCCACCTGTATTAGGTTTGTGTGCCAAAGTTTTGGTCATGGTGAAGAAGCTACACGTGGCTTCTCTGAGAAGCTGCTAGAAGCTTCCCCTTATTGGACAGAGCCAAACCCGACCAGCTACAAGACAGACAGACAGACTCACTGCTGGCCCAGGCTGAGCCAGTCAGCAACAGCAGTAGCACCTCTGGGATTATGTATTTAAGAAAAGATTAAAAAAAAGCTGTGCAACAGCAGCCAGAGAAGAGAGGAATGAGAATATGTGAGAGCAACAGGCCTGCAGGCACCAAGGTCAGTGAAGAAGGAGGGGGAGGAGGTGGTCCAGGCACTGGAGCAGTGATTTCCCTGAAGCCTGTGGTGCAGACCATGGTGAGGCAGCTGTTCTCCTGCAGTCCATGGAGGTCTGTGGTGGAGCAGAGATCCATCTGTAGCCCACACCAAGGAATAACCCACATCAGAGCAGGTAGATGCTCCAAGGAGACTGTGACCCTGTTGGAAGCCCACAGGCTCCTGACAGAAACTGTGGACCCATGGATAGAGAAGACCACAGGGGACCAGGCTCTTCCTGAAGGAATACCCCACATGGAAGGAACCAACGCTGGAGTAGTTCATGAAGAACTGAAGACCAAGGAAAGGACTTACACTGGAGTAGTTCATGGAGGACTGTTTCTCATGGGAGGGACCCCACTCTAGAACAGGGTAAGAATGGGAGAAGGAAGGACCAGTAGAGACCACAGCCCCTACTCCCTGTCCCTCTGTGCCACTGGGATGGAGGAAGCAGAGAAATCTGGAGTTAAACCCAGGAAATAGGGAGGGGCAAGGGGAAGGTGTTATCTAAGATTTGGTTTTATTCCTCATCATCCTACTCTGATTCAACGAGTAACAAATTCAATTAATTTCCCCATGCTGAGTCTGCTTTGCCTGTGACAATAACTGGTGAGTGATCTCTCCCTGTCGTTATGCCATGAGCCTTTCATTTTATTTTCTCTTTTCTGTGCAGCTCAGGAGGGGAGTGACTGGGGAGTTTTGGCATCCAGCCAGGGTCAACTAACCCACCCAGCAGAAGAACAGAAAGGTTTGTTTGGTTTTGTTGGTTTTTTCTTAGTTGATCTTCAGAGGACTCTGTTCTTTATTTTTATGAATTTTTAAGAAATTATTTCTGAGAGAGAAGTGCATTAATTCTCTTTGGAATCTCATGTACAGAGAAGATCATACTTCATCTACAATATAACACTTCTCTTTTTTTTTGTATACAAGGGTGGTTTAAACTTTACTTCATTGAGCAATATAAATCCTTTCTCATCTGTGCAAACTAGAAAAGAAATACTGCAAAATTACTACTTGGGGAAACATACTAATTTCCTGTGTTCTCCACTTAGTTTGTTTCCTTTAGTGATATGGAAATGAGGATGTTGTTTACCTTGAAAATATTCAAAATTATGTGTAAATATTGTGAATAAGATAACCTTGCATTTATTAACTTGACTAAATGCACAATATTAACTTCTGCAGTGCAAAGTAAAGTCAAACCAACATAAAATTTAACAAACACCTTTTCCCTGTAATTTTACTTCAGTTGGTGTCTGGGGAGACTCATTTGGCATGCGTATATTACTACAAGCAAGTGGAAAACAGTTTTAGCTAAGGTGAGGAGGACAAGACATAAGCCTGAAAAATCAATGGCCGTCCTCTTCTGGAAATACTGTTTCACCCCTGGCTAGCTCCTCCACACTTCTGCAATAGCAGCCTTAAAGCAATCCTTCCTGCTGCTTCCTTGGGCAATTATTACATCTTGTGTCAGGATGAATACACCTTTGCCTAGCTGATTAAATATACCTGAGATTAGTGAGAAGAGCAATTTTTGCTATGTGTCCAGTGGTGAGACAGAAGGGCCTGTGAAGGTGCTTACCATCTAGATGCCTCTCATTTGGCTCTCCTTGGTCTGATGTAGCTAACAACATATTGTTTCTGGACTGCTTTCTCCTATCTGTCCTTTCCCATATTACCCATTAATGAAGAAAAATTATACCATTTTTGTGCAACATGGGACTTGTTCCTATATTATAGCTTTAGTAATTTCTTCTTTTAAACTTCTTAATTTACTTTAATAAAGATTTTTATGTCAGTATTCTCACCACTGCACCATATATATATTAGGACAACCCTAATGCCCTTGATTTCTCCTGCTCTGTTTCTGTGACACATCATAATTTCTGGGGCTTTTTTTACTCTAATTAATTATAGTATGTTGAGAGTTATTAGCTTGGAACTTCTGATGTGTAAGTGGTGTGGGGTTGGTGTCCTGTCGTCCTTTTTAAACTAACTGCGTGTTACATTTTTGCAGCCAAGTAGACTGCCTGGCTGCACCAGCAGTAAAGGAAATAAAGCCAGGAAGCAAGCTCAAGTGCTGGATCTGCAGCCATTCCCCCTACCTCCCTGCTAGCACACTCCCTGGCATAGCTGTGGGCTGGGGGGAACTGAGGCAGGCAGGGACAGGGGGATAGTGAGTATCAGTCAGGACAAGAAGAGTCTCTCTGCCCCACAGACTCCCTGACCAACACCCCACAAGGGCTTGCACACAAACATCCCTGCACATCATCCCATTCCAAGACACAATTCTTCCAATTCTGCTGTGGAAACACCAGTCTGGTGGGCTGCAACAGTGCCCAACATCTTCAACTGAAAAAGACAAACAAAAACCCTCACAAAACCCAATAATGGTGCAACAGGAGCCTTCCTCCTAGGATTAGCCCTTTAGCCCATAAATTACAAAGCATAAATATGGCCTGGCCTTGTCACTTGGTGTCAGGGCCAGGAAGTGGTCCGTGGCTCTGTTGTATTCACCACTACAGGCACGGCTGCTTCTCCAGATGGTTTCTGGCATTTTAGTTGCACTATTTAAAATTATCTGCTACCCCCTCCTAGCCTCACTCCTATACTTAAAGCCCATTCTGAAACACTAAGTGCATAACATAATTGCATTTTTTAACACTGGTTATGGAAATCTGAGACAATACTGTCAAGGCTGGGGGTTCCTAATGTAGTTTTATTCTTGAGTCTGACAGATGTCACTGTCATTGATTATCCTATTTCACACTGGCTATACTGTAATTTTACGTCCTCAGTAAAGCTTAATTGCATGTAAGATGGAGTGTTTTTTCATATAAATTTGGTTTATGATGAGGCTATGAAGCTGAGGAACCACAAATGAAATATCAGGATACCAAATACAGGGTTTGCCACAACGGCTCTATAAAACCTTACTCACAATGCTCCTAGCTGAACTTAGCCAAACCCTGGTTTTTTTAATATTTAAAATCATGCTGATATTACACTTTGCCATCACAGGCCTTTCCAAGAATCCCTTTTTATGGAAGCTAATACTCTTCCTATTCCAGGTGGATTGTTCTTCTTTTTCTTGTCTTTTTAATAATGAAGTATCTGAGTATTGCCTCTCTACACATATGCCATGTGAAGTTGCTGTAAGTCTGAAATTAAAGAATCAGAGTTTTTCTTAGTTGTATTTGTGACTTGCATTAAAATGCCAGATTTGCTGGCATGGTTTTACAGCTGAGAGGAGGGGATTTTTAAATAGCATCTGATAACTATAGGAACCAATGAGAACTACAGCATCGTATTATGGCAAGATAAGATATGTTCAATGAGGTATCAGCTTCACACATATCACTATTTCTGGTGATTCAGTGAATGTACTCATATTCTATGAGTAAAACTGACCTGTTCAGTCTTGCATATCTATATATTGGTAGTTATTGTGATGTCTTGTGTAATATATGCTCTGAAATAGTCTGTCCTTCTGGTACCAGGATGAATTTTTAAGCTGGCTTAAGCTATGGACAATTCATACCATTCCCCACATTGCCAGAAGAAAGACCACTAATAAGGACACTTGCAAGAGCAGAGAGGACAATGCTTTTGGCTACTGTTCAGATTCTAGGCAGATTCTCTGCATTAAATACATAGTTAGAGTGGTAAAGCATTACAGATTGGCTGGGAAGACCACAGACCCACTGACCCACACTAAAACAGAATACTGCTACATTATGGGTGTCAGAAAACTGGTATGCAATAAGTAAAATATTTTAAGTGACAAATCTGAATGGCATACCACTGAACAGCTGCAAATTTAGCATCTGCATTTTTAAACAAGTGCATGGGAAAGCTGCTGCATGTGACAATACCAAGACCTATTCTGGCATAATGCAGAGGCTTCTGACCAGTATTCTCAAAAGATGAACTCAGATCACATGTGCAACAACAGCTTCTAAAACACATAAGGAGAATAGAAGTCTAACTAGAACAGAAGCTATGACTGCTTTCAGTGTACCATCAGGAAACAGACATGAGTCAGAAGCCATTTCAATTAAAGGGCACTGAATCTGAGCTGTCCAGCAATTATTTCGGCCTTGAAAGCAGAAAACAGAATAGAAAGACAAACCTAAAAGAAAACTGTTTTAAGAGGAAGTAGGGACTGCATAACAATAAGGCCCTGTCCTCTATTTCTAAGAATCAGTTAGTATATCTAAAACTGGGGTATATCCTGAGTATCACATGATAGGGTTTACAAAACAGTTGACAATTAAAGTTTATGAATCATTGTAAAATAAAACTTAAAAAAATAAATACAAAGATAACTTGTTTCAGGAATCGCTCATCTGCTGAATAATTTTACTGTATTTGGGTAAAAATTAATGTGGAACATGCAGCTATAAATTCATGTGGTGGTTACTATTATGTCCAAATATTGTCCTGTCTTACATGGAAAAAACTTAGCAGAAATAAAGAAATTAAATTTATCTCATTGTGAATTATGTCAATTCATGCTAGAAATAGAAAACTGTATTTAAAAAAAAAAAATCTAACAAAAAAAAATTAAAAGGCACTTTGAATAGCTGCCTTCTTACTCAGCTTTACTATGCAAACACCCATCATTGTGAAGACATCCTTCTACAGATTTCTTTTACAGCTCCTGTCTAGTCTGGGCATGGCTACTGGAGGACAATTTGTAGGTCAATGCATTTTTCAGAAGCAGACATTATGATCTATGTGCAATACTCACAATTCAATTAATTATTTTTGATTGATAAAGGTAATGATATATTCAATTTAGATTGTCATAAGGTGTTTCATTTGGTACCATGTGACCTTCTGATTATTAAGAAAGTAAAATGACACAAAGTATACATTAAAAATTAAAAATCCTTCAAATTCAAATAGAGAAAATTTTCTTAATAATATAAGGTCAAAAGTCCAAATTCACACTAAGAGACCAAATATTTTATTTGATATTACTGTGTAATATGAAATTACACTTACTTCCCCCTTAGCAATAGTTCAGTTTTCTATTTTCTAAACTTAAAACACTGGGATTTCACTGATGGAGGAAAGATTTATTATACAGAGTTCTGAAAGGCTCATGGAAATTTTTGCAGAAATTTTTTCTTCCATAGCTAAAATCACCTTTCAGAATCAGCACGATTTCAAGCAAGTTAATTGTTTTGATAGTCCAAAGAAAACTGGGCTGCTTTTTCTTAAGTGACATCTGCAGGTGGCCTGGCATTGTGGAAGCTTTGTGTTCTTCCTACAGACAGACAATTTGTGAGAATTGGCTGCTACAAAATTAAGCCTGGGGTGGCTTTTTATAGCCTTCTCAATCATTCAAGCAGACTAAAAAGAAGAAGAACTCCATCCTCTGTTCCTTCAAAACCCTCCTCCACTGTGATGCCTATGAAAAATTGAGAAGGAAGCAGTAGCTGATGGCTACTGTCAACAGTGTTTCCAATATGGTTTGGTTATTACCTTGTGCTCCCAGCTGCCCCTATCCAATTTCTCTCTTTTGTAAGCTGTATGGAGCAGGTCCTGCACATTCACAACACAGAGAGAAATGGAAACTGGGCGATTATGGGCAATCCTGTAATAGACAGAAATAACAGTAATTCTACCAACATTAAAATCCCTATGCCCATCCAAACCCTAACCTCAATGTCTGCTTCCTCTCAAGCATACAATATTGCCAATTCAGACAGGGTAAGGTAAAAGAATTTCTTCCACAATTTATTCATGAAAGCTTTCTAAGGGTATAGGCTGACGCACATTTTGTGTGCACAAAGACATTTTATGGAGAGGAAAATAAAAAACCTGCTTTGGACGAAGTCCAGTTTGGCCTTTAAAAGCACTAACACCTTTAATTGAAATCTGCTGAACAAACATCTGAATGAGTGTTGAGTGCAGTGCAGTCTTACAAATGGGAAATATGGCTGTGTCAAATGGAATCATTTCACCAAACCTTTGATTCACTGGCCCTTTTTTGGCAGGACAATTTGTGGAAAGGAGTGAACAAGACCAAGAAGCTTTGTAGCTTACTTCTGAAGAGCATCTGTGTTACAGGTTGATGCCCCAAATGGGACCTGCACTGGAGATCCATTTGCCTTCAGAGAGCAGCAGGCACACACCTGTCCAGCCAGATGGGGAAAAACAGACAGGGGGAATGTTACAAAGCTCCACATGGACCTGTCTCAACAGCATGTTAGTGATGCAGTCACATTTCTGAGGCTTTTTAAAGGGCAATAAGTAAAAGAGGCATAGACATCTTATAAACTCAGATATAGCCAGACTGAGCTCAAATGTGTAAGGCTAAAAGTGAGCTTATTTACCTCAGGAAGAAAATATCTGCTTATAAATATGCTTTTCATATTCAGTTAGATTACCCCTCTCCTTTTCACTCTTCCCTTTCATGTGTGCATGTCTTTCAATGTGATAATCAGAAAGTACCATCTGCATAACAAAATGCCCAGAAACAACTGCAGAGCCTGTGACTACTACCTCACATTTCAGAGGAAGTATACATCTCGTATTAATGCTTTACTGAAGGAAATCCATCCATCTTCTCAGACAGAAGTCTGTCTTTTGCACTTTCATCACACTGCAAAACACCATATCTTACCGTATCTTAACATCTCACAGTCTCTAATGTGTCTGTTCCCTTAGTGTGCCAGTGAGGTGAGAAGTGCTATCACCCCATTCTGCTTGTGGGAATTGAAGTCAGACAATATGTCTGCACTGCAAAGTAATGCAGTCTTTGAGTAAACTCTTCTCATGGATCATCTACCCTGCACTATGCGAGTTCACTGCTGGTTTCTGCTTGGAGTCAACAGGTGAGGGAAGACAATTCACTCCAAGGACCGCCTTTGATACTAAGGTGACAGGTTTGGTTTGGTCTGTATGAACAGTCCTGATACGATTCTATCCAGAAGCTTATTCCTGCACATAGCCTAGGACACACAATATCTACTACCAGTTTTATGCCTGAAAAACTATCATGCAGGGGAGGCTGCACTTCACACAACTGAAAATAACCCCAAATAATCCCAAAATGCTACAGAAAGAAAACAACAGTAATAGTAATAACTAAGAGTAGGAGTCCGCTTCAGGTGGCTGAGGAAGAACCCAAGGCCAAATGACAAATGCTGTAGTCCTGGTCAACCTGTTTGAGGGGGTAAGGCATCAGGCAGTGTGTCTACCCCTTGGAGAAAATTTACTCTCTCACAGCCAAAACCAGCACAAGCTTGCTGCCTCTCTTCTTGCTACCTAAGCCAGCTGTCCTGGAGAGCTGCAGTGAATGGACAGCCTTCCAGACAAGCCCTCTCCTTCATTTGGGAGCTGATGTTAAGCCAAGACATTGTCCAAGGAGGCAAGGATCTCTGCTTAGGGATAATGTATGCCACAAAAAGGATTATGTGAACAACCCAAAGTCACGCCAGAGGCCACTGACCGACACCAAGTATTTATCAATTTTTTAATTATTAATAGCCTTTCTTTAATATCCATCTTAGAGCAGCCTTCCCCATGCCTGTTAGCTGTTACACAGCACATGTGGTACCCACAGGACTGCACAAGATGGGAAGGCAGTGCTCTGCTCACCACTGCCCACGGCTTTCTAGGCACGCTTCCACACTGCCTGCACATCCTGTGCCTGCCCATCCGGGGCCCCCGACACACTCCCCGTCAGTCAGGCACTGCCAGCTCATAATGTGCCTCTAGAAAGAAGTTGAACTTTGTCAAAACCTCTCACACAATCTAATTGGAGAGCTCCTGTTATTTTAACTGGAAGCTAATTGTCCAACTGGAGTATGAAATCTCAGGAAAAATAAACTAAGTAAATACAGAATTTTTGTATAATGTAAGCAATGTGTGCAGAAGGGAGTCACAATCACTGTGACTGGTGACAGCTAGAATGCCTCAACTGATAGAGTTAAATAAATTCTACATTTCTGAAGGTAATTCTTGTATTCTTGAAGGCAATTCTTGAAGGTAATTCTTGTATCACATCATATAAAATACAGAGCCAAAAGCTTATTTTAGAGCATTCAGAGGGCTTAAAACCACAGCACCAAAACAACAATAAAAGTGAGGATTGTAGAACCATAGATCCTGCCAAATAAGCAATAAATTCACTTCTTTTTATATTTCATGTGGCACTGATAGAGCCTGATACACTTTGGACTAATTATGCTTGCATTTTCACATTCAGGTTTTTTTATTAGATAAACCACAGTCTGTACAAATATATTGTTTTCAAGCAGTGGTTTTCATCATCTGCATCAGTGTGGGATTAAACACACCAAAGTATATGTTGAGTCCTACATTAATCTAAAGCCATCTACACAGCTTTTACACAGCAAGCAGCTCCTGCCAACCTATGAGATATACTGCCCATAGCTTCCCCTCTTACAAAACACGGACTCCCTCTGAGTTATGAATTCGTTAAGCCAACAGAGATGGGTGCCTGTCTTGTGCATGTCAAGATACTGTCCTTCAGTTGACTGGTGGCTTCTTGACTCCTTGACTTGCAGAAACTTTAAAGCAACTCATGTGGTAACACATGAAGGAGTTTGGATGAAAAAGCATGTGTAGGTCTAAACCAGACATGCAGGTGAGACTTTGCACAGTGGGTCTTGGTGGAGTAGATGAATGTCCAACACAGTGCTCCTGAATTCCACAGGAACAAATTAAAGGAGCATTTTCTGTCTAACAGTGAGTTGAACCAGGCAAGAAAGCACAAGAAAAGCAAAACTCTAGTGTTTAAACAGTCTGTAATTGTGCAAATAAAATGACAACAAAAATGGTAAAAGTAACTTATGAAAATTGACATAATGGTTGTATTTTCAATATTAACATCTATGATTTTATAACAAAAGTTATTTAAATAAACATATACCTCTGCTTATATTTATAAGTATGCTTATATATATACATCAGAATTATTTAAAACCCGTCAAAATAAACACAAATTAAAATTAAAGGATTCATTTTGATACAATGCATTTGAGATGGCTAGCAAGCCTTATACATTTCCTGTATTTTTATACATTTAAAGAAACATCAAAGCTTTTTAACAGGAAAATTATATTCGTATAGCCATAAAGAATACTCTTGTTGATTGTATTAGAGCGGCTGCGCAATATAACTTCTTTGCTCGCTGACAATGGGTTTTGCTACGTTAATTAAATAAGTAATACGTCTGTGATCTTTATTCATTAAAATTAATGCAATAATATTGATGCTGAATGTTCATATTGGACCCAATCTGGCAAGCCAAATGAAACAGCTTCACTGGAGTTACTCTAAGATCATTCTTGATGAAACACAGAGCTCTGACAGGAGATTCTGTGTGAAATCGGTTTACCCTTGCTTCACTTAGTATTATTCCAAATCAGCAAACACAAGTATCTTCCGAGCAGACAAAAATGTCTTCTATTAAGCAAAGCTATGGAAACCACGAGTCTCCAGGCGACAGGTTGTGCGGGGCATGGAGCCCACTGGCTGGGGCATTCCTGAGATGGGGAAATGCTGCCGGTGTCACCGCGGAACTCTGTGGTCCAGCCGCAGAGTCGAAAGCCATCAGCTGGAATTAGCCCAGCGGACGGCACTGATCACAGCTTGTCAATTCCAGTAACAAGATGTGGAACAAACAGTGCAGGTTTCATGTATGAAACCCAAGATCCCCTCACCTCTGGGATTATCTCCCAGAGAAACAGGAGCTGCCCTGCTTCATCTTTCCCTTAAGGAAATTCCCAAATGTAGGCAGCACCTGTGAGCGTGCAGTAGGTGATGGTTCTGCACTGACAGGCAATGCACCGCATGAAATAAGAGAACTTCGCTGCTAAGATTTTAAGATTCCCAACAGCAGCCTTTCCCACAAATGCCTGGGCACTGGATTAAGATTTGATGAATAAGAGCAAACACAGGGTCAAAGTTCAGCCTCAATATCTGAAAGACCTATTACTATTAGCATTTTTGTTCTGTTGACTACATGGGTTATACCTGAACCCTGGCAAAAAGAAAAAACACAAGCTACCTTTGATTCATGCCTATCCATATTTTATATGCAATTAATTCAGGCAACATGGAAAAAGAAGAAGATGAATAGTGAGGTAATCTTAAATTAAAAAGACTGATTAGTATTTAGGAAACAGGCAGCTGACCTAGCCACCCCCAGTATTATGACTCACAGTACTATTTTCATATTTGTATTATTTAGCACTTAAAGACCTTAGCTGTGAGTCCTGTTCTGCTAAGAACTTGCATTAAGTCCTCTGAAATTATCTTCCCTGATTAATTTTCTACCAAGAAGAAAATGTTTTCATTAAAATTTGATGTCTAAAATGGCATCTTTTGATTCAATCCTCCCAAAACCTAAGTACTAAATAAATAGAAAATATTAAAAAATCTACCCTCCAACCAAAATGGAAATCACTTCTTTTCTGGAGGTTGCAAGAAAGCAAATACTTTCTATGATTTCCAAGGGCTGACAAAAAATTGAATTTCCACTGCAGTAGGGAGAAGAACTTGATATTAACTTTTTCTCTAACCCTACTTAATATATAATAAAATAGAAATATTAAGCAAAGAGTTTATATTATGAATAGATGAAACATTTAAAAAGACAAGAAGATAGAAGGTGTTTACGTCTTTCAGAGTTTAGAGACACTGAAGCATTGACACATTTAGTAGTTTTACAGAGAAGGAATATTTGGAACTAATGAAAGGGACTGATTTCAGACACCAAAGAAATAAAAGGCATACATTGCATTAGCTGATATGAAAGTTTAAAGCATTAAGTGATACCACCAATGGACACAATCAAGAAAAAGCACTAATTAAGGACGATCCTTTGAAAGTGAACAGCCATAAGCAGAACTACAGTGGCTGTTCACTGAGTCACATGATTGTCCTTGGACAGAATATACATTATTATATATAATATATATTATACATTAACTTATATATAAAGCACTGAAGAAGAAATATGAAGGAGGATAAGTTAAACTAACTAAAGATTGAAAAATATCTGTAATTTGATTAATGAGCTCAGGATGTACCCTAATATTGTATATACTTTTAGAGATTGATTTTAAAGAGCTGTACAAGTTTCCACCACAGCAACTGAAAACATCAGAGACCAAGGATGGTGTGGCAACCTTTTAAGAATCTCGACATTTCTTCAATGAAAAACAAAATATGAGGCTTGTATATCCTTAAATGATGGAAATTAATGAGACTGTTTATGATGTCAATAACATAGTGAAGCTTTACTGAATTCTGTTAAAGTTTACAAGATCTTCTTTTTCTAATAAATGTTAACCTATTAAAGACAAGAAGCAGCATGATTTTTTTTTTCACAGAAATTGACAAAAATTAGGAAATTAGATGATAAAGGTGAAGATTGAATCAACACCTACTGAGTGCAGTGGGCTTCTTTCTATTGTCTTCAGTGGGTTTTGGATCAAGACTTTAGTAATGAGGACTTAAACAGCAAAATTAGGCTGCCCAGTCAGCATTATTAAAATCTTTATTAAGCAGTACCATAATTGCTGGGTTTGAAAAATGAACAGGTAGTGAAGAACTATGTTTACAAGAACAAATAGTCCATCTAGTCAGATAGCAGACCTCCAAGCGAAGGCAGTAACAAATCCTTTGGAAGAAGCATTCCTTAACACTTCCAAAATCACAGACACATACATCCACTGATTACACCATAACTGGGGTACACAGGGTGATAACCTTCTAACTATCTGTTACAGAGGCTGATAATCTTAAATAGGTATCCATTACAATGCAAAATTTTAAAATTTTGTTTTTATCAAGCTATTCTACTCTACTAGAGCTGTTTCTTCAATGTATCCTTGCCAGCAAGAGACAAAGGATTTGAATAAACTATGTAAAGGAGTGTTTTCCTTTACTTTTTCACAATTGAATTTTATTGGTCATCAGGAAAACAATACTTAAGATAACCAAAATTATCTTTCAATAGCCTGCAGTATTTCCTACTGCATCACCTGTTCTCCCACATCATATCTTCCTCTTTTTTTCTTAATAAAACAAAACTTTAATTTTTTTCCTCAGACTGGAATCTTTTCATGTAGAAAGAAGACTTTTCATTTTGCTATCATTCTCTGTCCTTTCTTCCTTCCTTAATAGCTTTCTAGATAAGAAGTGACCACAGGCAGACACATTATTCATGCTGAATATGAGAGTCAACAGTTGCTAAATGTTACACAAAAAATACTAAATAAAGCTTTACATGTCTTTTATAATATATATAGCTTTCTTGTGCTATGAACTGAGCAAACAGTCTAATTGAACTTTTCCAAAACAATGAACAAGAGATTTTTGATAGTATCATGTTCTGTTGAAAAGGTATACATGAAAGATTCAGATTTTATCTTCCAAAGTTTTATCACGTATACTTCTAAAATTACAGATGATACCATATAACCCTAGTGGTGATCTTTGATAGTCCTTTCAAAGTAGGTTTCAACTTTGGCATTCCAAAATATGTTGTCTTCAAATAAGTTGCATTTACAGATAATTAAAAAATATCTTAATATTAAAGCGACCCCCAAATCCAGCCACCATCTCAGGCCATGTTTGAATGATGTTTTGTTCCCTACATTTAGAATAAGAAATAACTACTTCCTCTTTATGGCTTGGTCTCAGTCTTTCCCTGTGTATGCACGTGAGTAAATGCATATGTATGTCAGTAAACACATATGTAAGCACACGCACAAGCAGGTATATGTATTTGTGCATGTGTACATGTACATAACCCTCCTCTAGTGACAAAATACAAAAATGATCCCTGAAAGCATACATTAAGCTCTTAGAGAGTGTCCAAAGGAGGGCCACGAGGATGGTGAAGGGCCTTGAGGGGAAGCCGTATGAGGAGGAGCTGAAGGCACTTGGTCTATTCAGCCTGGAGAAGAGGGGAGACCTCACTGCAGTTACAACTTCCTCATGAGAGGAAGAGGAGGGGCAGGCACTGATCTCTTCACTCTCATGACCAGTGACAGAACTCGAGCAAATGGCATGAAGCAGGGTCAGGGGAGGTTTAGACTGGATATCAGGAAAAAGTTTTTCACCCACAGGGTGGTTGGACACTGGAACAAGCTCCCCAGGGAAGTGGTCACAGCACCAACTTCATGGAGTTGAAGAAGTGTTTGGACAGTGTCCTCAAGCATATGGAATGATTCTTGAGGCTGTCCTGTGCAGGGCAAGGATTTGGACTCGATAAAACTGATGAGTCCCTTTGAACTTACATATTCTATGATTCTGTGATTCTGTGATAACTAAATATGTATGTATGTGCAGAGAGACAGTGCCAATCAGCAAACCTGATTTTGCATTGGTGTAAGCACACCACCTTCAGCTACAGGACCCTCCCAAAAAATGTCTAGTAGAAAGTTCACAAGCCATGTCTCTTTTGTATGAGATATTAAACAAAATAAACTCGGTGTATACTGTATGTGCAGATCTTATCGATAGATTGATACACAAACACACATATCTCCATCATACACAGAGTTTGCTGAAAAGGAAATGCCATGTGTTTCCAGTTAGGTTATTCTAAAAAGAGCAAAGGTAAGACTTCCTGGAGGGGGTGGGGGGTGGGAGGGAAGTTTTAATGTGGGAGGAGGCAGCCAGAAAGCATTAAAGAAAAGTGGAGGATGCAAAATGCCAAGGTGCTATATGGTAACAGCTGTGCTCTGCTGCCATCCTGAAATTCTGTGCACTGAACAGCAACCTGACAGACACAGGGCTAAAATTGTTGCCAGGGATCAGTGCCACACAAAAGCATCCTGGCCAAACACATTCCTGTGCAGACATTGTGGCTCCATCCCAAGGCTTCCATCATAGCAACAGATCTTCTCAGGAATTATCCCTGAGGCATATGATCTGAGCTCAGAGTCAAATCCAGTAAAGGTGCACTGTCAAATGGATGTAGGCAGGGACAATGTACGTGCAGGTCCCTTACACCATTCAAGCACAGCAATTCGCAGTCTGAGGCAATTGGTCTGGGAACCCAGGCAGGTCGCAGTTAAGCTCACTCCTAACCTCATCCATATAAGCCTTTCCCTACACACTACAATGGATGCACACTATGACTTCATTTTCCTTGAAACAGTCTAAGCTTTTGGTTGGGATTGAATAGAAATTGCTACTGACACTCTAAGCACACACATTAATAAGTGGAACTTAATAGAGGAACTGAGATATTGAGGTTTTATGTGGCAGTTGCACTAGCTTTTTAAGTTGCAGTCTTCTAAGAGCATCATGACATTTTTGTTGAAAATTCTAAGGTTCATGCTTTGTCAGAGAAAAATTTGATATATTCTAATTATCAGTCTTTTCGGTCTTTTCAGCTAACAGAAGACATTCTTTCTCCATGTTCCTGCCACGAATTTATTATTTTATGGAGAAGCACCTCAAGTCACCTCAGCTGAGAGATCACAGTCTCATTTCTCATTGTGTGACTGGAAATAGGCATGAAAACAAAAAGGTGATGGCCCTCACACTAAAGAGTTTAAGGATTCTCAAAAAAAAAAAAAAATTGCGCAGTGGTTGGGAACTGCAATGACTTTAAGCATCTGGGTTTCACTAGTGAAGAACAGACAAGAGGAATATAGAAATATATTCCACCTCTGAAGAGAGAGCAGATAGTTCACCATTGTCTGTATATTTTATACATTTTTCTGCCCCCTTTTTTAACCCATTCTGCTAGTCTCCATCTTCTTCCTCTTTTACAATGCTCTATTCATTGTGGAGACCTGCGAAGGACCAAAGAACAGAAAACTTTCTGATGCCACCAGCCATCCAATCTCCAAGTAGCACTACCCATTGTCTACCTGCTGATTGCATAGACTTGTATAGATTGTATAGATCTTGTCAACACATGAATTAGGTTTCTGTATTTCTTTTCAGAACCTACACTGAGAATTTCCTAAATTATTCCCAAAAGTAAAAAAATAAAATGGAAATAGTATCTCCTGCATTGGCAAAAATCTCAATGTTTCCATTTTCTCCCTTTCTCCTACTTCATTTCCAATTTAAAAAATCTTTGTAATTGCTGCAGTTGAGGCTGCGACCATTGAAGGATTATGTTATGTTTGTGTAGGTATGTGTTATGTATGTATGTTTGTGCGCTGTTCTTATAAATATGAAATTTCTAAGAAGCAGTAAGACTGACACCCCTGGTTCGTTTGTTCAGACCTAGTTATTGAGGCATAAATAGTGTGTTGTATAGCACCATAAAATGGCCTAGGAGTCCCTATAATACACAGGTACAGTGAGACCTAGAAAAACAGAGTACTCAGTGTTAAAACAGAGAACCAACACTACCTGATTTCTTTGCCCTGGTCTTACAGAGCTTTGGCAAATATCACAGGATTTTCCCTTTCTGCAGGATGAAGTTCCATATGTGACTACCTCAGGGGAATATGCAAAGCTGGAATATTAACATTAAAAACCCACAAGCTTTCATCTTCATTTTTCCCTTCTTCCTCCCCGCCCCTCAAAAGAGCTTTCACCTAACTGTGCATTAATTTTAAGCTGTCACAGGTAGAATTCATTGCTGCATTTTATCTGTTTTTGTTTTAAGAGTATGAAAACACTATGAAAGTGCATTAAAAAATGACACATTAAATGATCCCCCAAGTCACTGTGGTCGATCACCTCATATTTAATTACATTTAGAAAAAAAGAAGCATACACTTGAACTGATAGAGCATAATGGCTGCTTTGGTGCTGCTGTAGACATTCATATAAAGACTCAAAGAAACACATGAATTACTAACCCAACAGGCCATGACGGTAACCTAAAATAGCCATTATGGTCTCTACTGTGGATCCTTCTTATTTCATGGACCCCTGACACAATGGATGGAAACAAGACAGAGGTTTATAATAGAAATGCTGACACAACCTTACCTATAGCTGTGCAAATGGTGTCTCTATAATTAAACTTTACAACTTCAGCACCACTAGATAAGTTGCTAGCTTTTAATCATATTAATCAGAGCTTGGATGTTTCAATTGCCATATATTATCACGCAGTGTGCATTATAAAAATAAAAAGATTCCCAGCCGCTAAAGATCACAGCTGTTATGAAACACAGAAGTATATCCAAATGCTTCTGTATAAGTGCAAATATACTGAAGGAAAACCTCAGTCGGTTATCCTTTTGTTTGTTTGTTTTCTAATACAGGGGTTCAACGTAATAGCCACAGAAAGTACTCTGAATACATTACAAAAACAGCACCGAATAGTAAAAAAGCTTCATTAAGATTTGCCCTATATGTTTCAGATTTTCCTATCAGCAGTAAAACAAGTCTACTGTCTTCAGTGATAATGACAGTCAGAAACCTGATCTTTCAGAGGGAGGCACTGAGATTATTCTTCATGCACTGCTGTTTAAAAGCCAGCTCTCCAGCGACAGTAAGGAGTGGGTGGTAAAACTCTCACTGCTTTCAGTGGTCTAAGATTTGGAGCCTGGGAATGTTTTATGTAAATATTTCTCTTCACATTTTCTCTTCATTTGTCCGAGTGATTTACAGCTTTACTTCAGCAATGAAAGTTTCCTCTCAAAGAAGCTACATCTGGTGCAAACTGAACAGATATTGGATAGGAGCTGAAACCCTCTATTTTTACCATCCAGATATTGCTAACTACAACAATAAAACAAATCTATAAATAAAACTTGGTTGCGTACTACTGTCTATTATCCTGAATTTGCAAATCCTTCTATGCTGCATGCCACTTTACATGTACCATGTGATACAGTCCCACACTGTCAATGCCTACACTTTTACACCACCAGTTTTATAACTCCTTCCGTAGACAAATGTGCTTTCCTTTAAAACGGGTGGTACAGGTATGTAGCCTGTATGTGTCACAAGGGGTCTTTTAAGGAATCAACAGAAAAAGCATGCCTGTAATTACGTGTGGCAGAACAGAGTATGCCATGGACATGTCTAAAAATTATAAGAGCTGTAGCAATGCATAGGAGTTGCCATAGTGTTATTCTGACCCCTGAAGGATGGAAACAGAGTTAACTTCACATTCTTTTTTTTCCAATTTACTCAGTATACTCTATGAATGTCAAAGTCTAAACTGCATTAGCAGGATTTATTAGTGCCTGCCCAGACTTATCCTCCAGAAATATGAAAATAGTCATGATCTAATGGTGAACCAACTTTAAAATACTGATGTTTCAGGGAAGCAGAGAAAATTATTTCTCAGGCTAGTTGTAGGGTAAAATTACCATGAGTTTGATAGTGCATTAAATCTAGTAGGTATGTGAAGATCATGTTTATCAAGAGATGTAAAACTCACTCTGTTCTCACCTCTTCTTAACTGAAAAATATTTTAGTGACATTTTGTTAGAATGTATTCAGAGTGAAGTGGGGAAGGACATAGGTCAGTGATGATAAGATCACTCATTTCAGCTGAGTTAAGATTTCATCAGGCTTACATTTTTCAGAAAATGCATCTGTTAGAGGTATGGGGCCTCAGCAGTGCCTTTGTGAGCTTATCTGTCTTCAATGAGTGCTCTTCCTCCTCCTCCCCCTGGAAAATGATTCAGGACTCTAAAACAGGTATTAAGGCATATCTTGATACTACTGTCTTTGTGGACAGTTTGCTAAAGAAGTCCATCAGAGTTAAACAGATGGGGCTCCTATTACACCTTTGCTCTTCACCTCCTCACTTCTGAGACACTTGAGATGTGCTGATGGACCACCTTTTAGTTTCCACTAAATCTAACAGGTATATTAGGCTGTTGTATCTGACAATACTTTATTCTAAAGTCAGTCACGCTGTACTCTAACACACTGAAGCAGCACCCTGCCAAAGCTGTGAGGCAGTCACTGCACACCCGGAGAGAGAGACAACGCTGTCTATGCTGGGCGCACACACTCGGGGAGAAGCGGCACCAGCGCACTGAAGAGGGGTCAGCAGAACGACGTGCTTGGAGGTAGGCGATGGCGAGAGGGGAGGAGGAGAATCAGTTTTAATTTCGGCTTTGTTCCTCCTCCGCTCAGCTGTTGCCATGCACCGAAGTTCCAGGTTGCGGTGTGACCTTGCCGAGGAGCGCGCAGCCGGGGCTGCTCAATGGGACCATTGTGCAGCCTTGCAGGGGCTCTTCGGGAGCCCTCTCCCCGGGTGTGGCTGAACCAGCGCCTCGGCAGCCTCCTCCTCCTCCTCCGCGAACTCCCTGTCCCGGGGAAACTCCGCCAGCAGCACGCTGATGCAAAAGGCAGCCTGCAAGAGGCAAACCCCTTGTCAGGAGCTGAGCAAGGATCTCCCCTCCTCTGCCCAGGTCTCCATCCCCCGCTGCCGGGAGCGCCACAAAGTTAACCCAAGTGATCGATACGCTATAGGAGCATATTATTCCACTATCGGCGACTGATGCCACTGATGTAATCAAGTTACATAATCGCCGTCTTTGCACAAACACATCCATCTTCCTACAGACAGATCTGCATATCTTCTTCCATCCATTATGCATGAACCCAACAGCAGTACATAAGGGTACATATTTTCGACACACCATGTAACTTTAGCATTGCAGTGCATTACATTGCACAACGTCATCACTATCGATTCCCTCAACCTTCCCCCATTCCTTCTTATCAGAACTGATTTAGCAGAGAGAGATTATCTATGTGCATTGCTAGGATCCCTTTAAATCTTTAAAGGCTGAAGTGGTTCCCTTGCTCGTTTCTGTTCCTAAGAAGATCTTTTCTTTCCTTTTTCCTACCCGTCTCGCTTCACACCACAAGTAACAGGAATGAATTCCCACACAGTCCCTCAGCCAGATGCATGTATGTATGCAATACCGAAGATAGCATCTCTGTTTGCACATCTTCCAACTCCCATACACGTGGTCTGAGGTTTCAGTAGGTAAGTTATTTGGTGAAAAAAATATTTTGGAAGAGCAGCTGAATGAGAGATTTTCAGGCTAGTGACATTTACGGTATTTCTCTACCAACAAGATGAGGGGGTTTTTTGTCCTTACTGTCCCTCAGTTTATAATTTCCTTGCAGGAACAGTTGTAATCCCAAATTACCAGTGGCATGTAACCCCTTTAGCACCAGTGCACCGTACCACGATCAATAAGGATCACCACCTTAAAGTTTAACAACTTGAAGAGCAGGATTTCTCTACCTCCACTGCAGCTATGAAATGCAGCAGAATGCTGCACAGAGTTGGAAACATTTATTTAACCAGTGGATGGGCTCCGAGCTCATACTAATTAGATTCCATCACGGAGAGCTTCTTTCCTACCACATACCCTTTTCAGTCAAATACATTACAGCAGAGCAATAATAAAAAAAACGGGGGACAATGAAAGATTCCTTGCTTTCACAGTACTCCCCCAAATCCAGAGGGTGCATGAAGAAGGGAGGAGATTTTTAATTTTTTTTTTTCATTTATCGCAAGAAAGCACTCACCAGAAGACCTACTGCAGTTATTCCACTTAACTGCCAATAGCGGCTGGAGCCCCCTCGCATCAGGCTAATGCAGCAATCCCGAAAGTGCCCATTTCAGTCACCCGCCACCAAGTTTAGCAATGCCGCGCTTTTGCCTGGATAAAATGACCTTACCCACAGGAGTCTCCCGAAATATCCCTCCGGTGCGATCAGTCAGCGAGGCGAGTGCCGGTCACCACACTGCGCACTCGGCCGGAGAAGCCCCGTGTTTACTCCTGGGGCTGAGCTGGCCGCGAGTGCCGCGGACGCGGCGCCCATCCATCCACCGCTGCCAGCTCCGCCGCGGGCGCAGGTAATTCCATACAGACTTCGGCGGCCCCCCCGCCCCCCCCGAGTCGCCCCTTCCTTCCTAGTTCAGAAAGTGCCCGCGTCGCCGGCGGGAGGTA